>CAUYUJ010017457.1:172190-185675 GCA_963575745.1 Prorocentrum cordatum | reverse complement strand
AGGAGGAGGAGGAGGAGGAGGAGGGGGAGGAGGATCGAGGCTCGAGAGGAGGCCTACCCGAAGGCTCTGGGACGACGGCGGCGAGTGGCGACGGAGGCCTTCGCGGGGTTCTGCATGGTCCGGGCGGCGCGCTCGACGCCCAGGAGGGTCTCCATCCAGGAGAGGTCCTTCGTCGCGGCGGGCATCCTCGTTGTCATTGTCCTCCTCCTCCTCCTCCTCCTCCTCCTCCTCCTCCTCCTCCTCTCCTCCTCTGCCTCCCTCTCTACTCTCATCTATCATCATAATCATCATCACTCATCATCTCATCATTCTCATCATCAATCATCATCATCATCATCATCATCATCATCAGCATCATCATCATCATCATCATCATCATCATCATCATCATCATCATCATCATCATCATCATCATCCTGGTCCTCCTCCTGGTCCTCCTCCTGGTCCTGGTCCTTGTCCTGGTCCTTGTCCTGATCTTCGTCCTCGACCTCGTCCTTGTCCTCGTCCTCGTCGTCGTCCTCCTCCTCCTCCTCCTCCGCGGCCTCCTCTTCCTCTGCAGAAGCCATGGCCCCCCAGGCCTTTGGATGATGCAATTTTTGCTCCGGCACCCTGCGCTCTCGGCACTTCCCTCGATCCACAAACGGTTGCGGAAGCAGGCGTGAGTGGCAGGCAGAGCTCTGAGGTCTATACTGACAATTACCCCAGTGCGACCCTACCTAGAAGTTCGAGCCACTAGGAAAGCAGCATTAGTTGCTATGCTATGCTATGCTATGCAATGCCATGCTATGCCATGCTATGCTGCGTTATGCGATGCTGTGCTATGCTATATTGCGCTATGCAATGCTATGCTATGGTATGCTATGCTATGCTGTGCTAACATATGATATGTCATGCTGCGCTGTGCTATGCTAAGCTATGCTATGATATGCTATGCTAAGCTGCGCTAGTTTATGCTATGCTATGATATGATATGCTGTGCTATGCGATGCTATGATATGCTATGCTGCGCTATGATATGCTATGATATGATATGTTACGCTATGCTATGCTATGCTTTGCTGCGCTGTGCTATGCTGTGCTGTGCTGTGCTGCGCTATGCTATGCTATGCTATGCTGAGCTATGCTATGCTATGCTATGCTATGCTGGGCTATGCTATGATATGCTATGCTGCGCTATGCTATGCTACGCTATGCTATGCTATGCTGTGCTCTGCTATGCTAAAGCTCAGGGAAGCTAAGATGAAGGTAAGCTAAGCTAAGATAAACCTGCGCTAAGATGAAGCTAAGCGAAGCTAACATTAAATACACCTGAGCTGAGATGAAGCTAAGCTAAGCTAAGATGAAATGGGCTAAGCTAAGATGAGATAAGCAACGCTAAGCTAAGGGGACGTGCCTGGGGGAACCGCGGGGCGGATGCCGGGGGAACCGCCCGGGGCGATTAGCACTGCCCGGCCCTTTAAGCACACAGGGTAAGAACCCTTCTAGGCAGAGCCTAGGTAGGGAAACACATTCCTCTCCAGCCTCTGAAACTTCCGGCACCGCCTGCGAGGGTCACGACACTGTGGCCGCTCTCGCGCCATGGGCCTACCGGCCGCCGACAGGCTACGGCCGATCGTCTGGGTCGCCGCCTCTAGCTGGGCGATCCTGGCCTCGAGGCCCTCGACAGGGGAGTCGAGGTCCAACTGGTCGGAGGCGTCGATCCAAGACGTGCGATTCCCGAGAGAGTCAACTGCCGCCTCGAGCTCCGTGACACGCTGGACCAGGTCGCCGGCGTCGGAGCTTTCACGGGCGAAGAACGGTATAAAATAAACCTTTTCGCCGTCGGGGACACCTGCCCCAGGGCGGCTGGAAAACTTATACCCTTACGGTGGCACCGCAGGGGTATAAACTTTCCAGCCGCCCTGGGGCAGGTGTCCCCGACGGCGAAAAAGTTTATGTTGTACCGTTCTTCGCTCGCTGAGAGCTGGCCGGCACGCTCGCGGCGCCTTCCTCGAGACGCTGGACGAGGTGCCCGAGCCGCGTGGCCTGAGATGCTGCGCCCGTCAGCGACAAGTGAATCAAGCACCAGCTACAGCAGGAGCGATCATTGTTCCACACCTCATCGTAGGCCTTGCCTTTTTGTTTTCCGAACCTGATCACTGCTGCAAAAAAAAACATCTCGCTCGACCTTGACCCGCGCCCTATGTAGGCGCTCACTGAATTCTTGGCCGGCAACAGCGGCCGACGGTGGTTCAGTCTTGACCATGTCGTGCCGGGTCGGACCAAAAAAGCTGGGTTCGTTCGCGCAGGTCGACGGGCAGCCGAGTACACTTGAACCGCAGCGTCGGCTCACACGACGAACTCGTGCAACATGCAAATCGTTGACGGCACACACGCACGCATAGGTAGTATGTATACAATATGGTGTCGACACACGGTCCGCAGTGCACAACTATACAGGATAACAACTGGTTCCGCGCACTGCCGTCAAAATCGAAGACCCACCCTAGGTCCTAGTCGATTGTTCCTTTTCGTCGTGCACCCCTTAACCTCCTGTTATTCCTCTCGTTGGATTTCAAATCTAGAACAGCTTGTTCGTCGGCTAGCTGATAGCTCTTGGCCCTTTATAAAAGCCTTCAGGAGGTCCGCTGGGCCCCCCGTGTTCTTAGTCAGCGGATCAGCCAACTGTCAGTTAGCAGGGCATTACCTAAAGCTTGCCTTGCAACGCTTGGCCGAGTCTTTGATCACCACCACATCGAGTGCACAGCGTTTGCCTTCTAACCTAGCTGGAGACGCATTGGCCTTGACGGTGTCATAGAAAGACTTACAATCCGTGACTATGATGGGCTCCCGGGTACTCACGCAAGCGTCGTCGGGGATCTTCTGACCCGGGTCAATCCAGACCCGGGTCAGCAGGAAACCAAAAACTGCAATGCAGGAAAAAAAAGCTGCAACGCAGGTCCTCGCAAACCCGGGTCAACCAATACGCGCGGCCGCTTCGCAGCCACGAGCGGCTCGCTGACCCGGGTCAGCCAGAGGGGGTCGTCGCAGGATCCTGCAGGATCTGGCGCCCTGGCTGACCCCCGTTTGCATTGACCCCCGTCTCGAGGCTCCCGACGTCAAGGTTTCCCAAGTCGACCGGCCCCTCGAGAGCCTCATACAGCTCCACAGCTGCACAACAAGCCGAGGCTGCCTGGGCCTCTCCTGACAGGGTACGGGGAGCAAGTCGTTTCAGCCTGAACGAACGCCAGTTGAAAAGGTGACCACGGAGCTTCCTGTCCACTGTGCATTGCCGCGGAAGCGAAACACAGCGCATATCCCGCCTGTTTTTTTGCATTCCACCCCGTCGCGTCGAGATGAGCATCGGGGACGTGCTACCCCGGGTCAATCCAGACCTGGGTCAGCAGGAAACCAAAAACTGCGATGCAGGGAACCAAAACTGCAACGCAGGTCTTCGCAAACCCGGGTCAGCCAATATGCACGGCCGCCCCGCGGCCACGAGCGGCTCGCTAACCCGGGTCAGCCAGAGGGGGTCTTCGCAGGATCCCGCGGGATCCGGTGCCATGGCTGACCCCCGTTTGCATTGACCCCCGTCTCGAGGCTCCCGAGAGCAATCATCGTCAGCTCTTCCGGTGGAATAAGCAAACACGAGATCGCAAGACCTGCGCGCTGCATGGCACGGCGCTCCGTGGCCGCACTTCGCATCAGCTCGCCTACGGTGGGTCGCGGAAAGCATCCCTGTCCACAGGTACCTGGCAGGATAAGTCGGGTCGCGTCTCTTTGCGCGCCCAACCGACATCGCCGAAACACGATCGTCCCTGGGCAATATCGCGCCACGGTTGGCCTTGCGCCCCCACCCCGCCACGACCGCCCCGACGGTCACCCCCGCCCGGCGGCCGCCGACGACCCGACGACGCCGACGACCGCCACTACTCCGCCTGCCGCTTCCTGCAGCCGCATGCCGTCGCGTCGCCGCCGTGTCCGCGCCCACGTCGCGGGCATCCCTTCTATCCTCCGAAGAGGAGGAGGAGGAGGAGGAGGAGGAGGAGGAGGAGGAGGAGGAGGGGGAGTGAGGAGGAGGAGGAGGAGGAGGAGGAGGGGGAGGAGAGGAGGAGGAGGAGGAGGAGGAGGAGGAGGAGGGGGAGGAGGAGGAGGAGGAGGAAAAGGGGGGTGGAGGAGAGGGGGAGGAGGAGGAGGAGGAGGAACCGTGAGAGCAGGGCATCCCTTCTATCCGAACCACTGGCGCGGCCCGTCTTTGCCGCCTCGCCTGCTATCCGCTTGCTGTCTTCCTTCTCTCCCCTCCCGCTGGCCCGCCCGCCTGCCTTGTCCCGCCGGCCCGGGCCTCCCGCCTGTGCGCTCGTCGCCGCCAGCTGGCCGCCCTGAGGAGGAGGAGGAGGAGGAGGAGGAGGAGGAGGAGGAGGAGGAGGAGGAGGGAGGGGAGGAGGAGGAGGAGGAGGAGGAGGGAGGCGGAGGGAGGAGGAGGAGGAGGAGGATGGAGGAGCAGTGGGAGGAGGAGCAGGAGGAGAGGAGGAGGATGGAGGAGCGAGGAGGAGGAAGGGGGAGGAGGAGGAGGGGGACGAGGAGGAGGAGGAGGAGGAGGAGGAGGAGGAGGAGGAGGAGCCGTGCAGGGCATGCCGGGAGGGGGCCACCCTGGTGGAGGCGTATGCCCCCTCTTCACAATTACTCAATCTGAATACTACCCTCCCTCTTCCCCTGATGGCGTGCTGGGAATACTCGACCCCCCCCGCGTACTGTTTTTTTACACACAGGATTCCCGGGAATTGGGTTTTCGCCTGCGTTTTTTTCAAAATGCTGCTCTCGCTGAGGCGCCGGCCTCATTCTGCTCCCGAATCGTTCCGAATCGTGCTCCCGCTGCAGCGTGGGCCTCATTTTCGGATCGGTGTTTTGCCTCCGTCGTTCAGGATGGCGTTCTCGCCCCAGCGCGGGCCTCTTTCTCGCGCGCCCATCCGCCCGCCACCACCGCGCCGCACCACGCCCCGCCCCGCCGCACGCACACCCACCGCCACTTCCACCCACCAACGCACGCACGCACGCACGCGCACCACCACCGCGCACCGCCACCACCACCGCACTACCCACCCACCACCACCACGCTACACCGCGTCACACCACATCACACGCGCGCACACACACACGCACGCACGCACGCACGCACGCACGCACACGCACACGCACGCACGCACGCACGCACACATACACGCACACACACACACACACACACACACACACGCACACACACACACACACACACACAGACACACACACACACACACACACACACCACCACCGCCACCACCACCACCGCCATCACGCACGTACGCACCTGGCCCACCACCACACCACCAAGACGCCACACCACGTCACACCACAGCACACGCGCACACACGCACACACACACACACATACACACCACCACCACAACAACCACAACCACGCACACACGCACGTACGCACGCGCACCACCACCCACTACGCACACGCGCGCGGAGCCACAGGTCCGCTACGACACGTGTCCGCGGATAGAGAAAATCAGCGCCAGGTAAGGGATGGGAGGGAGGGGTAGGATGGCAGATGTTGACGCGAGCGCACCTAACTTGTCCCCCCCCCCCTCTCCTTCCTCCTCTGCGGAGGCGGGAAAGTTGGTTCCGGCCACCTGCTGCTCCGCGTGGGGGCGCCTTCACCCCGCCTGCTTCGGGGGGCGACTTCGCAAGCCATGGGGCCCCCGTGTGATGGACCGTCGGCCGGCGCGCCGTGCCCGTAGCATCCATAGCAGTCTTCACCTCTCTCTCCAACGCTTCTCCTCCTCCCTCCTCCCCCTCCTCCTCCTCCCTTCCTTCCTCCTCCTCCTCCTCCTCCTCCCTCCTCCTCCTCCTCCTCCTCCTCCTCCCTCCCCCTCCCTCCTCCTCCTCCCGTCCTCTCCTCCTCCTCCTGCTACCTCCTCCTGCTCCTCCTCTCCACTCCTCCAGATCCTCCTCCTCCTCCTCTCCTCCTCCTCATCCTCTCCTCCTCCTCCTCCTACTCCTCCTCCTCCTCTTCCTCCCTCCTCGTTCGCCTCCCCCTCCTCATGCCCTCCTCCTGCGTTCTGTCTGCCCCCTCATGATCATCCTGCTCCTCCTCCTCGCTCTCCTCCTTTCTGCTTCTCCTCTTCCTCATCCTCCTCGTTTCATCCTTTCGCCCATCCCCATTTTCCATCCACCTCCTCCTCCCCATCCTCCAATTTCGATTACCTCCCCGCCCTCCGTCCTACTTGCCCGCATCCTGCCACCTCTCCCTCCGAACCCTCCCTTAGCAAAGACGGTTCCTCGTCCAAGGTGGCATCACTGGGGACCTGCATGGCCATGAAGCCTGGCGACGGAAGGGGAAATCCGCCGATCCGGCGTATGAGTTCGAAAAAGCCTCAGCTACAGCCTGCAGCCTACAGCCTGAGCTTCAGCTCTGCTGGGGGGGGGCCGGGGTGATTCTGCCAGGTTTTCCAGGGGGGGCTCCTAGTGCTTGTCGCGGCTACTCGCGTGTCTGGGGAGGGCATTTTTTGACACCCATCACGAGGATCGTGGCCTCCGAGGGGGTCCCGAACTCGAGTGCCCCTCCCTCCCGCCCCAAGAAGCTCCCAAGAGGCCCCCAAGAGGCACCAAGAAGATCCCAAGAGGCCCCCCAAAAGCTCCAAGAGGCCCCAACGAGGCCCGCAAAAGGCCCGAAAATTGCCCCAAGAAGCCCAGCAACTGCCCAAGAGTCCCGGGGGGGCCTCAAAACTGCCTCCCAGAGGCCCCGAAGAGGCCAACCACGAGATCCCAACCACCCAGGCACGGTGGCGGGATAGGCCGAAGGCCACTCGATCCGCCGCCCCCTTCTGCTTCAGCACAGGGGTGCCCGGCGTGCCAGATCCTATCGGTTTTGGTTTTGGTTCTTTTTCCAAAAGAACTCTCCCAGTGGGTTTCGGCCCGTCCCGCCGGGGTCCGCGGAAGGCCCAGAAACGTGCTCAACGACCGCAAAAAATCCTCCAAGATGGCTCGAGATGACCTCCCAGACGGCCAAGATGGCCTCCAAGATGGCCTCCAAGATGGCATCCAAGTCCGCCCAAGATGGTCCAAGGCGGCCTCCAAGACGGCCCAAGAGAGTCCAAGACGGCCCAAGACGGCCCAAGAGGCCCCCCAGAGGCCTCCCAGATGGCCCAAGAGGTCTCCAAGAGGTCCTCCAGGAGGGCCCGAAGAGGCCCAAATCATTGATTTTCTGTAGGTTTTTGAAGGATTTGGGAATTCGCTTCTTCTCGACATTCCGACGGCTCAAGACGGCCCACGAGGCCCCCAAGATCGCCCAAAAGGCCCCCAAGAGGGCCCCATGACCGCCCAAGTGGCCTCCAAGATGGCCCCAAGAGGGCCCCAAGACGGCCCAAGAGGCCTCCAACAAGCCCAAGACGGCCCCGAAGCGCCCCAAGAGGGTCCCCCGTTGGCCCAGAAAGGCCCCCGAGACGGCTCCCGACGGCGTCAGACGTGCCAGGAACCCACAAAGATGGCTGAAGTTGGCTCGAAGCTGGCCCAAAAGGGCCCAAGAGGCCCCCAAGAGGGCCTCCAGGAAGGCCAGACGAGGCCAAAACACATGGATTGTCCTTAGGTTTTTGACGGATTTTGACATTTTCTTCTTTTCGGCTTTCCGACGGCCCGAGACGGCCCAAGAGCCCCCAAAGATCGCCGAAAGATCGCCCAAGAGGCCTCCAAGACGGCCAAGATGACCTTCATGATGATGCCCACGTGTTCCCGGAAGGCTTTCCAAACCGATTCGGGGAACACATGGTTCGATGGCTTGGCAGGTCTGGCCTCAACGTTCGGCCACATAGGCGCTTCCACAAAGGCAGGGGGCGGCGGTGACTCGCCGTAGGCGTCTTCGATCCGCCGCCCCCTGTCGATTCATCGCAGGGGTGCCTGGCGTGCTAGACTTTTACGGTTTTGTCTTTGTTTTTTGTTTTTTTTTTCTTTTTCCAAAAGAACTCTCCCAGTGGGTTTCGGCCCGTCCCGCCGGGGTCCCGGGAGGCCCTTCCAGGAGCACAAACTCCGGAACAAATCCTCCCTGAAACGGCCGTTTCGCTCGAGACATCCTCAAAACATCGCGAAGATGGCCCAAGATGGCCTCCAAGTCCGCCAAAGATGGTCCAAGACGGCCTCCAAGACGGCCCAAGAGAGGCGAAGACGGCCCAAGACGGCCCAAGAGGCCTCCCAGAGGCCTCCCAGAGGCCCAAGAGGCCTCCAAGAGGTTCTCCAGGAGGGCCCGAAGAGGCCAAAATCCTGGTTTTTTAAAAGGTGTTTGAAGGATTTTGGAATTTGCTTCTTCTCGGCATTCCGACGGCTCAAGACGGCCCAAGAGGCCCCCAACATCGCCGAAGAGGCCCCCAAGAGGGCCCCATGACGGCCCAAGTGGCCTCCAAGTGGCCTCCAAGTTGGTCCCAAGAGGGCCCCAAGACGGCCCAAGAGGCTTCCAACACGCCCAAGGTGGCCTCCAAGACGCCCAAGATGGCCTCCAAGACGGCCCCGAAGCGCCCCAAGAGGGTCCCCCGTTGGCCCAGAAAGGCCCCCGAGACGGCTCCCGACGGCGTCAGACGTGCCAGGAACCTATAAGATGGCCGAAGTTGGCTCGAAGCTGGCCCAAGACGGCCCAAGAGGCCCCCAAGAGGGCCTCCAGGAAGGCCAGAAGAGGCCAAAATCATTGATTGTCCTTGGGTTTTTGACGGATTTTGACATTTCCTTCTTTTCGGCCTTCCGACGGCCCGAGACGGCCCAAGAGACCCCAAAAATCGCCGAAAGATCGCCCAAGAGGCCTCCAAGACGGCCAAGATGACCTTCATGATGCCCACGTGTTCCCGGAAGGCTCTCCAAACCGATTCGGGGAACACATGGTCCGATGGCTTGGCAGGTCTGGCCTCAACGTTCGGCCACATAGGCGCTTCCAAAAAGGCAGGGGGCGGCGGTGATTCGCCGTAGGCGCCTTCGATGAATGCAGAGTGAGAAGGGGAGGGTGGGAAAGAGAGAGGAGGGACGAGGGCGAAGGAAGATCACATCAGTCGGAGCGTCCCGGATCGGCAGCACTGGCCGGAGGCAACCACAATAGGGTAGAAACTCGTTCGAAGATCAAGGACAGGTGTGGGGGGTGGAGGGGGTGGAAAGGGGGAGAGGAGCAAGACGGGGGAGGGAGGCGAGAGAAGGGGAGGAACGGGAAGCTGGATGAAGGTGGAGCGTGTTTTCTGTCTGGTATGATCTATAAATTTCACGATATAATCGCCTAACCTTAACGTCAGACAAGCTACGGAACATGATTGTGGACGATGAGTGATGGACCTCGCAACTGCGAGCGGAGCCGGCATGGTGCGACATCCGATGCGTTGGAAGCGTACTGTGAATACTCATGCAGCCTTTGCTACAATGCCTAGCGCAACGCCGACGACAGTCACTCGCGCACCGAGTGCTGCAATCCCTATCATAGCGTTAACGACGGCCTGTAATATATGACCGAATACGCTCCCTACTACAGACCGTATTCCAAGCCCGTCCTAACGACATGCATTTCCGCATCGCTCGCTACAGCGCCAGCTTGCCCCCCACGCTTCCCTCCCACCGTCCCCACCACAAACTCGACTACAGGCCGAAACATAAACCGTACTGCAGCCTCGAGTAAAGGCGTGTTGAATTCCCTGCGACTGCCCTCATTACCACAGCCCGTACTGCAGTCCTGATCCCAGCTCCGACCGCAGCGCCTTTCTACGTCGTAAAGCACGAAGGCCTCGACAACGCCTTTTCGACAGCAGCCCCAATCCTTTGCAACCTCCTTTGCAATCCCGATTCCCTACTACAGTGCGTAGTAGAGCCCGCGCTACAAACCTCATTCCAATCGATCCCACGGCGACTACGTTGGCGCCTACACCACTGCCGAATACAGTGCCTATTACAGCACGTATGACAGTCCCCGCCGCATTGTTGACCACAACCCTCACTGCACCCCCATACTACACCCCGCACCTGCGACAGCTTTTGTTATGGCGCCTACTGCAGCCCCCACCATCTCCTACTACAACGCCAACTACACCCCCGCCCCACACCCCTAGTTTCCCGCTGTGCCTGCGCGAGCACCGAAGTGCTTGCGCGCACCACAGCGTTTATCGGCACCGCGCTGGCTGCCCGCAAGTGCAAAATAGCGACCGCGTGCACCGCAACACGTGTATGCAATACAACGCCAACAATGCCAACAATGCGCGCGTGCACCAAGATGCCAGCAGGCGCCGCAATCCGCGTTTGCATCGCGCTGCCTGTGGCAAGTGCGCCACGTTGCACGTGTGCATGCAAGGCAAGTCTGGCAACGCTGCCCACTTTCGGAGTAAGGGTGCTTCTGGTGCTCCCGAATGCAACGCCTAAGTGCCTTGCTGACGAATGAGCACGGGTGCCCGATGCAATGTGCACGTAGTTCAGTCTTCTGTACACGCAGGCAGAATGGGGCACCTGGGCATTATCACGCGCACAGCCATTGCGGCGCACGCGCACGCTCTTGGCATCGCGGTGAGCACAGGCATTGCGCTGCACAGGTGCGACGCGGTGCGCGCGAGTGCGTTCTGCCGCCCACGACCTAGGCGGTGCACACAATAATCGCGTCGCACGGGCAGCCTTCAGGTTCAACACGGGATACCCAAACACCCCTACAGGAACGGAAGCATTGTGGCGCGCAGATGCATTCTGGAGCTTTGTGTCGCACACAGACATTGCGCAAGACGCGGGGCACTGTGCATGCGCGCGCACGGGCATGATTGTGCAAGTAGGCACCCCTGTGGACAAAAACACAGGAGTGAACGCATGCACCGCGGCGCACTTAAGCATTGCGATGCGCTCACATACTGCGCGCCGCAAAGCCTGGTTGCACCGTAGACACCAGCAGCAGCGCACAGCAGTTGACGAACCGCTCCCTTTCCTATAGGTATCTCGCGACATCAGCAGCAACGCGCAGCAGTTGACGAGCTCCGGGACCCGAAACATAACGACATCGCCAGGTGCAACATTGCGACGACAGCATATCCATGCGCGCGTCTGGCAATGGCTGGTAGACTTGCGAAACCGGACGTTTGCTGCCTTCGTCTCTGCGCGGGCACAGTTCCAGGGAGTGCAAAAAAACGAGTGGTTGGACAACCTTATGGAATCGCGATTAATCACGGAGGGCTCTGGATCGACGGAGGGTTCTGGATCGACGGAGCATCGAATGGAAAACGGCGAGGATATTCTTCAAAAACAAACGAGAAGCAACTTCATCTATAATATTATGATCATGCTCAGCACGAATCTTATGATCCAGTACGTTACAGTGCAGTTATGTCTGTGCATAAAGGGACCCAGCGGAACGCAAAGATGACGAGCCAGACGGCCAGTGGCCCGAAAAAACGACCCGCGCTCACACGCGACCCGACAGAGGAGGTCTCTACCTGGAACGAGGGTTCCTGCCAAGAAATGATGACGATAGGTCACGCAGTCACGAGCAACCGCAAGAAGGTCCTAAACCACTCCACCGACGATGTCGACACAGCTGACCCCGATATGAAGAAGTGTGGGGGGTCGCCCAGTGCTCTCAAGTGGGCCTTTGCGGCTGCCCTGGGCAAAGCAGCCGAAGGTCCCCCCCTGCACTTCTCTACCCAGCGACGAAGCCCAACGGCAGAGAGGCGCGGCCGAGGACTCGGACCCCCGGGGTGGGTACGGAAAGAATGGGCACAATGAGCAACAGCAGGTGTTGTCCCGAATCACCAGCGGCCGCTGTTTGGCAGGCGGCCTTCCGTCTCAAATGGACACAGTCCGCGGCGACGCCGACGGCGAATCCGGTTCGATAGGAACCAGAACTGCCGTCGGTCTTTGTGCCCACACTTTCCGTACCCATGTCGGTCGTCCCGAGAGGAGGGGGAAGGGGGGGAACGCAGCCCTCGCGCGGGAAGCCGCAGCATCGACTTCATCCGGCGGCCCGGGGCGCTGCACCGAGCTCGCCCGCGCGGCCTCGCGCCAGACTGCCACGCGCCCGCCAGCCCGGCCCCTGCGGTGTCCCCAGACCTGCCCAGCGTGGCTGGCAGGCAGTGGGCTCCAGCACACTCGGCGGCCGGCGGGTGTGCACGCCTCCTCCTCCTCCTCCTCCTCCTGCTCCTGCTTCTCCTTCTCCTCCTCCATCTCCTCCCTGCTCCTCCTCCTCCTCTTCCCCTCCTCCTCCTCCGCCTGCTCCTGCTCCTCCTTCTCCGCCTCCGCCTCCGCCTCCTCCGCCTCCGTCCTCCGCCTCCTCCCTGCTCGTCCTCATCCCCCCTCCTCCTCCTGACATGATGACGCAGGCCCACGAGATAGAGAGAGAGAGAGGAGGTCGGGGGCGGCGGCGGGCGGCGGGCGGTGGTGCCCCAGATGCAGGCCATCCAGTGGCTAACCCCCAGGATGTACACGACGAACCTCTGGCACGGGATGCGCACAACTTTGGGAGGAGGGGGGCGGGGGGAGCGAGCGAGCGTCGGGAGTCCCTCGGAGACCCCCAGTCGCCCGAGACGTCCCCGGCGAACGGCCCGAGCCCCGAAGCTGTGCGGCCACCAGCGCGCCACACCGCTGGGGGTCCCAGAAACGAGCGGGTGAACCGCCCCGCAGCCGCGCGAGAGCGCCGTCCCGGGAGGCTGGGGCTGGAAGGGCAGCAGCTCGTGGAAGGTGACGTGCCAATTCAGTCCTGATGCCTTCAGGAGTACGGAGGAAGGAGGAGGAGGAGGAGGAGGAGGAGGAGGAGGAGGAGGATCGGCTACACGCAAGAGTGACCCTGGGTAAGAGTGACCTTTATTGGTGCGCGGCTTTTTGGGGGCCGCTGGGAGACCAAACCTGGGCGCGCAAGCCGCTGCTACCGCTTCGTTTTCAGCCATCTGAGGGCCCATCTGTGCCCGCACCAAAGGTCACTCCGGCGAAAGGTCACTCTTACGCCTAGTCGAGAGGAGGGCGACGACGACGACGAGGAGATGGAAGATGAGAATCACGAACAGTGGAGCAGTCCTGCGGGAAACCTGCTTTGTGAAACAGACCACCTCTTATACCCAACGTCTCGTCAACATCAGTCTCTACATCGCAACATCAAACCTTCCGAGCATCCCTCACACCAGCCAACGCACCCAAGCAGCATCGGACCATCCACTCGCTCCCATGGCGCGGGTCGGTTTCGCCAACGGCCGCTTTCGCCGGGGTCGTTTTCGCCAGCGGCCGGTCTCGCTGCCGATCGGTCTCGCTGGGGCACGATCGGGCGGCCCCGCCAGCGGTCGGGCGAGCACATTCGGCTTCGCCAGGGGTCGGTTTCGCCGGCGGTCGGCTTCGCCGGGGGTGGGCTCTGCCTGCTGTCCGCGGCGTGGGCGGCGCTCGCCCCGTCGCCTGTCGCCGCCGCCGCCTCCGCACAACCTGACGGGCAGGCCAGGCGGGCGGACCCCAGCAGGCGGGTCCCGGCGGGCGGGGCCCTAACGGGCAGGTG
>CAUYUJ010017457.1:122190-169690 GCA_963575745.1 Prorocentrum cordatum | reverse complement strand
CCTCCTCCTTCTCCTCCTCTCTCCTCGCTGCTCCCTCCTGCATGCTTCCTCCTTCCTCCTTCCTCCTCGTTCTCCTCCTCTTTCTCCTCCTCTTTCTCCTCTTTCTCCTCCTCCTCCTCCTCCTCCTCCTCCTCCTCCTCCTCCTCCTCCTCCTCCTCCTCCTCTCTCCTCGCTGCTCCCTCCTGCATGCTTCCTCCTTCCTCCTTCCTGCTCTTTCTCCTCCTCTTTCTCCTCCTCTTTCTCCTCCTCTTTCTCCTCCTCTTTCTCCTCCTCTTTCTCCTCTCTCCTCCTCCTCCTCCTCCTCCTCCTCCTCCTCCTCCTCCTCCTCCTCCTCCTCCCTCTCCTCCGCTGCGCCCTCCTGCATGCTTCCTCCTTCCTCCTTCCTCCTTCCTCCTCTTCTCTTCCTCCTCTTTCCCTCCCTCCTCCTCCACCTCCTCCTCCTCCTCCTCCTCCTCCTCCTCCTCCTCCTCCTCCTCCTTCTGCTCCTCTCTCCTCGCTGCTCCCTCCTGCATTCCTCCTTCCTCCTCCTCCTCCTCCTTCTCCTCTTTCTCCTCCTCCTCCTCCTCCTCCTCCTCCTCCTCCTCCTCCTCCTCCTCCTCCTCCTCCTCGGGGGTCCCCGGAGGTCCCTTTCAGGCGGTGTCCCGCGGGGGTCTTTGGAGCCCTGGGGCCAATCTGTCAGGAGCAGCCCCTCCTCCTCCTCCCCATCCCCTGGGGGCGCCGCGCCTGGCCTAGACGACGAGGGGCCCAGTGGCGCCCCAGACGCGCGCCCCGACAACACCCCCGACAACCTCCCCGACAACCAACCTCCCTGGGCACCCTCCCGAGCCCCACCCCCCGCACTCCCCAGAGGCCCCCCCCCCCGGGGAACCCTCCCAAGCCCCCCAGAGGCCCCCCCCCCACCCCCCACCCCGGGAGGCAGGGCGGGATTGGGCCACAGACCCCCCCTGCCTCGAGCCCAGACATCCGACGCCCCGATTTTTTCGGGACGCGGGCCCCCGACCTCCCGACCGCTTCCCCACAAAGCCTCCGTCTCGACTCTTCCGAGACGCCCGATGTCTGGGCCTTCCCCTCCGCCCTCGCAGCGCCCTTCACCACCACCTGCTGCTCCGAGCACGGGCGATCGATCGTGCAGCCCACGCGGTGCTCACAGCTGCTGGATCGGGAGGCCACTCGGCCGAGGTGTCGCAGCAAGGAGTCGTCACGCCGCACTTTGTCATCGCACGGTCAGGCATTGGAGAAGGCACCCCTGGGATCAGGAATCCAGCGTCTGGAAGCTGGTGGAACTCTGAGTCTTGGCCAAGGATATCACTGCCGTCCTTATCTCGGCGGCGAGAGAGGGAGGGGAAGTGAGAAGGAGGAGGCCTCCTCAGAAGGCGGCGGGACTTCTCAGAAACCCTGGCGCCTTCTGAAAAATGTTATGTGCCCTCGGGGAAGGCTCAGGAAACTCCTCAGAAGACAGGGGGACTTCCGAGCCTCCTGAGAAGGCCCGCCCCTTTTCGTTCCCCCCCTCGCTCGCCGCCGACCATCGGATAAGGAATCATCCAAGCTCTGACGGCGCCAGGGCACACTCCATAACGAACGCCCCCGCCGCACCCTCCCCCCTCCCCAGATATCCGGCGCCGCGTTTTTTGCCTCGACGTGGCTCCCCGAAGGTCTGGACCCCTTCCCCAGGACCGGCTCTTGATCCTGAGCGGTTTGTGTGTGTGTGTGTGTCTGTCTGTCTGTCTGTCTGTCTGTCTGTCTGTCTGTCTGTCTGTCTGTCTGTCTGTCTGTCTGTCTGTCTGTCTGTCTGTCTGTGTCTGTCTGTCTGTCTGTCTGTCTGTCTGTCTGTCTGTCTGTCTGTCTGTCTGTCTGTCTGTCTGTCTGTCTGTCTGTCTGTCTGTCTGTCTGTGTGTCGTGCGTGCGTGCGTGCGTGCGTGCGTGCGTGCGTGCGTGCGTGTCCTGGGCCCGTGAAGCAGTTATGCGTTGGTCCTCGGGATGTGGCCTGGAGCTCCGGGGACTCCGCACTGGAAAACCACGCCCCCTCGCCGTGGCAAGGAACAGAGCGCGCCGGAGGGTTTTTGGGGCAACGGTCGGCCTGCGGGGGCCCTCGGCAGGCCCCGGGGCCCCAGGGGCCGCCACACACACACAGACACACAGACACGCAGACACACAGACACGCAGACACACAGACACACAGACAAACACGCACGCACGCACGCACGCACGCACGCACGCACGCACGCACGCACGCACGCACAGACAGACAGACAGACAGACAGACAGACACAGACAGACAGACAGACAGACAGACAGACAGACAGACAGACAGACAGACAGACAGACAGACAGACAGACAGACAGACAGACAGACAGACAGACAGACAGACAGACAGACAGACAGACAGACAGACCCCCCTCTCTCGGGGGCGCGCGAGCATGGACTAGCGATCCATGGATCTGGCGCGCGGTCGCCAAATCCATGGATCGGGGGAGGTGCTCTCCCCAACATGCGGCCGGTGCCGCCTCGCTCGTCGGCGGAAATCCGCAAGTCACGATGGAAGCGGGACCCGTCGCTAATCCACGCCCCCTTGATCCATGTTTACGATCGCCTGAATGTCAAGCTTCGAGAGTTGATACTGGAGGAGGAGGAGGAGGAGGAGAGGAGGATCGCCTGACTCTCCCTCCTCTCTCTCTGCCTCGCCCCCGCCACCGAGCGTGTAGGTGGCGAGGGGGGCCTCAGCACCGCCAGGAGCGCGTAGCTCATGCCGACGTTCGCGTGCCACCTGTCCGACATCTCCACTTCCTCCTCATCCTCCCCCTCCTCCTCCTCCTCCTCCTCCTCCTCCTCCTCCTCCTCCTCCTCCTCCTCCTCGGGGTGGCTCGCCGAGGTTTCGTTTTGGACGGCAAATGACATTCCAGGAAACACCAACTACACATCGTAGAAGCGTGCGTCCGCGCATGACCGTACAATCGCTAGCTCCTGCCAGGGTGTGCGTCTCGGCTTGCATGAAGCATGCACGACGGACAGAGCCTGGCGGCAGATGCGGCAACACATCAATACTATACGTACAAGTACGTATGTAGACCACCAACCATCATCACGACCATCATCATCATCATCATCACCAGCAGCAGCCGCACCATCATCACGACCATCATCATCATCATCATCATCATCATCATCATCATCATCATCAGCATCATCATCATCAGCATCAGCATCATCATCATCATCATCATCATCACGACCATCGTCGTCGTAAGCATCATCATCAGCAGCAGCAGCATCAGCATCATCACCAGCAGCAGCACCAGCATCATTATCACAGCCAGCATCACCAGCAATAATATAACTATTCGTATTACCATCATCATCGTAAACAGCATCAGCATCAGCATCAGCATCATCATCATCATCAGCAGCATCACGATCACCATCATCATTACCATGGCCAGCGCCATCACCAGCATCATGAGGAGCAGCTTAATCAACAGCATCATCAACGAGTGGCACATATCGATGCAGGCAGCAGCTGGCGCCAGGAGGCGCAGGGAGGCTCGCCGAGGGGAGTGATGGATGGGGAGAAGGACCAGACCCCCGAAAAGACTCGGCCGAAATCAATATGGCATTGGTGCTGCTGGTGGCAATGAGGGTGGTGATGACGATGCTGATGATGGAGATAATGATGTTGATGTTGATGGCGATGATGATGCTGATGATGGTGCTGGCGACGATGATGATGGTTGTGATGATGATGCTGCTGATGATGATGGTGATGATGGTGATGGTGATGGCGATGGTGATCGGTGATTGTGCTGCTAGTGATGCTGACGGCGACGACAGCGACGATGATGATGGTGATGATACTGATGTTTATGATTATGATGATACGTATGCTGAGACTGCTGATAATAATCATGAGGATGATGATGGCCATGATGATGATGATGATGCTGATGATGCTGATGATGATGGTGATGGTGATGATGATGATGCTGATGATGAAGATGATGATCTTGATGGTGACGGCATTAGTGATGATGATGGCAATGGCGGTGGTGATGACGATGTTGGCAGCTATGTTGGTGATGTTGCTGACGATGACGCTGATGATAAGACAGATGATGCTAATATCGATGGCTATGATGCTGACGATGATGATAATGACAATTATGATATTGTTGTTGATGATGCTGGTGATGGTGATGTCAATGATGCAACTGATGATCATGCTGCCGGCGACGGCGACGACGACGATGATGATGACGATGACGATGATGCTGACGATAATGATGATGATGCGGCTGCTGCTAATGATGATGCTGATGGTGGTGGTGGTGATGATGAAGAAGGAGAACAAGGGCGGAGGGGGAGGAGGGGGAGCAGGAGGAAGAGGAGGAGGAGCGCAGAGGAACGCGGGGCACCGTCTCGTCAAAGCGAGGACCCAACACCACAGAATGGCTGGGACAACTCCAGATGTCGGGGGTGTGGCCTCTGGGCACTGGTCAGGACCTGTCGCCCTCGGGGACCGTCCGAGAGCGGCGGCAACCCCTTGCAACGGCAAACTCGACGCTGATGTCCCCCCTCTCCGAGGATCGACCTAAACAATCCTTGTTCCGTTTTCGTGTTGTAATCGTTGCGTCCCCAAGCCGCATATGCTGCAGAACGCAATCGAAACGAGAACGGCCCACAAAAGTGCCAGAGCACCGATTAGGTCCACCCCTGCCCCTTTCCTTCATGGCGGATAGACCTCCTCCAGAAGCAACAAACGGGACGAACATACATTTTCGGTGATTCCGTGCGGATTTCTTGGAGCGGCGCTGAGAGCTCCTCCCTGGCGCGCGGAACGCGCCGGTGGCGGCGTCGGACCCGCCGCCATGGGCGCTCCAACGCCGATCCAAGATATTTGTGTGGAGATGGAGCCCCCAAAGGTCATGTTTATGCTGTTTACTGCTCCACGTTAAGAAGTAGTTGACCAAGACCAGCTACCAAGACGCAGGCCAACCAACATCTCACACACACACACACAGGGATAGCACTTCAAAACACAATCATCCATCCACACGAATCCAACACCCGGCTAGTTCCACCTGGTCAATTTCGACTCACCTGCGAGCCCCCCCGACCCCCGACCCGCAGCAAGATCGCCAGGGTCGCTGGGCGCCTGGCGATGATGACCTGGAACTTCGAGAGCCGCAGCAGCCGCACCAGGCGCAGGAACCGCATGAGCCTAGCGCGGAGCCGCGCGAGGCCGCCCACTTGACTTCGTCACGGCTGGCCGCAATTCCCCGACATCCGGCGATATGATTCTTTCGATCATGGCGGTCTTCCTCGATTGCGACCTTTTGGGCACGTTGTCGGGCCCAGGGGCCGCCAGAACTGGATCCCGGAGGAAAGCGTACCCCCGGGGTAGCGGTCGGGACCTCTGGGGCCAAGGATTGAACAAAATCAGATCGGCGGATGTCACGCTTCCAGAAATGATACCTCAGGTACTCTGGGAAGAGTCGCAGGGGCAGATGTTCAGCTGGCTTTGGCCAGGGTTCGAAGACAGCGGTGTTCGAACACTGGCGCGGGGCGGAGCGGGCAGTACGGAACCGCTGAAGCCAGCGGTGCCGCTTGAATTTAAGATGTCGCTGCAGAGCAGAATCGCAGAGGATGGAGGGAGGAGAGGGTTCCTGTTTTTACCTTCACCTCCGCCGAGGCGGGAGAGGGCTGAGGGACGGAGGAGGGAGGAGAGGGAGGAGAGGGAAGAGGAGAGAGGATGGCGGGAGGGAGGAAAGGGGGGAGAAAATGAGAGATGAGGGAGGGAGGAGAGGAGGGAGGAGGGAGAGAGGAGGGGGGCAGGAGAGGGGATAGGAGGGCCTTTTCCCCCTGACCCTTCGTTTGGAGCCGCCGCTGGCCTCCTCCTCTCCACAGCCCACCTCCCCCTCCTCTTCTCCTCGTCCCGCCCTCGAGCCTCCTCGCTTCCTCCTCCCCCCCTCCGCGCAGACACAGAAGAGAACGATGTTTTCCACCTCCGCGCCAGTACGCACCTCCAGGTGCATGACTTCTTGACGCTGCCGCTGTGCCGCCCCTCCTCTGCCCCTCTTCCGGGGCCCTCCCCCCTCGTCCCTCCTCCCCCGAGCCCCTTAGCCCCCTTCAACCTCTCAGAAGAAACCAAGACGAGGAGAACTAAGATCGGGTGGGGATAAATCGAGGAGCCTCTGAGATGCAGCGGGTCTAGAAAATGTCTCGGGCGCCGCGGCCGTCTCAGATCGTTCCGGAGCGCTCTGAGAGCGTCCCGGAACGCTCTGGAACGGATCTGTCCTCGTCCTAGCCCCATCCCCAGACCCCCGACATTATGGATTTTTCCACGACGTCGACCCCCAGAAATCTCGACCCATGTCCCGGGGACCAGTGCTTCATCCTGCATCGTTTTTATGCCGGCCCCGAGGCCCGGTCAGGGCCCCCATCAAGCCGAAAATCCGCCGGCCCCTTGTGGGGCCACCAGGCTGCAGGACCAAGGTTTGCTGTTCCCTGCACCAGTTCCAGTTTCCAGTTTCCACTGTTACAGTTCTGCTTCTTGCTGCTTACTGTTCCTTGTTGATGGACCGCGCGAGTGGGGGAGCCGAGAAGGAACCTAGTCACCACGCCCGAATCGCGTTGTCTGAATTCCTGGGGGGGGCGTGGGACATGAACAAATACATGAAATTCGCGCCCCCGAGGCCATAAACCCTGGTAAAGTATGCTATGTCCGCGTCCCCGAAGCCATACACCTTCGTAAATTACGCCGTAATCGCGTGTCCGAAGCCATAAACCTTCGTAAATTACGCCGTAATCGCGTGTCCGAAGCCATACACCCTCGTAAATTACACAATAGTTGCGTCTCCGAAGCCATGAACCTGCGTAAATGATACAATATTTGCGACCCCGACGCCATACATCTTTTTATAGATTAGTTGATAATCGCGTGTCCGAAGCCATACACCCACGTAAATTATACAAAACTCGCGTCTCCGAAGCCATAAACCTGCGTAACTTACGCTATACTTGCGAGCCCGAAGCCATACACCCTCGTAAATTCGCCGGCCCAATGGGCCAGCGGCGTGCTAAGATCTCTGGCAACTGGATAACAATATTTCTACTTCGCGCGCGCGGGGCTGCCCCTAGGGGTCCCCTGACGAAAAGTACCTCGGGACGGTCCAGGGACATTCGGGCCAGAGATGGTTTTCCGTTTGGGCGCCGCCCTCGATGCGCTCCACAGAGCCCCAAGAAGGGCCCAGAGGCCTTCAAGAGGCCCCCAAGACAATAGACGACAGGTCCGCGATGCCACAAGATCGCTCCAAGATCGCCTAGACGCCCCGAGAGGCCTCCAAGAACCCTCCCAAGAGAGTCTCCAGGGGCAAAAGTTGATGATTTTCCGTTGGTTTTCTCCTGATTTTGGCTTCTCCGCCTTATCGGCTTACCAGCGCTTCAAAACGGCCCAAGAGGCCCCCAAGATCCTCCCAACACGGCCCAAGAGGACTCCAAGAGGGCCCCCAAACGGCTCCAGCGGGCTCCAAGATAGCCCCAGAGGCCTCCAATATGGCCCAAGAGGCCCCCAAGACTTCCCAAGAGCAGGCCCAGACGGGGGACCCGAACGGAGATTTCGAGCTCTCGGCCCCGAGAGGTCCCCAGGATGCCCCAAGACGCCCCCAAGAAGCTCCCAAGAGGCCCCAAGAGACCCCCAAGAGGCCGCCAAGACGCCCCCAAGAGGCCCTCAAGAGGCCCCAACGAGCGCTCCATGGGGGCCGGCTGAATGAGCGAAGCGATTAAATTACACGCGATTCGCGCATCCGAAGCCATAAACCCTCGAAACACTACACCGAATTCAACAAGATCATCAGAATCTCAATTTGCCTTGCCGATTACTCCTCGTCTTTGCGTGAAGTCCCGACGCTGCTTCACGGCGGCGCGCAAGGCCTCATGATTTCGCTTCTGGCCATCGCTCGGACGTCCATTTCCTGTGTTTTTTTAGTTTCGTGCGTGTTTTTTTCGCCAAGTGGTCGAGGATGCTCCTCGAAGGTCCTCGCCGAGAAAAAAATGCACGCGTCCGAGCGATGCCAAGGTTTTTGGCATTGCCCATTATCCAAGAGAGTGGACCGGCGGCGGGGGGCGAAGCCCTTACGGATACAGCGAAAACCTCACCGTCGTGATTTTGTCATGACTCGAGGGGGTCTGGGCCAGATTGCTCGGGGATGGGCAGACCCCCCTTTAGCAAAACGTGGTTTAGTGAAAACGACCCGAGGCCCAAACCTGGCGGGCGCAAGCCTGGAAAATAACGGCCACGGCGCCCTCTCGAGAACCGAAAACGGACAAATCACTACTCGAATTGCGGGTTCTGTCCACCCCCGAATTGCGGCTGCGCCGGCGCCGGCCTGACCACCTTGACCGTCCGGAGCGAGTCCAGCGCCGAGTTGGTCTTCCTGGCGCCGTGCGGCGCCGCAGCGCGAGGCGCGGGGAGATCTCTCGACGCCGCCTGTGGTCGCTGGGGCTCCGCGCTCTTACGCTGGGCAAACTTTGAGCGAAGCTCGCAGCGTCGTGCAACATGACTCCCATGGGCAAGCAGAAGAGAGTCCCAGAGAGAACCAAGTGCAAATCAGGAACACACAGCCGAGCATACGATCAAGAAGAAACTTCTCATAAACCTGGGCAAGCTTTCCAGCAAATGCTGTTGCAGACAATCCTGCGCACAGTTCGGTTGTTAGCGCTGGGGGGGCGAGCGTGATCAAGAAGCTGGGCCAGCTTTCCGGCCAGGTGATTCAGAAACGCTGGCCCAGCCTTTCGGGGAGAGATTTCTTAATAAGATGCTCGACTGTTTGGCGTGCCTGAGTGCCAGAGGGTGAGAAGAGAGACAAAGCAAAGCGAGAAAAGGAGAGGCTCACAAGGGGGAATTAGGGTTTCACGACTTCTGCTGTGTCCCTCGATTCGCGCTGGAGCCACCCACGGCTGACTCCCTACATTGCCCTGGAGATCGCTCGATCTGGATCGACCAACCTAAAGTAATGTGGACATGCCTGGATTTGCGGCCTTGCCCGGGCAGATTGGTCTGCCCCCTGCCCCCCGAACCTTTTTTTTGGAGGTGTTTCCCCTTCCTCCTCCTCCTCCTCCTCCTCCTCCTCCTCCTCCTCCTCCTCCTCCTTCTCCTCCTCCTCCTCCTCCTCCTCCTCCTCCTCCTCCTCCTCCTCCTCCTCCTCCTCCCCTCCTCCCCCCTTCTCCTCCACCCCCTCTCCTCCTCCCTCCTCCCCGCCTCCTCCTCCTCCTCATCTTCCTCCCTCCTCCTCCTCCTCCTCCTCCTCCTCCTCCCCTCCTCCTCCTCCTTCCTCCTCCTCCTCCTCCTCCTCCTCCTCCTCCTCCTCCCCTCCTCCTCCTCCTCCTCCTCCCCTCCTCCTCCTCCTCCTCCTCCTCCTCCTCCTCCTCCTCCTCCTCCTTCTCCTCTTCCTCGAGTCGAACGGCAGGCCGCTACTGGGGGCTCGTCGATCTTGCTCCGGCCTCGGGGTCGGGAGCCCTCGCGACCACAGGACTCGGCGGCGGCCCGCGTGAAACAGGCAGCAAGGGCTCCCAGCTTCGCGGCGCTTCGCGCTGCGCGAGGCGCAAAGTGCGACTAACTGTCGCGCTTGCGCGCCGCTTCCCAGGGGAGACGAGGAAGATGAGGAGGAGTCGGAGCCGAAGCGCGAGGCGCGAAGCGCGAATCACTTCTCGCCCTCGAGGGCGCCCTTGGACAAGGATGGGACACACCGCGGGTCAGGTCACGGGCTCGCCGGCCGTCGTCCCCGCCAGAGCCTACGGCTCTTGGCCTGATGCCTTGGTCGACGCCTCTGTTGCCTGCTCGTCCTCCTCCTCCTCCTCCTCCTCCTCCTCCTCCTCCTCCTCCTGCTCCTGCTCCTCCTCCTCCTCCTCCTCCTCCCCCTCCTCCCCCTCCTCCCCCTCCCCCCTCCCCCTCCCCCTCCCCCTCCCCCTCCCCCTCCTCCTCCTCCTCCTCCTACTCCTCCTCCTCCTCCTCCTCCTCCTCCTCCTCCTCCTCCTCCGCCTCCTGCTCTTCCTCCTCCTCCGCTCGGGACGGGCCCCCGTCCAGGGGCAGAGCTGGAGAGCCCTTGTCCCCAGCCGGCGGTCGGTGGCCCTCGCGCGCGCAAGGGGGGGGTTCGAGATGCTCGCCAAGAGCCTACGGGGACAGGGCCCTCCGCCCGGAAGAGTCTACCCCATGGACCTTCGGCGGCGGACAAGCCTCCCAAACGAAGACATTCGGCACGACACGGCCCCGCGCGACGCGAGCACGTCCGTCTCCTCCCCCTCCTCCTCCTCCTTGTCCTCCTCCTCCTCCTCCTCCTCCTCCTCCTCCTCCTCGTCTGTCTCCTCCTCCCCATCCTCCCCCCTCCCCCCCCCACCTCCCCCTCCTCCTCCTCCTCCTCCTCCTCCTCGTCTCGTCCTCGTCCTCCTCCTCCTCCTCCTCCTCCTCCTCCTCCTCCTCCTCCTCCATTTCATGAAAACGGCCCAAGACCGAAACCGACGGACCTGGTCTCCGCGAGCAGAAAACGGCCAATTCGCTAACCGACGTGTCAGGGTAGGTCTATCGACCTTCGAGGCCTCTCCTGGGGCGCCTGTTGGCCGTAGTCTCGGAGGGGGAGGGTGGAACCAGCCGTGGCCACGAGAGGAGGCCCAGAGGGGCCAGGAAGCACCTGGAACGACCTCGAGTCTCCTCCTCAGCCGCCCTCCTCCTGCCACCGTCTCCCTCCTCTGCCTTCTCCTGCCACCTGCTGCCATCTCCTCCTCCTCATCCTGCCTCCTCATCCTGCGTCTTCTGCCACCTCCTCCTCCTCCTCCTCCTCCTCCTCCTACTCCTCCTCATCCTGCTATTGTCTTCTGCTCCTCCTCGCCCTCCTCCTCCTCCTCGCCCTCCTCCTCCTCCTCGTCCTCCTCCTCCTCCCTCGACGACGACGACGACGACGACGACGACGACGACGACGACGACGACGACGACGACGGGGTCCTGCCCATGAGCATCATGATCGCGTCGACGGGCACGATGGAGCTAAAGTCGACCCAGAACCAGCCCTCGTGTGGAGAGGGGGCCCAATGGCCGGTTGAGGCGTCGCCGTCGCGGGAAGAGGAGAGGGGGGGGGGAGACAGCAGCGGCGAAATGAAGCAGGAAAGGGGGGGGGGAGGGGAGGAGGGGGAGGGGAAGAGGATGGAGATGGCGAGGACGAGGGGAAGTGAGCAGCAGGCAGGAGGAGCAGAGGGGGGACGATGACGACGAGGAGGGGCAGGCGTGTGAGGAGGGGGCGGAGCAGGAGGAGGGAAGACGGAGGAGAATAGGTACAGTCGAGCCTAGGCCGGAAGAACATCCCTCGAGAACACGAGATCCTCCGCCGGCCTAAACACACAGAACATCTGTGGGTACCCTCCCCCAAGATGCAGAATAACATCCATCAGACACGAAGAACACGAGGGTACCCTCCGCGAACCGACCTCGATCTTCTGCCTCGGTCCGTCTGGGGAGCCAGCGGGAGAGGGGATGATGATGATGATGAAGATGAAGATGAAGATGAAGATGAAGATGATGATGATGACGATGATGATGATGATGATGATGATGATGATGATGATGATGATGATGATGATGATGTTGATGATGATGATGATGATGATGATGATGATGATGATGATGCTGATGACGATGATGATGATGAGGAGGAGGAGGATGAGGAGGAGGAGGAGGAAGAGGAGGAGGAGGAGGGGAAGGCGAAGAGGGATGGGGATAAATACCATGTCGAGCGTTCTACCTCAGCCTTCTGCAAGGGCGGATCGGGTCCGCCCGGGGCCTCTCCACTGTTGGAGGGGCCGCGGCTGTGGAGCCCGCAGCTCAACACCCGTTGCGGCAGTACTCACATCCCGCCCTGCCCTGCAAGGACGAGGCAGGAGGGAGAAGGACCCAGCCTTGGAGGCCTGGAAATGGGCACCAACACCGACACGGGGGGTGCCTCCACAGGGAGAAGGTGATTCTAGAGTTCGGTGTTGGTGGTAATATTTCGGCCACCTTGGAAGCCAGAATATTACCACCATCGCCGAGATCGGGATCTTCTTCCCTCGGTGGAGGCACACCGCCGATATTGGTGTTGGTGTCAACCTCTAGGCCTGGGACAGACCCCCGGCGCCATGAACTCTTCGTGACGTCGACCCCTGGAGGTCTCGGCCCATCCCCCAGACCCGCGCTGCAAACCCTGGCAGGTCTTCTGGGAGGGCCCCCAGAGGCCGAAGACAGCGACACGCCCTTCGTCGTGATGTATCTGTTTTATGGTGGTTTGGGGTCCGGGAGGGGGCCTGGGGGGGGCTGGGGTCTGGGGAGGGGGTCCGGGGGTCTTGGGAGGGGAGGAGGATAGAGCCGGAGGTCTGGGGAGGGGGTCTGGGGGTCTTGGGACGGGGGGGGGATAGAGCCGATGGGGGGGGGGGGGGGGCGAATATTTTTCTCACGGGGGGCGAGCTGCAGCACCGCCTCTTGTCTCCTGCGGCCCCCACAGCGGCGCGCGCTAAGGCCCCGCGCCACCCGGCGCCGCCGCGCCCGCGCGCCGCCGGAACCTGGCCACGAAGAAGCCCAGGTCCCACGAGCGCGGGTCGAAGCGCAGCACCTCGCCCGGGGGCGGAGACGAAGAGGGCAGGACAGCAAGGGGCATATGGGAGAGAGGCAGGGAGGAGGAGGAGGAGGAGGAAGAGGAGGAGGAGGAGGAGGAGGAGGAGGAGGAGGAGGGGGAGAAGGAGGAGGAGGAGGACAAGGAGGAGGAGGAGGAGGAGGAGGAGCGAGGAGGAGGGAGGAGGAGCAGGAGGAGGAGGGAGGAGGGCTGGCCCCGGCCCTGTCCCAGGTGGCTGGGCCTCCCCGGGTGGCAGCCCCAGGTGCTCGGGGGGAGCGGGAGGGCAGGGCAGCCAAGGGCAGGGATGCGAGGAGCAGCTCACGTGGCCGGCTTGCTGTCCTGGCGCCTCCTGGCGCCCGGAGGCGCCCATGTGCGTATCGAGCGATGGGCCCGGCGGCGCGGCCGAAACAGCTGCGCACAGCAGATGTCGTGCCCCCGGGTTCTTTCCCTTATCCCCTCCGCCCCCTCGTCTGGCCCGACTCGCGGCAGGGGCACAAGGGCGCGCACAGGAACATCCCATCCTCTGCGGCCAGGCTTGCACAATCTGTTCCATAGGTTCTGGGTGTTCGTGATGGGCCTGCTTTCCACCACCACGACCATAACTCCTCCTCCTCCTCCTCCTCCTGCTCCTCCTCCTTCTCCTCCTCCTCTTCGTCCTCCTCCTCCTCCTCCTCCTCCTCCTCCTCCTCCTCCTCCTCCTCCCCCCCGTCCAGCTTATGGTGGTGGTGGAAAGCAGGCTCATCACGTCTTCCCCTCCACACTTCCCAGCAGAGGCCTCCTAGATGGGGTCGGACTACATGGGGACGGAGGATCGCGCCGCATCGCCGATACATCGGCGATACCTCGCCGATGCATCGGCGATGCCTCAGCCCAGACACATTATCGGGCGTCTCGAGCACAACACATCGAAGCGTTTTGTTTTGTTCGTCGTTTTGTTCGGCCTCTCGGCGCCCTCGCCGGGCCTCGGGACCGTCAAAACAAGTCGGGATAAAAACAGCACAGCGTAGACATCGGGCGCCTCGAGCAAAAATCGAGGCGGAGGGTTTTGTTCGCCGTTGGTTCGGCCTCGCGGGCCTCGGGACCGTCAAAAAACAATGCGAAATGAAAAACGGGCCCTGGGGAACATCGGGGGCCTCGAAAAGAATCGAGGTGTATGTTTTTTGTTGTTTTCGGCATCTCGGGGCCCTCACAAGGCCTCGGGACCGTGAAAAACCGATCTGGGATGAAAAACTGGTCCTGGGGAAGTAGTCAGGAGGTCGGGGGCCCGCATCTTGAACATATCGAGACGTCGGATGTCTGGGCAGGGGGAGTGGGGAGGGCTTCTTCGAAGGAGGCCGCTCCGTAGAAGGCGCCGGCCCTGCGACTACAGATAAGGCTCGCGCCTTCTAAGGAGCAGGGTGCTTCAAAGACGCCTTCGAATTAGGTCGGGCATGTCCCCCTACAGGCCGATTTTGGGCGAAAAGTTGAAAACAGTCCAAAACAAAAAGCAAATGTTCCAAAAATGCCCCCCAAAAAATTGTCCCCAGACTATTTTTGGATTAGTTTTGAAGATTCCTCCTGTAGAGGGACAGGCCCGACTTAACCTTAGAAGCCTTCCCCCCTCCCCCTTGTAGACGAGCGCGTTCCCCTACTCGCAAAGTAACTACTCGCAAATGGCCTCGATCCGCCGCGGGGGATCTACGATAAATCACATGGATGCAGGCACGTGCTTTCCTGACGTTTGCGAGTGCAGTCGGCCCGGATTAGGAGGTCGACCCGGCCAAGTCAAGGGTACCCTTGTTGTCCCGTGTCTCGCGACCCGTGCCTCCTGCATTCCTCTGGCAGTGCGCCCCTCGGAGAGGGTCTCTCGTCCTCTCGCGTGCCCTCTCCAGTGAAGCCCGACTGTACACCCTGCGAAATGCTTAAGAAATCATGGGTTAAGAAACTCAGAGTCTCAGAACTTGAATAAAAACCCAGAACTTCTATCAAAATCTTAGGATTTACATTGAAAGATTAAGAATAATCGAGACTCTCGCCGAAAACGTAAGTTTTCTTAAGCATCGCCTAGGGTGTATGCACTTTGCGAGTCGTGGAACGCGCTCGGTGACCTTTGCACGCCGCCGAACCTTGCGCCGCTCCGCGTCGCAGAGGCCGCAGCCCTCCGGGGGGGGGGGGGCGTCCAGTAGTTAGGGAGCCCGCAGAGGACGTACGCGCCCAGCTATGTACACGAATGCGGCCCCTCGATCCGCGAGACTGGCCGCGTAATACGAACATTCGGGCAATGCGTACTCTCGAAACCACCGTGGATGTACGTGTACACCCTGCGAAATGCTTAAGAAATCATGGGTTAAGAAATTCATAGTCTCAGAACATGAATAAAAAGCCGGAACTTCTATCAAAATCTTGGGATTTTCACTGAAACGTTAAGAATAATCGAGACTCTGGACGAAAGCTTAGGTTTTCTTAAGCATCGCCGAAGGTGTACGTGCTTCTTTCGCTCCTGAAATAGCGGGCGGCCCTCAGGTCGATGCTGGAGAGAGGCACGCGCGCAGCGGAAAGGGGGAGGGGGCCCAGGGGAAGCGTGGAGAGAAGCACGAGCAAGAACAGAGAGAGCAACACCGGCTGAAGTGAGATAACAAAAGCGAGCAAAGGCGAGGCGGCGACGAATAAGAGAACACATACAAACAGAAACCATACCACAACCAAAAACCAATCACGTTTCTGTCCTCTGATGCATTGCCCCTCGCCCAAGGCGAGGGGCCATGAGCAAAAATAATATAAAAAACGTATAAATAAAAGCTTTTGGCGCTCCGCGCGGATTTCCTGGATCCGCGCTGGACCCCCTCCCTGGCGCGCGGAGCGCCCCAAGGACGGCGCCCGAGGCGCCGCCGGGGGGGAGGGGGTGCCGCCCAGCGCGGATCCGAGGAATCCGCGCGGAGCGCCAAAAATGTATATTTATGGCGCTTTCTTCCTCGAATGAGATTTGGGTCGGGCATGTCCCCCTACAGGCTGATTTTGGACGGAAAATAAAAGCTCCAAACATATTCTAAACTACTCAAGAAATATTCTACCTACTAATTTTGCTGATTGAAATATTCCCCCTGTAGAGGGACAGGCCCGACTTCAGTGTATGTTTGTGGCGTTTTCTTCTTCGAGTGAGATCCGGGGAGAAATCCCAGACATCCACCGTCTCGTTTTGTCCGAGGCACGGGCCCCCCCAGACCTCTCTCCACCACTTTTCCCGCGGGGGCCCAGTGCTCTTTCCCCCGAGGCCGTCGTGGCTTGACGCTCTCCCGAGGCCCAGCGAGGGCCCCGAGATGCCGAAAACGATGGAACACCTCAGTCTCGATGCTGGTGCAGACGCCAAATGTTCGGGATCATGACCCTGGCGATGATATCCACCCCCGTGGGTAGTGATCCCTCCCCTCTTGGCCGCTTCGGGGATGGACAGACCTCCCTTTAGTAAAACGTGGTTTAGTGAAAACGACCTGAGGCCCAAACATGGCGGGCGCAAGCCTGGAAGATAACGGCCGCGGCGCCCTCTCGAGAACCGAACACGGACAATTCACTAATCGACGTGTCACTGTGGGGGTTCTGTCCGCCCCCGGCCGCTCAACAACGTGGCCCTCTCTTGGGTGCGCATCCTTGGCTTCCGCCGGCTTCCGCAGGTCTTTCGCTGGCGGAGCCACCCTCGCTGTACTTCCGCCAGCTTCCGCTCCCCTTCCGCGACCCTCCGCCGAAGAGGTGGAGATGCCAACTCTTTCGACCCTCGAAGGCGATGCCTTGCCCAGAGATCCAACGTATTGAAGAAATCAAGACGGAGGTTTTTCTCAATTTTTGGCTTCTGGGGGCCCTCGCCGGGCCCTGGGACCGTCAAAAAACGACTCAGGAGTAAAAACCGGTCCTGGGGAATGGGTCGGGACTTGTGGGGACCCCGCATTGAAAAAATCACGACATCAGATCTCTGGGTGTCTGGAACCCGCCTTATCCCTCGCCCCCTTGTCGTCACCTCCCCCTCGGCAGCTCAGCCAGCCTCGCATCGGGAAATCCGGTCGAGTCGGACCGTGCGTCGGACGGAGCCACGTCGGCACGGAGTCGGACTCGACTCGGATCGGCCGCACCAGAGCGCACAACAGCGCCAGGCAAGCGTTGGGCGGCATCGGATCGAAAAATGATCGACTTCGAATCGCACCCAGCCGGCCGGAGTCGGCATCGCATCGGTGTCGAGTCGGACCCATCGCATCGGTGTCGAGTCTTGGCCGCTCCCGCAGTCCGCCAGGCCGGCCAGCGCGTCGCCATCCCCGGCCGCGAGCGCGGGGAAGGCGTGCTCCCGGGCGTCCAGCAGCTCCAGGGGCAGGACGTCCAGCGCCCAGCGCACGTTCTCCTCGCGGGAGGGTGCGGAGGACCTCCTCCTGCCACCTCCTCCTCCTCCGCCCACCTCCTCCTCCGCCTCCTCCTCCGCCTCCTCCTCCTGCCTCCTCCTCCTCCTCCTCCTCCTCCTCCTCCTCCTCCTCCTCCTCCTCCTGCCTCCTCCTCCTCCTCCTCCTCCTCTTTTTCCTTCTCCTCCTCCTCTTGTTTCTCCTCCTTTGTTTCCTCCTCCTCTTTTTCCTCCTCCTCTGTTTCCTCCTCCTCCTCCTCCTCCTCCTCCTCCTCCTCCTCCTCCTCCTCCTCCTCCCCCTCATCCTGCCTCCTCCTGCTCCTCCTCCTCCTCCTCCTCATCCTGCCTCCTCCTGCCTCCTGCCTCCTCCTGCCTCCTGCCTCCTCCTTCTCCTCCTCCTCCTCCTCCTGACTCCTGCCTTCTGACTCCTCCTCCTCCTCCTCCTCTTCCTCCTCCTGCTCCTTCTCCTCCTCCTCCCTTTGGACGCACGAGATGGGTGCGGAACAAACGGTAGGTAGCACCCCGCAGATGCGGATACGAGTGAGGGGGCGGGCGCGGGGTTGGTCGCAGGGTTGGTCGCGTGTGTGTCGCGGGCGGGTCGCGGGCGGGTCGCGGGTGGGTCGCAAGTGGGTCGTGGGCCGGGTCGCGAGAGGGACGACGACAACAACGCGACGCAACGCAACGCAACAACAATACGCACCGCGGAACCTCACTTCGGCCACGCACCCAGGGACAGAGAACGACCGTTCGGCCCCCTCACTTTGACTGACGATGCGCAACATTGGACCAGAAAGCAAGCGACACCACCCGCCTACAACCCAGCGATGTCGAAGATCTAAACACTTGCCCAACTGCGACCACCTACGACCCCACCTACGACACCACCCCACCTATGACCGATCTACGACCCCGCGCGTCGCATGTGGGGTGATAGCAACTGCTTCTGTGTCGAAGCAGCCAATGAAAGGCGAAAAGGAACGGGCCTTACGCGAGAAGACATGGCGACCTTAAAAGCGGTGGCTGAGGCGGGCCGCCAGCGCGGCACGCTGGACTGTTGGAACCGAGCCAAGTCTCCGACGATATGATATGTCAACCCGGCGATGTTCCTCGCGCCGGGGGACAACAAAACGGCCGGAGGCTTTCCGATGTGTCAAACTCTGAAGCTCCTCGCCCTGAAACGGGGCCGTCAACAAACTATACCCGGGAGGAGAAAGCTGTCACATACATATACACGTGCATCTGTATCTATATATATATATATGTATATATACAGATATTGTACATGCATATATGTATGATGTATGTGTACATCTACTCACTAGCACCACGTGCGTGCTAGGCGAGCGCTCGCGCTCTGGCCGACTCCGGGGGCGCTATCCATAGGCCTTGCGTGGAGCCCCGGGTACCAGGGGGAGAGGGCCCGAGGCATGGACCCACGTGGGGGCGGGGCTTTCTGGGGAGTGGCCCTGGGCCCTTTAGTTTTGGTCGGGCATGTCCCCCTACAGGGGGATTTTGGACGACAAATCATGCAGACTCCAAGCATACCCCCCCCGAAATAATCTAAATGTATACAAGCAGTCGTCCCCTGACCATGTTTTTCGATGTTCGAATCCTCCCCGTGTAGAGGGACGGGCCTGACTTTACCCCATGGGGCGAGCGCGAGGCCGTCGGAGGAGCGCCTCGGCACGGCTCCGGCCGAGGAGGGACTGCCAGAGGCTCTTCCAGACACAGCTCGAAGAGACGGCCTGCCAGGCGGCAACAACAGGAGGCCCCAGAAAAATCAGAGGCGACGACAGGGGCGAATAGCCCAGGGGAGGAAAATACATGGATTCAGGTGCGCCGAGGATCTGTGTCTTTCAAGAGGCTCCCGGGCGAATGCGTGTAATGCCTGCCCCCCTGGGCTCTTCGCCCCCTATCGCCGCCGCCGACACAAGGGAGCCCGAAGACGGCCCGAACCTGTGGAACTCCTCCGGCTGGGGGGCCAGGACTCCTGGATCTCCCAACTTTTTAGGTTGAGCGGATACACAGAGGGGCCCGGAGAGGCCCCAGGAGCCCCAATAGGGGTCTCCAGTGCCTCGATTGGGGGCCCCTGGGCTCGATGATGGAGCCGCTCGAACGGGCCATGGGGCGGGTCAGATGGCTCCCAGACCAGCGCACAAACTCTTGGACGCATGTCTGCGGGATCCGTCTTGGGCGTATCGTGTAACCGTTTTGGAGTCGTCTTCGGCCCATCTCGGGCCATCTCAGTACTCGTTTGTTCAGCACGGGCTGTCGCTGGCCCTTTTCTTCTTCTTCAAGTTGTGAGCAGAGCCTTGACATTGTGCAGGAATCAACTACACGGAGGGACCCCGCCTTGCGCAACACATGGCGAAATCACATGCAAATTGAACATCGCGAGGGTGAGTCCATAATCCCGGGGTGGGGTCGATCCTGATTTTCTTCTGGATAGGAGAATCTATGCGGTGCACTATTTGTGGTGCAAGCTGTGCGGTGCAATCTATCTTGCGTAATCCAGGGCAGCGACGGGGCGGCGACGGTGACAGCATCACCACCAGACCGACAAATAGGTGCAGAACGTAGGCGGCGACGAGGCGGCGACGGGACGGCGACGGCGACATAGCTGCCAGACCGACAGGCAGGCACGGTTCCTTGGGCCAGAAGTACAGTGCCCGTAAGTGCAAGCACTGCTCCGGGAAGAACCCAAATGGAAAACCCTGACTGCAAGCACTGTTCGGGTACCTTCTCAGGAAGCCGGAGGGCTTCTGGGCAGCCCCGCCGTACATATTGTCAGAAGGCACCCTCCTTCCCATTCCCCCTCCCTGCGGTGGCTCGAAGATGGGGTCCTGAAGGATAGGGTCCTCACGACGAGGTGCTTCGAACAACGTAGGCTCACCCTTGGATCCCATCCCTGAGATCCGACGAAGCGAAACAAAAAGGCAACATCGCGAAAATCCGCGACCAGAGCCCCGGAACCCATCTTTCTGCGCCACTTTTCGAGCCGGATCGATCTGTGAGGGCACCCGAAAGAAGGCGAAAGCGCCCGGCTCGAAAAAACTGGGTCGCCAGGATCTCAGGGATCAGATCCTTGGGTCCCCTTCCCTGAGGTTGGACGCCCGAGTTATCCGGGGTAACTCGGGTCTGGGGTAACTCGGGTTTGGGTTTCCGAAAAACGAACCCGAGTTAGCCCTGACCCGAGTTATCCCTGATGATTTGGGGCTCTGGACGCCCGAGTTATCCGGGGTAACTCGGGTCCGGGGTAAGTCGGGTTCGGATTCCCGAAAAACGAATCCGAGTTAGCCCTGGCCCGAGCTACCCCTGATGATTCGGGGATCTGAAGGTTGGCGCCCTCCGGCCTCGTTCTCCTCCGGCAGCAGCGTGCAGGTGCTGTACACGAGGTCCCCGCCGACGCGCAGCAGCTCCGCGGCCGCGCGCAGCAGCTGCCGCTGGAAGCGCGCGTGGCCGCGCACGTCCTGCAGGCTCTGCCCCCACTGCAGCAGCGGCCGCTGGCCCATGGCCGAGCACGGCGGGTCCGGCAGACCCCCCTCGCCGCGCGAGCAGAGCACGACGCTCCCCAAGGGGCCCAGCGCACCGAAATCCTCCGAGGGTCGTGGTGCGGCGTCGGGCCCCCCTGCGATGTGTGTGAGACTTTTTGTTCTGGTGCGGCGTGATGCAGCGGCGGCGGTGGCACTGACTCTCTTTTGTTGTTGTTTCTCTCTCTCTCTCTTTTCCTCTCCCTCTCTCTCCTCTCTCTCCCTCTCTCTCTCTCTCTACCTTGCTCCTCCTCTCTCTATAATATCTCTCTCTCTCTCTCTCTCTCTCGCTCTATGCATTCTCCTCTCTCCGTGTTCCTTGTCCTCCTCCTCCTCCTCCTCCTCCTCCTCCTCCTCCTCGTCCCTCATTCTAGTCTCTAGTCTCCCTCTCGTCCTTCTCTTCCTCGCCTTCCATTATCCCTCCTGCGCACCTCCTCCCTCGTACTTCTCATCCTCCTCCTGTCCCCACCCTGCCCATTGGAGTAGAATTGGGAGGAGAAGGAGTATGACGAGGAAAGGGTGAAGAGTCAAGGGTAAGGAGAGGGGCGAGGAGGAGAAGGAGGAGGAGGATGAGAAAGGGGGAATGAGACAAAGGAAATGGAGGGGTGCAGAGTGAGGAGTGACGAGGAGGGGACGGAGCAGCAGGAGGAAAACGAAGAGTAAGAGTAACAGGAGGAGGAGGATGAGGATGAGGAGGAGGAAGAAGAAGGGAGGAACGACGAGCGCCGAGGAGGGCTGAAAGTCCCCCGAACTCATCCAGCCTGGCGCCAGCCAAGCTCCAGATTGGATGAGTGTGGGGAACTTTGGGCCTTCCAAGGGTTTGCCCCTCGTCCTCCCCCTCCTCCTCCTCACGCCTCCCCCCCTCCGCGGGGGGCGGGATGGGGGGGGGCCCCATGACCCATGACCCATAGGAGGCTCAGTGCCAGCCTGTTGCAATGCACAACGCGAAAACGCACGATGCGCAGCGCGAGCGCGAGAGAACAGAGCCCGGGGGCGAGAGCCCCCGACCCGGGCATGAGACCACACCCGGCGAGAGGAGGACGTGCGAGGCTCCAATAGGCCCAGCGGGCGAGCGCCAACCCAGCCGGGAGGAAGGGACCAGGGAAGGGAGAAACGGCCGCGGCCCGAGGCAGCGCGACGATGCCACAGGCTACCTGCGCGTCGGCTGCCCCCGTGACGAGCGTCCCAAGAACCTCACGCAAGGGCTGCACCGTCAGCACCGAGCCATCCCAGACATGCGACGTCCTGATTGTTTCAGGGCGGCGTCCCCGGAAGTCCCGACCCTTTCCCAAGGACCGGTTTTTCGTCCTGAGTCTTTTTTGGACGGTCCCGAGGCCCGGCGAGGCCCCCCGGGGCCGAAAATTGAGAAAAACCTCCCGTGCTGATTTTTTCACGACGCGATCATGTCTGGGATCGGAAGTGGGCACGAGCCCCACAGAGGAGCGTCGCCACGGTGAAGGCCGGCCGATCGCAGGTGGCACTGCCGCCAGCCCGGCAGCGGTGCGACGGCGAAGGGGGTGACCCGAGGGGGAGAGCAGGCGGGACAGAACCTGAACTGAAAAGGCAGGCTTGGGCAGCTCAGGAGGCAACTAACCTGGGAGGTCTTCGTCGGAAGGACTGAGGAGGATTATCAGCCCCGTTGGGGGGCTGTTACGCTGGAGTGGGCCTCGGATTCAGCGGAATTCAACTGGATTAAGCCGGATCAAGCGGGATTAGAAGCCGGATTGAGGGGGAATGAAGCGGATTAAGCCGTACCAGGGCAACATCAGAATCTGACCTCCCAGGAGTTGCATCCGAAGGCAGCAAGGGTGTCCAAGACACGGGTTTCGCAAGTGCATGCGCAATCGCAGGTCGCGTAGAGAGGCAAGCGCGCTGAATGCTCACGATGGCACTGCCTGGTTGAAGGGCTCTTCGCACGACGGACCGAAGGCAAAGACCAACACGGTGCGAACGTGGCAGGGCAAGACACACGGATAGGACGTCAGGAGGACAGCTAATGAGCAGAGACCTGGACACGCCTTAAACATACAAGAAAGCTACTGCATCCAGTCGAGTAAAAGAGGCGAGTGCACCGAATGCTCACGATGGCAGTGGTTCATCGCACGACGGACTGAAGGCTGCGACCGACGGAGTGCGAGAGTGACAAAGCAAGGAGTGCGGGTAGGATGCCAGAGGGCAGCCAAGAAGCAGAGACCTGGACAGACCTAAGGCGCGCAAGGAAACAGTACCAACAACGCCAGGACAGAGTCAACGAGGAGAGGATAGGCATGAAGAACGCACAAGACAAATCAACGGGCTTTGCTGCCAGGGCCCTGCGAGCGACACAAGAACTCATTGAATGCTTCTCTTCGGGAGGCGATCCCTTGCTGCAGCAAGCGCGGCAATTGCACCCTTCTTGCCAGCCTTGCACACCTGGGCGCTGCGCCCGCGTCCACCGTGCGTGATGCGTCGGCAGGAACGGCACGCTGGTGGCCTCCTGGGACCGCAGCTGGGACAACGGGAGAAAAACGGCTACAGTCATCGGCCTGACCTAAGGAACGATAAATAAGGAACGAAGCCCCCTTTTTTTACCCCAGGGAATAGCGCAGAAGGAACGAGAAATAATAGATAACGCATAAGGAACTGTAAACAACGCCTGTAAAACCTGAGGAACGACCGAGCCCCTTCTGAACAGGAAGGGTTCCTTCTTCAAGCCGCTCGCTGTTGCTCGCGTCACGGGCCCACGCCCTTCCTTGCGCGACCCGCACGTCGGCGGGGGCGAGGTGCCCGATCGCCCTCGCCCGTCGTCCCGCCCGCGGCCGCTTGCGCAGGGGGGCCCACGGGCAGCGGAGGCCCCGTCCGAGCCCCGGAGCTGTGCGCGGGGGGTTCCTCCGCCCACGCGGCTCCCGAGCTGAGCCTCGACGTCTGCGGCGCGCCCCTCTGCCAGACAGTGAGGACGAGACAGCGCGCTCGGCGCGCTCCGTGCCACAACGTCTGGGCTGTGCACCAGCGTGCACGTCGTTCCTCTCCCATCGTGCTCAGTTCTGAGTGTGTGCTCGTTTCCAATTGCCCCTGGCCCCCTAGTGGCCAGGAAGAGGCCCAGGATAGAAGAGTCAGAACTGAAAGGATCTTGGCCACCCCAAACATCAAAGAACTTTTGAATACTGGGGAATGAACAATGTGTAGCTATCGGACAGCACTCTCTGCGTGTTAAGCTGGTCGAGCTGGTCTTGCTCCGAATCAACGGTGCCAGCATTGAGGGCACGGACGTCGGCATTGCCCATGGGCCACAAGGAACGAGGGGATCCGGAGCGCGACCGGGAGCGGCCCAGACAGGCAGGCACAGAGGGAGGCCGAGGACAAGAGTACTGGCGAAGCGCATCGTCAGCTCTACCCTGCCTGCTCTCTGAAGTGTCAGCCGAGGCATCATTCATAGTGCGGCGCCCGGCGACAACCTCTCTTGGAGAGCGTGGGCTCGCAGGCGGAAACGGACGGGGGCGTCCCATTGAGGCAGGCAGGGGGGCGTCACCTTCAACAGCGCTGTGCTTCTCGCGGGAATCGGAGGCCTTGCTAGAGCCCAGGGTCGACCACCTCCAACGATTCCGACGAAGTCCCACTGGTGGCCCCCCGGCAACGACGGCCGGCAACGGAGCGGCCCCTGCGTCGGCTATGGCCGGTGGCCCCTCGGCTCCCTCAGGGGGTCCCGGCGGCAGCAGCGCAGCCGGCGACGGAGCAGCAGGTCCGTCCCTGGCCTTCAGTCGGGCATGTCCCCCGACAGGCGGGTCTTGGACGAAAAATAAAACAACGGCAGAAAAATGCTACGAAAATGTTCAAAATTTCAGAATTTCTGAACACTCCTCCTGAAGAGGGGCACGCTCGACTCCACCCTGGGCACAAGAGAGAACTGCTCGGAGCCAGTGGCAGAGGTGGCGGCGCGAGAGGCAGAGGCAGAGCCCGCGGACCTGCACCTCGCCCTTCCACTGGGCGCTCCGGGCGGCGTGGGCGGCGGCGCATTGCCGTGGTTAACCAGCCTCGAACGTATCCCTATCCCTAAGAAGGGCGAGCAAAAAGCGAGGACAATCTTAGGGACAGGCCCTCAGAAACTGAGGGAATCCTCAAGATCGGCATCGAGGTAAGATGATGTCAAACATAGGGATAGGGATATGTTTCAAACTGGTAAGTGGTGGGGGCACGGGGGGCGGAGCCCCCATCCACCCGCCTGGGGGCGGCGCCCGGCGCCGGCGAAGAGCGCCGCCGCCTCGCGCCCAGTGCATGGCGGCGCGGCTCCTCGCCCTCGCGAGGAGCACGCTGACCCCGATCCGCGAGCGTGCGCGAGAAAAGGGGCAAGGCAGCTGCGGCTACGGCTCGGGCCTTGCGTCGATATGGCTACGGAAGGGGGGGGGAAGGCGCAGGAGGGAGGAGGAAAGGCGAGGAGAGGAGGAGGAGGAGAAGGAGGAGGAGGAGGAGGAGGAGGAGGAGATTGAGAAGGAGGAGGATATTGAGAAGGAGGAAGAGGAGGATGAGTTAGAAGAGGAGGAGGAGGAGGAGGAGGAGGAGTGTAAAGAGGATGAGAAGGAGGCGCTGGAAAACCATCAAAATCCAAGGAAACCACCAAGCATTGAATCTAAAGTGCTGGCGGCAGATTATTTTGGAAAACCGCTGCCCCCTCCTAAAAAAGAAACAGCAGATCCGAGGAACATCCCCGCATTATATGTGATGATTATTTTATGTGTTTGTTGAATGCCAGTGGCTTTCCTGAAGTCTCTGCCACCAGCACTTCAGTTATTATTTCTGTTGTTATGTGATCCATTGGTTGAGTTGGCTTTCTAGCGCCATCTCTTCCTCAAACCACACTCCTCCTCCGCATCCTCATCCTCCTCATCATCATCATCCTCATCCTCCTCCTCATCATCCTCATCATCAATCTCACCATAACCATCACCATCAGCACCAGCATGAGCATCATCATCACCAGCACCATCACCATCATCATCCTCATCCTCATCCTCATCTGCATCAGCATCAGCAACATCACCATCAGCATCATGATCTCCTTCATGATCATCGTCCTCAGCCTCTTCACAATCATCATCATCATCATCATCATCATCATCAGCATCATCATCATCATCATCATCATCATCATCATCAGCATCGGCATCGGCATTAGCAACATCATCATCATCCTCATCCTCAGCCTCGTCGTCATCATCATCATCATCATAATTATCATCACCATCATCATCACCATCATCATCATCCTCATCCTCATCATCATCAGCATCAGCATCATCATCAGCATCATCATCATCCCCCCCTCCCCGCCCTTCCCCTCTTCCTCCTCCGACTCGCATTCCCCCCCCCCCCTGCGCCTTCCTCCCCCCTCCCTCCTCCCCCCCCCCCCGCCCCCCTGAGGAGGGAAATGAGGCGTGAGAAAGAGGAGGGGTAAGAGGAGGAGGAGGAGGAGGAGGAGGAGGAGGAGGAGGATACGAAGGAAGAGGATGATGAGGAGGAGGATGAGACGAGCGAAAAGGAAGAGAAGGACGAAAGGGATGAAAGAAGACGACGAGGAACAGCGATGGAGGCAGGAGGTAAAACGAACGAGCGCTGAAAAAAAGAGCGAGAGAGAGCCGCACAGACTTCAAAACGATGTCCTTGGAATCCACCAGGCCCCCTTTGCGCCTGGACACCCCCTCACTCCTCCTCCTGCTGCTCCTCCTCCTCCTTCTCCTCCTCCTCCCCTTCCAAGTTTTCCTCCTCCTCCTTCTCCCCCTCCTCCTTCTCCTCCTCCTCTCCCTCCTCCTCCTCCACCTCCTGCTCCTCCTCCTCCTCCTCCTCCTCCTCTTCCTACTCTTCCTACTCTTCCTCTCACTCCTCTAACTCCTCGTGAGGAGGCGGAGGAGGTAAGTAATGATGATGAAGATGAGGACGAGGAGAAGATGGTTCCACGCGTGAGTCCCACGCCCTCCCCTTCACAACCTTTACGGAGTTCTGGGAATCTGACAATCAGGGGGTCCAAAACCGAACCGACACCACAAAATCAAGAAAGCGTTTTTCGCGGTTTTCCGGCCTCTGGAGGCCCTCGCCAGTCTCCAGGACCGCAACAAAAAAAAGACTCGGGACGAAAAAACAGTCCCGGGGAATGCATCGGGCCTTCTAGGGAGCCCGTATGGGAAAACACAATACGTCGGATGTCTGGGATTGCTGCAACCTCGGGCGAAGGTCTGTGCTACATAATCTGCTCCTCGATCGGGGAGGCCTGCCCCAGGGCGGCTGGGAAGTTGCTGCCCCCACCTGCCACTGTGGGGGTTGCTCGTCCCGGCAGTCCTATAGGCCTGCCACGACATGTTCTTGGAACCCAACATGGTGCAAATAACAGAAACAATGTCCTCAGAACATAAGCCCGATGCATTACATCAAGACAGCCCCAGCCAGAGATGGTTTGAGAACGCTTCGTCGAAACCACAAAACTGGCCATCGCTCGGACGTCCATTCCCTGTGCTTTTTTCCGTTTCGCGCGTGTTTTTTTCGCCAACTGATGAAGGATGCTCCTCGATGGTCCTCGCCGAAGGAAAAATGCACACGTCCGAGCGATGCCAAGAAAAGGTTCTCAGAACATTGTTTGGTAGGCCTATAAGCACGCCAGGACGCTTCGCCGCTGCTGGATCCCCAGGCGCCCTGGGGCAGGCGTCCCCGATCGACCATGTGCCGCCCTTCGCCTGCCGAAGGTGTTCCCATCCGTCATGGGACGCACAAGGACATACTAGTGCTATATGTCCGCCTTGGAGGCGCGCGTCCGACCCGAACATCTAGTAGACCCATCCTGTAGTAATGCGGGATGACGGTTAATAAAAATGGGAGAGCACGATTAAAAACCCAGTTTCCTGCTATTTCTGCACAGCTTTCTGACTGGAGGAGAACGATTAAAAAATAGTTCTCCAGCCCACGGCCGGTTTTTTCTAATCGTCATCCCGGGCGCCGCCGCGTGAACACGACCCCCGGTCATTCATTAATCGTCATCCTCCATTACTAGTGCTATATGTCCGCCTTGGAGGCGCGCGTCCGACCCGAACATATAGTAGACCCATCCTGTAGTACATCGTTCCCCGATCGGTGTGGGCAAAAAAAGCGCCCACACCGACGCATACACTGAAAGATGTCTCGGTGCGCGCGTCGCCCCTGGGGGGCGACGCACATGTAGTATACAGTCGGGGCCTTGACCTTAGGAACCTTAAATAAGGAACGAGGCCCCTTTTTTCCATAAGTTGAACTTCGATTTCCCATGGGAAACCTCAGGAGAACCGAAGATACACTGCAGAACAAGCAAGGAACACCGAGCCCCTCTCCAACGAAAAGGGTTCCTTCCTCAGGGCCCCGACTGTATGTTGGGGTGACGCCGGCGTCAGGCCCGGTGTCCATTTACGGGCCCTGGAGCCACCGACGATGGATTTGGGTCGGGCACGTCCCCCATACAGGCGGATTTTGGACGAAGAATGAAACATACTCCAAAAATATAAGACGGAAAATGCCACATACTCCAAACATGTTCCAACCATGCTAGAAAAAATAGTCGGAACATCGTCCCCAGACTATGTTTTGTCTATTTTTGCACCTTCCCCCTGCAGAGGGACAGGCCCGACTGCACGATGGACCCGGGACGAGGAACTGCACCTGGGAAGCGCTCGGGACATCGCACCATGGACGGATCAGGACGGGAAAGTTTGGGTCCCTGTCGGCCTCTGGGTGCCCTCGCGCTGGGCCCCGGGACCGCCACCAGAAACCGACCCGGGATGACAAGCCGGTCACCCGGAAGGGGTCGAGGCCTGCGGGCGGTCAGCGTCGCGGCAAAGTCACGCCGTCGCGGGGGTCTGGGCCAGCAGCACCCGGTCGAAGGCGCCCGGCTCGAAGTGGTGCCCTCGGCCCCCGCCGCCGCCGCCGCGCGCGTCGGCAGCGGGGTCACCGCCGGCGCGGTCGGGCATCAGCCGGAGGCGGGCGTCGACCTGTCTGTGGCAGCTCATGGGAGCCTTCCATGCCATCCTGTTGGCTCTTGCGGATCGACGCTGACCGACGCTATGATTGACGCCAGCCGTCGCCAGATCTCCGCTTCCCCATCGATTGCCAAACGCTGGCGCACACTACGGGGAGGGTGTTGGAAGAGGACCCATTTGAAAAGGAATCCAGGGTTTGAAGACGCTGGAGCGACAATTGCGGCTTAGCCATGGCTATCACCGCCACCCCCATCGGATCAAGAAACCCTCTAGGGTCAGCGGGAGGAGGAGGAGGAGGAGGAGGAGGAAGAAGAGGAGGGGCAGGTGGAGGGGGTGGGGGAGGAGGATCATGAGGAGGAGGAAAAGGAGGAGGAGGAGGAGAAGAAGGAGGAGACAGAGGAGGAGGAGGAGGAGAAGAGGGGGAAGGAGGAGGCAGCGGGGGAGGAGGAGCAAGAGGAGGAGGAGGAGGAGGAGGAGGAGGAGGAGGAGGAGCAGGAGGAGTAAGAGGAGAAAGAGATGGAGGATGAGGAGAAGAAGGAGGAGAAAGAGGAGGAGGAATGAGGAGGAGGCCTCCTGGGCACGTTCCTGCAGGAACGGCCCGGCCGCAATGCCCCTCGAAGGGCGGCATTTGTTCGATGACATGCGACCTGCGTCCGCGACACGCGCCCGGGGGCGGCGGCGGAGACCGCCTTCCAGATGCGCCGCGCGCTCCGCTGGCGGCTTGCGCCGCAGGCCTCGAGCGCGGCCGCGAAGGCCTCCTCTCGAAGGGCAGGCCCCAGACACCGGGCGTCGCGAAAAATCGAGACGGAGGTTTTTCGTCGCCTTCGGCCTCTCGGGGCCCTCACCGGGCCTCGGGACAGCCAAAAAAACGGCTCGGGATGAAAAACCGGTCCTGGGGAAGTGGTCGAGGGGGTCGGGGACCCGCGTCTCGAAAAATCCCAGCGTCGGATGTCTGGGACTTGTGGTGTCCAAAACCCAGATGGCGAGGCGGCAAAAGTTCCTGGAAGGTCCCTTCGAAGGAGCTGTGGAAGCTCTGGAGAAGGAGCTCCTGGAAAGCTTGACGGCACACGTAGCTACTAGGAAACACTGAGGAAAGGGCCCGCCGAATCAGGCTGCGACCCCGAAGGAGTTTCTGCGAGGGGTCCTGACCGGAGCTGGAACGAGCTCCGGGGCCACCCTGCAGTGCCGGCTTCACAACTGCAGCCCTCTTAGCTCTCCTCTCTACGAGCTATCCATGAAAAACGGCGCAAGCCTAAACTTCCAGAGCTCCGCGCGGATCTCTCGCATCGCCGCTGGACACCCCTCCCTGACTTCGAGTCCGTCGCACCGGGGGGTGACTTTCTGAGCAGGGCAGGCGCTCGCGCGCCCCACTTCGCAAGCTCCTTCGATGCCGATGCCCGCCCCACTTTGCCATCGCTAGGTATTGCCGCGCTGCTTCGCCGTCGCCGCTTCCACTCCCTGGCGCGCGAAAAGCACGCCGAGGGCGGCGCCGGAGGCGCAGACCCCCAGGGGACTCCGGCGCAGCTTCGGGGATGCCCGCGCGGAGCTCCACCACTCTAATTCTGTACATGCCGTGGGATGCTTTCCCGCAGTCCGACGGCGAAAACCAAATGGAGCATGGTGGAAGATCACGACCGGAACCCTTCCCAGACCCCCTCGGGTAATGAAAAAATCACGACGGGAGGTTTTCCTGCATTTTCGGCCTCCGGGGGCCCTCACCGGGCCTCGGGAGCATCAAAAAACGACTCAGGATGCAAAGCCGGTCATGGGGAAAGGGTCGGGACCTCTGGAGGGCGACGTAATGAAAAAATCATTACGTCGGGGGTCTGGGTTGGTTCCATCTGCCTGCGCCACTTGTCGAGCCGCCTGGATCCGTGAGGTCCCCGGGGCCCGAAACCAGGCGAAACCGCCCGGGGTGAGAAACGTGCAGCCCCAGACCCCAAACCTCTGAGGTCTTGATTGTATGTGACAATCCCAGACCCCCGACGTCATGTTTTTTCTCGGGACGGCGACTCCCACAGGTCTCGACCCATTCCCCCGGACCAGTTTCGCATCCTGATTTTTTCTTATTGACGGTCCCGCGGCCCGGCGAAGGCCCTCATGAGGCCAAAAATAACGAAACATCCGCCGCCGTTGTTTTTCTGTGACTCCAGGGGGTCTGGGATTGGGGGCCCCTGGAAACCACTTCAGGGCCCCGCAAACGGGGCGTTCGCACACGACGCGGTAATTAGCTGAGGGGCCTCTTCAAGCGAGAACGGGGCGACGGGGCATCTACCCCGCACTAGGGCGTGATACATCGGGGCCCCAAAAACGTCGATACATCATTCGAACTCTGGGCGGGGGGGGTACCTCGCACGTGCGCGCGGCAAATCAACGTGTTGACACCACTGGAAACGCACCCTTAGCTACTGGCCCGTTGACTAACTAGGGAAACAAACATCGACATAAACAGAAAAACTCGGAGGTCCTTGCGGATTGCTCGGATCGGCGCTGGACCTCCTCCCCTCCCTGGCGCGCGGAGCGCGCCAGGGGTGGCGCCAGAGGCGCCGCCATGGGGCCCCAACGCCGATCCTAGAAATCCACGCGGACCTCCGAGTCTTTATGTTTATGCTTTTGTTTGTCCTCTACGAGCGCCCCGTTTGCAGGGGCCTGGGCCCAGGGTCTTCTCGGGGTCGGCCAAGAGGGGGGCGTCCAGGGGGTGGGGCACAAATCATGGACGGCGGCATGTGCGCGGTCCCGGGGGGGCGGCCAGGGACGTATAGAAATAAGACCAGGCGCCATGAAATCTGGGGAAATCTCGTGGCCCCCGCCGTGATGTCCACCCCCCTAGTCATCAACCCCCCTCTTTGTCGCCCCCGATCCCAGAGATCCGATGTCGTGATTTTTTCAATGCGGGGCCCCCGGCAGTCTCGACCCATTCCCCAGGACCGGTTTTTCATCGTGAGTCGTTTTTTGACGGTCCTGGGGCCCGGCGAGGGCCCCGAAAGGCCGAAAACTACAAAAAACCTACGTCCCCAGACATCCGACGTCTTGATTGTTTCGAGACGTGGGCCCCCGACCTCCCGATCACTTCCCCGGGGCCGGCTTTTCCTCCCGCGTCGCTTTTGGACGGTCCCGGGTCCCGGCGAGGGCCCCGAGGGGCCGAAACCGACGAAAAACCCTCGTCGACCGATTTCTTCGAGACGCCCATTGTCTGGGCCTCGACTTTCGCAACGCGTGGGTTCCCCATGGGGTCTTCTTGCTCCCTCGATCCTCCGCCTCGCGGGGCCACGGCGCCTCGGGCTCGCCGCCGCCGTGCCCCGCACGCCCGCCGGGGGCGGCCCCGCCGCCGGCTGCTGGCGGCGCGCACTGCAGGGGGGGGTCGTCGGTTACCAGCCTCGAACGTAGCCCTATCCCTAAGATTGACACGCCAAAATGCGATGACAATCTTGGGGGTTCGCCCTCAACAAATGAGGGAAGCCCTAAGATTGGCATCGTGATGAGGTGCCCAGCATAGGGATAGGGATATGTTCCAGGCTGGTAAGTCGGGGGATCCCATGGCACCAGGCGTCTCGACAACGACCCTCGCGCGGGGAACAAATTATCCCAGCAAAGCAACCTAACAGCGATGTGTAGAAGCATATCTGAAAGCATTCCCCTTAAGATTCAGATGAAAATCCAGTTGTAGAATTCTGCTGTTCTCGCAGTCGTAGTCGCATTCGAGATGACAGTCGCAGCGGCAACGGCAGTCGCAGTCAAAGCCTCAACCTCAGCCTGCCTCAGCCTCAGCCTCAGCCTGCCTCAGCCTCAGCCTGCCTCAGCCTCAGCCTCAGCCTGCTTCAGCCTCAGCCTCAGTCTGCCTTCAGCCTCGGCCTCAGCCTCAGCCTGCCTCAGCCTCAGCCTGCATCAGCTAGCCTCAGCCTCAGCCTGCCTCAGCATCAGCCTGCCTCAGCCTCAGCCTCAGCCTGCCTCAGCCTCAGCCTCAGTCTGCTTCAGCCTCAGCCTCAGTCTGCCTTCAGCCTCGGCCTCAGCCTCAGCCTGCATCAGCCTCAGCCTGCCCGGTCGCAGCATCAGCCTGCCTCAGCATTCAAAATGTGGCCCAAGAACGGAATTCTGGGAACTAGAAGAACACGAAGTGGCCTACAGTTGGCTCCGGGCATCCAAAATGTAGCCCGGGAATGGAGTTCTGGGAACTTGAAGAGCACGAAGTGGCCTACAGTTGGCTCCGGGCATCCAAAATGTAGCCCGGGAATGGAGTTCTGGGAAATCGAAGAGCACGAAGTGGCCTACAGTTGGCTCCGGGCATCCCAAATGTGGCCCAGGAATGGAGTTCTGGGAAATCGAAGAGCACGAAGTGGCCTACAGTTGGCTCCGGGCATTCAGAATGTGGCCCGGGAGTGGAGTTCTGGGAGGTCGAAGAGCACAAAATGTGTGACTGTTGGCGAAAAGCGAGCCCGGCTCGGTTCCCGGTTCTCCAGAATGTGGCCCGGGAATGGAGTTCTGGGAGGTCGAAGAGCACGAAGTGTGTGACTGTTGGCGAAAAGCGATTCCCGGTTCTCCTCCCCGGCACCCGCCCCGACCCCCCTGTGGAGTCATCTGCTGCTCTCTTTTGACCCATGCTACAAACCTATCAGCAAAAGCTGTTAGGTAAAAAACCGACGACGGGAGGCTTCTCGCCAGCTTCGGCCTCTGGGGGCCCTCGCCGGGCCTCGGGGCCGTCAAGCAACGGCTCGGGACGAGAAACCGGTCCCAGGGAATGGGTCGAGACTTCTGGGGCTCGCGAGGCCGTGCAAAAATCATGACGAGTCGGGGCGGAGGCGCCGCGTCGCTGTCGGCCTCGTCGGGGCCCTCGCCGGGCCTCGGGGCCGCCAGGCTCTACGGCTCGGGATGGGAAGCCGGCCCCGGGGACGCGGTGGGGGGGCCCGCGCCCCCAGGGATCCAGCGCATTGGAAGGAATCGAGACGGAGGCTCTTCGAAAGATTCGGCTCCTGGGGGCCCTCGCCGGGCCCCAGGGCTATCAAAAAACGATTCGGGATAAAAACCCGGTCCCGGGGAACGGGTCGACACTGCCGGGGGCCCCGCATCGAAAAAATCACGGCATCGGATCTCTGGGTCCCCGGCCCTTCCGAAAGGAGTCCATCCGGCGCGCCGAATGGACTCCATCGAGCGCGCGGCGTGGGAGGAGCCCACATACCGATCAAAAAAAAAAAGATGGAGACCATCCGGCGCCGAATGGGCTCTCGAGATGAGAGCCCATCCGGCGACAAAGGAGTCCATCCGGCGAAAAACAGAGACCATCCGCTTAAAGGCTTCAAGATCTTAAGCGCACTTGCACCCTAGCTATATGTAGTCTAAGTATCTTAGTTGTACTTACGCTACTTACCTGAGTTAGATATAAGTTACTTATAAGTAACCATAGCGCACGCGCTGTAAGTTACTTAAGGGGTACATATAAGTTACTTATAAGTATTCCTAACTGTTGCTTGAGGGGGGAGGGGGGAGGGGGAGGAGGGAGGAGGCGCGGCGCTCACGTCTTGCCCTTTGCCCGCGCGCGGCCCTTCGGCTTCGCCTTGGCCTTTGCCTCCGCCTCCTTCGCCGCCGCCTCCCTCTCCTTCTTCTCCTTCTTCTCTTTTTTATTTTTCTTTTTCTCCGCCTTCGCCTTCGCCTTCTCCTCCTTCTCCGTCAGCAGCTTGCCCCTCTCGTCCCTCAGCGCCGTCTCCCGCTTCAGCGCCGCGCCCCTCTCCTCGGTCGAGGAGGAGGAGGAAGGGGAGGAAAGAGAGGAGGAGGAGAAAGACGGGAGGCAGGGGAGAAGGAGGAGGAGGGGGAAGGGGAGGAAGGGGAGGAAGGGGAGGAAGGGGAGGAAGGGGAGGAGGACGGAGCGGGCCCGCCAGTTCTCGCAATGGCTGGACGAGGCGGGATGCGACGACGACGACGACGACGATGTCGACGGCGACGGCGACGACGAACGAGGCGGAGGTGGAGCTGAAGAAGGCGATCGAGGAGAGGGACGCGGCGCTGAAGCGGGAGACGGCGCTGATGGACGAGAGGGACAAGCTATCGCTTTCCTCCTCGTCCTCCCAGCGATCGTTATCGCTCTCCTCCTCCACTTCCTACTGTCCCCTCCCAGCGATCGCCATCGCTCTCCCCCTCCACTTCCTACTGCCCCCCGTCCGCCCAAAACGACGTTAAATCTGCGAAGGCAGTTGGCGCCAAAAACGGCGTTAAAGCAGTTAAAGCAGCTTGCTCGTCATCCTCCTCCTCCCCCTCCCGAGCGATCGCCATCGCTACGCCTCCGCGATCCCCCTTCCCAAGCGATTGCCATCGCTTCACCTCCGCCCAGCGATCCCGATCGCTTTGTTTTTGCATATGCGCGCGCGCGGTGACGTGTCCGCCGCGCCCCTTCTCAAGCTGAGTGAGGAACGATGCGGCGGCCTCCAGCTGCTCCACCAGCGCGCTGGCCGCCATGATGCTAGCGCGGCGGCAACGGGGGCGCGCGCACCCGCCAGAGCCAGCAACGGCTCACCTCCGCCCAGCGATCCCCATCGCTTTGTTTTTGCATATGCGCGCGCGCGGTGACGTGTCCGCCGCGCCCCTTCTCAAGCTGAGTGAGGAACGACGCGGCGGCCTCCAGCTGCTCCACCAGCGCGCTGGCCGCCATGATGCTAGCGCGGCGGCGACGGGGGCGCGCGCGCCCGCCAGAGCCAGCAACGGCTAACCAGTGGACGGCTAAGCTAGCGGCAATGACCGCACAGCGATCGAGATCGCTTTGCCCTCCACCGCCTCCGACTCCCCCCCCTCCCCAACCCTCCCCCTCCCTGATGCTCTTCACCCAATCCACCACTTCCATCCGCTCTCTGGTCGAATGAGCCTCATCCTCCGCCTCATCACCCCCTCCTCTATACCATCCTCCTTACCCACTCCCGAGCGATCGCCATCGCTACTACCTCCCCATACACTCCCCCTCGCCCAAGCGGTCGCCATCGCTATTTCCCCGCGCCCCCACCCACCCCCACACCACCACCACCACCCACCACCACCACCACCACCACCACCACCACCACCACCACCACCACCACCACCACCACCACCACCACCACCACCACCACCCCACCACCACCCCACACCCACCCACCACCACCCCCCATCACCTCCGCCCCCTCGCCCCCTCGCCCAAGCGATCTCCATCGCTACCCCCGAATCCACGCCCCCCCTCGCCCAAGCGATCTCCATCGCTACCCCCCAATCCACGCCCCCCTCGCCCAAGCGATCTCCATCGCTACCTCCCCCCCTCGCCCCTTCGCCCAAGCGATCGCCATCGCTACCTCCCAATCCACGCCCCCCTCGCCCAAGCGATCTCCATCGCTGCCTCCCCGTGCACCCCCGCCCCCACCCCCCCTCGCCCCTTCGCCCAAGCGATCGCCATCGCTACCTCCCAAGCCACGCCCCGCTCGCCCCAGCGATCTCCATCGCTCCCAAGAACGCCCGCCCAGCGGGCCGAAAGCGCCTCCGAGAGGCCCCAACCTCCTGTATCACCCGAGGGGGGGACGGGAGAGACGATGGGGGACGGGAGAGGCGATGGGGGACGGGAGAGTTGATGGGGGACGGGAGAGATGATGGGGGACTGGAGAGCTGATGCGGGACGGGGGAGAGTGAACCCAATACGTAAACCTAAAACATCCAGAAACCAAAACCTCACCAAAACAACTTCGACGCACCCAAAACCACCAGAATCCAAAACCTAAACCCAAAACCTCAAGAACCCCAAACCTTCTCAAACCAACCTCGACGACGACGAGGGCGCCGTCCTCTCACCCATAGGGTGGATAGCCTCAACTCCAACACAAGGAATCGCAATCGCTTCAGCCGAGCGATGCCCACCGCTCCCTGCCTTCCCAAGCGATCGCAATCGCTCCCTGCCTTCCCAAGCGAGCGCCATCGCTTCAGCCGAGCGATCCCCATCGCTCCCTGCCCCCCTCCCCCCCCCCCACCCCCGCGATCCCCATCGCTCCCTGCATCCCCCCCCCCCGCCCGCGGCGCGGCGCTTTTCTCCTTTTCCTCGCGGCGCGGCGCTACGAGTGCAAGACTACGTAGTCGCCTCTGCGCGTCACGCGCCACGCCCACACCGTGGGCTCCAGGCAGGCATCGGCCATCTTGATGATGAGGAACTCGTCGATCACGCGCCCAGTACTCCTGCCCTGCGAGCGCGCTGAAATTTCGATCCCGCGCGCGACGACGCGCAGTTCGCCAGAGATGGCAGCGCACGCGTCGAGGACGAACATCTCGCCGCCGCGCGAGCGAACCACATCGCCCACGCTGTACGCTTGCCCGCCCCAGCGCAGCGAAACCGACACGGAGACGTCGACGTCCCCGACAAAGGAGCGCAACTCGTCGGAGTCGGCTGCAGTCCCCGTCAGCGCGTTGCCAGTCGGCCCCATTTGTTCGAGTTGTCTCTCTTGGTGCAACACTGCGCTCGCGAGCACCGTGCACTCAAAGCGCGAGGTGCAAAGCACTGGTTCGGCGACTGATTTTACCATCTTGTTGTGGCGCTCCGTCACGAAGCAGTCGAGCTCCTTGGGCTCCTGGTCCGCGTTGTGGAGCACGTAGTGGTGCTTGGGCTTCACGTAGCGGACGCCGTAAGCCTGCTCGTGCAAGTCCAGATGGACTCCAGCCGATGCAACGAAGTCGTTGCGAGGGGCGACGGTCCCACGCTTTACGTCCATGAACGCGCGCGCCAGCAGGCCGCGCGCGCGGAGGGACGCCAGTTCGCGCTCGAGAGACTCGATGCCGACGACTTTCTCCTCGGCGAACGCCACCACGAGGTGGATGAGCGATGCCAGCTCGCTCGCGCCTGCCTTGAATGACTTCTTGCACGCGGTCGCGTGCCCAGGCGAGAACATATTGTGTACAGCTCGCGAGCGCCCGCGCTGGAACTGCCAGCGCCGCGTGAACCTGTGGAAATCGGGAAAGGTGATGCTCGCCTTGCTATTGCACGCCGTCGTAAACGCAAACACCTCCCATCCAACGGTGCCGTTGCTCCACAGGTTGTGCATGCTGTCATATGCCATGTCGGACGGCTTCACGACTGCCCGCAATTCCTTATCCTCCAGCAGGCCGTTGGGATGATAGTTGAAACCGCTGGCCTTGTCGAGCTTCTTGAAGTCAGCTTTCGACACATGGCGTCCCACAGCTTCCACACGTCGTCGGCTGACTGCGCGTCGAAGCGCACGAACTCGTGGCAACATATGTCGACGAAATAGCCGCCGTCGCCGCCGACGGAGGCAGACTTCATGATCACGTTCTTGCACTTCAAGCACGGCCTCCAGCCGTTGGCGCCCCTCAAACATAGGATGCCTTTGTGAGCGTCCATGTCGGCGAGAATCTTGCCAACCCGCGCCCGCGCGAGCACCGGGGCGCCGTTGGCAAGCGTCGCGGGCGCGCCAGAGCTCGCCAGCCTGCTGCGCCCGAAGAACACCTCCCTAAGGAGGAACCGAACAACGCATGAGATGCCGCCGTCCACGCTCTCGCTCACTGTTGTCCGCAGAATCCCCAGCGGCAGCCACAGCTCTTCGTTGTGCAGATGTGCAACGCCGAACTCTGTGAAGGTAAAGAACAATGCCCAGAATTTCCAATCGTGCCGAAGGGCCAATGCGTCGCCTGGCGTGACTTCGTCAGCATACAACACCAGATTGAGCGGCGCGCCACGGGCGCTGCTCACCGCCTCCGCGAATCGCCCACTGTACGATGTGCTTTCACGACACATGTAATTCAGGAGCTTGTCGACTCGGGCGATCGTCCACTCGAAGGGCGCGCCGCCGCCGTCCACGGGCAGCTGGATGGTCGTCGAGACGGCGTTGAGCACGTCATCCAAGGTGTTACGGATATTTTGTCGGGTCACGTGCTCGACAACGTCAGGCTGATGCGAGATCTTCTTGGCGAGCTGTGCGAGGGCTCTGCCCGTGATCCCACTCGCGCGGATGAGCTCGGATAGTTTGCGCCGTTTGGCCTTGCTGTCGCCGACGACGTCACCCATCGTTCGCGCGGCCCTCGCAGTTCCAGAGGCGCGGGCCGCTCCCTCTCCCTCTCCCTTTCCCTCTCCCTCTCCCTCTCCCTCTCCCTCTCCCTCCCCCTCTCCCTCTCTCTCTCTCTCTCTCTCTCTCTCTCTCTGTCTCTCTCTCCCTCTTCCGCCGGGCGATCGACATCGCTTGCCCCCTCCACCCCCGCCGTGCGATCGACGTCGCTCTCATGCTCGCCCCAGCGATCGTCATCGCTTCCCCCCTCCACCCCCGCCGAGCGATCGTCGTCGCTTCCCCCCTCCACCCCCGCCGAGCGATCGACATCGCTTACCCCCTCCACCCCCGCCGAGCGATCGACGTCGCTTTTCTGTTCCAACCGCACTCGCCGGCAAGCGCCTGTCCACTCGTCGGGGCGCGGCGCGCCGCAGCGCGGGCGCGCCGCGGGCAATCGCGCCCTCAGGGGGCGACGTCCTGGCCATCGTCGGCTCAGCCAGGGAGGGCTGCCATCGACTTGGCCATCGTGCTCACCACCTGGGCCTGCGCGGTCGCCTGCTGCGCGCAGGCGTGGACCTCCTCCGCTGTCCACGTGAACGTCGACGGGTAGGCCTTGTTCTTATTGATCTTCTCTCCGACCTTCTTCATCGTGCTCAGCTTCTCCAGCAGCCCAGTGGCATGCGCCATGACGGCCTCTGGGATCTTGCTGACCCCTGGGGTGCCAGACTGCATCGCCATCTCCAGCTTGGACATGGGCATCACGATCTTGGCCAGGGAGCGCGTGACCAGGAGCCTGAGATCTTTCTCCTTCTTATCTGCGTCTGCCTTCTCCTTCTTCTCTGCCTTCTCGCGCGCCTTGCGCTCCCTCTCGGTCTCGGTCGGGGGCGCAGACGGTCCTCGCTGTCCGTGCCCGCGCGGAGGCGGGGCGTCCGAGCTGCTGTCGCTGTCCGGGCCCGAGCTGCTGCTGGTGATCGGCGGCTTCGCCTTCTTGGACTTCTTGGAAGCAGGAGCCGAATCGGACACCTCAGCGCCCTTGCGCTTGCCCGTGCCGCTGCCCTTGTCAGCGTCCTTAGCCTTGCCCTTGGCCGTACCCTTGCCAGTGTCCTTATCTTTATGCTTGCCGCTGTCCTTGTCCTTATGCTTGCCGCCGTCCGCATTCTTATCTGCGTTCTTGCCGCTGGCCTTGTCCTTGTGCTTGCCGCCGTCTTTACCCGTGCTATCATCCTTATCCTTGCTCCGATTCTTGCCAGCGTCGTTATCCTTATCGGTGCATTTGATTTTCTCGTTGCCACTGCCTTTGTACTTATGCTTGCCGCTGTCCTTGTCCTTGTCAGCGCCTTTGTCCTTCTGCTTGCCGCCGTCATTCGCCGTATCCTTGTGGTTGCCGCTGTCCTTATCCTTGTACTTGCCGCCGTCCTTATCCTTGTCCTTAGCCTTGCGCTTGCCGCCGTCCTTTTCCTTGGCCGCATCATTGTCCTTATCCTTGTCCTTATTCTTGCCCCGTTGCTGCTCCTTGTCTTTACCCTTGCGCGCGTCCTTATGCTGATCATTCGCCTTGCCTTTGGCGTTGCCCTTCTTTGCGTCGCTGCTATCGTCGGAACCGCTACTCTTCACATACGAACCGCCCCCATCACCCATGCTGTCATCGGTGCCGTACTGATCATCGCCATCGGCCTCATCCGAATGGGGCTCATCCTCGTCGGAGCACGTGCTCGCCTCAGGCGCGTCCTCCATCTCATCGTCGTCCTCATCCTGTTCGACAGAATCATCCGTGTCACCCTGGTCGTCATGCTGGGAGGCCGCGGCAGCCTTCTTCTTCATCGTCTTGTTCTCATTAACATCCCCCTCGTCTGAAACTTCGGCATCAACCCCTTCGGTTCTCGGGCGACTCGCAATCTGGGCCTCCCACTTCTCGAACAGGTGAATGTCCACCTTGTAGCACATTCCCAAGATTGGGTGGGATAACGTGTCAGTGCACGTCTTGCGGATCCTCTTGTACGGGAACCCCTGCCTCTTGTACCAGCCCAACGGGTAGTAGCCCCCCTTCGTCATGTGTTTGCTCCCCTTTTCCTTGATGCTCGCCAGCGTCTCCTTCAAGAACTTTTTGACTGCGAACGTATTTGGGCAGTCCTTCACCGAGGCCCAGAAGCTCGTCCTCTCCTCGACGCTGAAGCTCTTGAGGCCCGACGATACCTCCTTCCACTCGGGCGCTCTGGTGGCCTGCACCCCTCGCGTGCTGCACAGCGCGCATCTGAACACTTGTCCTTTTTTGGTGACGCGGACGGGGTATGCCTTCATAACGTCGCATGGTTGCTGGCATCGGTCGCACAAGTAGGCTCTGTCTGCTTCCCCCAAACACAGCTGCTGCGACCTCTTGCTCGGGCTGCTGTTCAGGGCGAACGCCCCGACTTTCCACTTGGCGCCCGACGCGTCCTCGCCCCAGCCGTCATCCTCGGTTGCCGTGCCCGCCGCCTTCGCCTTCGGCGGCGACACCGCCTCCGTCGCCTTCGGCGGCGCGCCCTTCGCCTTCGGCGGCACGCCCTGCTGCTTCGCGCCCTTCGGCTTCGCGCTCGCCGACGCGGCGGCCTGCGGGGGGCCTCCGCTCGCCTTCGCGGACGCCCTCTTCGGCGGTGGCGGTGCCGCGCCCTTCGACGTTGCGACCGTCGGCCGCGTGAAGCTCGCGATGTCGGCGTATCCCGTCCCCTTGTTCCTGGCGGCCTCCTTTGCCTTGGCCACGGCCTCGGCCTTCTCCCTGGCGGCTGCTTTCACCTCCTCCTTAGCGCGGGCCTTCTCCTTGGCCACGGCAGCTGCCTTCTCCTTAGCGCGGGCCTTCCCCGTCTTCATAGCTGGCTTCATAGCTGGCTTGGTGGCAGCGGCTGGCCTCCTGAGCGCGGCCCGTGATGCGCCCTCCTCCTCATCAGCCTCCTCATCTTCTGGCGCCTCGGATGGCGGCGCCGCCGCGGATGGGCCATCATCGGATGGCGGCGCCGCCGCGGATGGACCACCGTCGGATGGCGGCGCCGCCGCGGATAGACCACCATCGGATCGCGGCGCCCCCTCGGCGCCCAAGCCCAACTCTTGGATGAGCGCCTCCTGGATCTCTCCCTCACCTGGGCCCGCGAGCTGCACCGTCTCCGCGTCGCTGACCTCGCCGAGACGACGACGCCGACGACGACGGCGACGACGACGACGACGACGACGACGACGACGACGGCGTCGCTGACCTCGCCGCCTGGGCCCGCGAGACGCAGCGTCTCCGCGTCGCTGGGCGCTGCGTCGGCCATCGCTTGGTGTTGCTTGGTCGCCTGGGAGTGGACACGCCCCGCGCGAGGGGCCCGCTAACGGGCGCGCTTGACCCGCACGAGGCTGACATCAGTAAGCGCGGGGCCTCTATGCGTCAGCGATCATCATCGCTAAGTCACTTGCTCGCCTAAGTGGCATAACTGACTTAAGTAGCACCCCGTGTTATCCTTTTGTTATCCTTTTGTTATCATTTGTTATCCTTTTGTTATCCTGGGATCGGGGTCCGATAGGACAACAAAAGGATAACAAAAGGATAACAAGGGTCAAATAGGATAACAAAAGGATAACAAAAATATAACAAAAGGATAACACGGGTCAATTAGGATAACATGTTATCCTTTTGTTATCCTTTTGTTATCCTATTTGACCCTTGTTATCCTTTTGTTATCCTTTTGTTATCCTATCGGCCCTGATCCAAGGATAACAAAAGGATACCAAAAGGATAACAAAAGGATAACAATGGGTGCTACTTAAGTCACTTACGGGACTTACCCTACACCTGGCAGCACTTACCCAAGCGATTGGCATCGCTATCCCATCATGATTCTCGTCTTCCTCCAACGAGCGATCGCCATCGCTACTTCCCCAGTGCTCAAAAGCGATCGCCATCGCTACTTCCCCAACGCCCAAAAGCGATCGCCATCGCTACTTCCCCAAAGCCCAAAAGCGATCGCCATCGCTACTTCTCCAAAGCCCAAAAGCGATCGCCATCGCTACACATCCGCATCCTCCTCCTCATGCCAGCTCCCCGCCCCGCCCACAGCAGGAACGATACCGACGTAATATACAAACAACGCATCCGCATCACCCCCACCCGCCTTGACACCCATCCCTCCCCGAGCGATTGCCATCGCTACCCAATCCCCATCATCCTCGCCCAAGCGATCACCATCGCTACATCGCATATCCCCTTCTACTCGCCCGATCGATCCCCATCGCTGTCTATTTTACTCTTATGCAACGGATGCCCGCGCTCTCCCGCGGGCACGCGGGCGGGCCGCGCGGGGCGCGGGGCGCGCGGGGCGCGGGCCGCGCGAGGCGCGGGCCGCGCCCCCGCGAAGGGCCGCGGGCCGCGCGGGGCGCGCGACGCGGGCGGGGCGCGCGGCCCGCACTCCGCCCGCGGACGGCGGCTCACCCGCCAGGCCGTCAGCTCGACCTCGTCGCGTTCGCCAGCGATGCCTCCACGTCTGCCCTCGCCGACGCCAGGGACTGCGACTCGGCGCGGAACGCGGCGGCCGCCTTGGCGCACACGTCCGCCGCCGTGCTGGCACATGCCTCCGCCCGCTTGATGCAGTCGATCACCGCCTTGCATCGTCGCCGCCACCGTCGCCTCGTCATCGTCGTTGTCGGCGTCGTCGTCGCCGTCGCCATCCTCGTCGCCAACGTCGTCGTCATGTCGCGCGTGCGTCGTCGCCCCCATCCCCCCGTCAGCGATCGCCATCGCTTCCCTGCTCGTCGTCGTCGTCGCCGCTGCCGCCTTGCAGCTCGCCGACGAGATGGTCACCGATGACGCAGCAGTGCCGCCCGCCATTGGCGCCATGACGAGCGACATCGCCGACGGAGGTCCTGGTGCCTTGCTGCTCGAGTGCGCGATTGCCGCCACGCTCTGCACCGTCTCCTGCAGCACCTCGGCCGTCTTCAGCAGAGCCTCGCGCGTGCTCGGGCCGTCCGAGCGCGGCGGCGGGTGGCTCGGGAGCGGCGGCGGCGCCCCGCGGCGCGGCGGCGTCTCGGGGCGCTCGCCGCGGTGGCGGCGCGAGAGCTCGGCGCGGTGCTCGCCGCGGCGGCGGCTGCGCGACCTGCGGCGGTCGCGCCGCCCAGAGGCGACGGCGGGGGCGGCGCTGCCACTGCCGCGCCCAGCGGTGACCTTCTCCTTCTCCTTCTCCTTCTGGTCCTCGTACTTCCTCCACTCCCGCACCTCCTCAGGCGGCATCTTGTCCTCGAGGATCGCCATGAGGACTTCTTCGCGCCGCGCGTGGCCCTCCGTGTCGGGCTCGCCCTGGTAGAACTTGCGCGACTCCACAGTGCTACTCTGCAGGTGGTTGTCGAGCCATTCGACGCACAAGTCGTGCGAGGACTTGTATGCCACCTTCCCGCACTTGTCTAAAGGGCACTTCACCCTGTACCACTCCTCTTCCGCCTCCGACTTGGTCTCATCGACCATGGCCATGGCTGACGGTGCTGGTGCAGGCGCTGGCGTCGGCGCTGGCGTTGGCGCTCGCGTCGGTGCTGACGTCGGTGCTGGCGTCGGCGCAGGCGCAGGCGCCGGCGGGCGGGCGCGCCCTCGTGAGCCACCAAATGGCTATGATATGTGCAAATGCCAGCGGTCGGAATCGTTACCCATGCCATCGATCGGAATCGCTACCCATGCCAGCGATCGGAATCGCTACCCATGCCAGCGATCGGAATCGCTACCCAACAAACACCGTCGTCGTCGTCAGTGTAGTCTGTGTGCCGTCGCCGCGATGGCGATCATCACGGTGACAGTGGTGACGACGATTGCAACGGCGACAATGACGACGACGACGCTGACGACCGATATCGCGACGATGACGACGGCGATGGCAACGACGACGGCGACGGCGACGATGCCGATGATGACGCCGACGATGAGCAGGGAAGCGATGGCGATCGCTGGGGGGAGCGACGACGCGCACACGATATGACGACGACGCTGGCGACGATCGGGAATCGCATTGAAGACAAGAGACGAGACGGGGACAATCGGACACTGACCCATATGATTTCTGCGGCCAAGGGCCCTTAGGGCCGATGAAAATTGTTGCCACTGCCACGCCAGTGCAGGGTGTTGGAGCCAGTATGAGCCCTCCGCTGTGCCCGTTTTAGGCCCAGGTATCCGCGTTTTTTTGGGCCCAGGTCTCCAACCAAAAAAAACATGTTGACACTGCCAATTAAGTTTGGAAAGCGACCCGTCGACGGCGACGATGACGACGATGGGCCATTTTATACTATGGCCGCCTGCGACAAGGCGAGCCCGATCTCATATGCGCGCCGCCCGTGCGCGGGCGGCGCGAAGGAAAGCGGCCGCGAGCTGATGCCAGCACGCGGGCCGCGGGCGCGAGCCGCGGCCGAGGGCGGCAGGGCGCGAGGGGGGCCGAGCTCGGCGCCGAGCTCGGCGGGGCGCGGTGGGCTCGCCACCCATCCCCTGTACAACCGATCGGAGCGGCAGCGAGCAGGCGGCCGCGAGCCGCGGGCGAGGGCGGGCCCGCAGCGGCCGAGGGCAGCCGCAGGCGGGCCGCGAGCGCAGCACGCACGCGGCCTCACAGAAACCGCGTCGGCGGCGGCCGCTTCGCCACGGTCGACGGGGCGGCCGCGGGAGCGGCGGCCGCGGGCACGGCGGCGGGGGCGGCGGCCGCGGGGGCGGCGGCCGCGGGCCGCGGCCCGCGTGGCGGCGGGCGGACCACCCGCGGGGGCGGCACCACCTGCGTCGGCGCCGTCTTCGGGCGCACCTGCGGCGGCGCCACCTGCGGGTGCGACCCAGGAGGGCGCATCCCTGGCCCGAAGGCGCCGCGGCCGTACTTCGCCGCGAAGTACGCCTTGTTCTTGCCGCCCCTGTTGGCCCACTTCCCTGTGTTCCAGCGGTAGTTCTGGCCGCGCCACGTCATGGGGCCGCCCTCGTCTGGGCCGACGGGGCCGCGCTGAGCCCATGAGAGCCCCATGCTCTTCGCCGCCGCCGCCTCCGCGCGCAGGTCCTCGAGGTCCTCGGGCGTGTACCTGTTGTTGTACACAGCCTGCCACGTGGCGACCCGATCCGCCTCCGTCGGCTCCGCACGCGGCGCAGGTTGCACGGCGGGGCGCACCCCCTGCGGCGGCGCGGGGCCTGCAGGGCGCACTTGCGACGGCACGGCCACGAACGGGCGCGCAGGACGCACCTGCGATGATGGCCGCGGGGCTGGGACGCCAGCGTACGCTGGAGCCAGGCCGCGCGCGCTGCCTGCGCTCGAGGACGGCAGCGCCCCCGCGTGCGCCGCGTGCGACGCGGCAGACACCTCCACCGAAGCGTAGGCGGGTGGCGCACTCTTCGGCGGCTCCGCTGTCCTCGGCCGCACGCGGCGGCCGACCTCGATGGTCAACGGCGCGCCGCCCAGGGAGCTCCCGTCGGCCGACCTCGAGCTCTGGACCGAGCCGCCCGAGATCGGGGCCTCGGACACGGCCGCGCCGCTGCTCTCGCCCCGCGGCTCGGACACCGCCGCCAGGGCAGCGTCGGCGCATTCGTCCTCGGAGTCGATGCTGATCGACAGCACCACCCCCGCCTCCACCGCCCCCTCGTGGGCGGCCCCCGCAGCGCCCGCAGCGGCAGCCGCCTCCTCGTGGGCGGCCTCCTCCGCCTCCTCCGCCTCCTCAGCGCCCGCAGCGGCAGCCTGCGCGTCGCCCTCAGCGGCGGCCTCCGCCTCCTGCTCCTCGACGGCGGCAGCTGCATAGTGCGCGCGCTCGGCCGCGTCCGCGCCCGCGCCCAGCAACGCGTCGAACGCGCTGGCGGCCTGGAAGAACGCGCCCGCGGCGTTCGCCGCGGCGTCCGACGCCATGCCAGGGCGGGCGCAGCCGCAGGCGCGCCGCAGGTTCCGCCGCCGCAGCCGCGGGCGGGCGGGCGGGCGGCGCGCCTGTGAGCCAAAAATGGCTATGACAACGCGTGCGATTAATGCTATGTGCAATGCGCGCGCAATGCCAGCGATCGAAATCGCTTCCCCCCGCCCCATCTGCCTCCCACTGCCGACCCGTCTCCCCTTCCCTTCCCATCCGATCGCAGTCGCTTCGCCCCTCGTCCTGAGAGCACCCCGTCCCCCATCCAAGTTGCCCCCATCGCTTCGCCGCCATCTTCGCCTCCTCCTCCTCTTCTTTCCCCAAGCGATTGCCATCGCTACCCCCCCACTCCTCCTCCTCCTCCTCCTCATCCTTCCCCGTGCGATCGCCATCGCTACCTCGCCCACTCTTCCTCATCCTTCCCCAAGCGGTTGTCATCGCTACCTCTCCCACTCCTCCTCCTCCTCCTCCTCCTCCTCCTCCTCCTCCTCCTTCCCCGAGCGATCGCCATCGCTACCTCGCCCACTCTTCCCCATCCTTCCCCGAGCGATCACCATCGCTACCCTCCCCCATATGTTTCCCGCCCCCATCCTCGGCGGCGTAGTCGACGAGGCGTCTTCGACAACGCATGCATTCTGCGCCGTTGCAGCGCCCGCGCGCGAATTATCGCCGACCAGGCTCAGCCCAGCATCCCCAGCTGCTGGACGAGGGCGAACAGCTGGCCCGCCACAGTTGCCACCAAGAGGATGGACTTGCTGCGAGCCGCAGGGTCGGAGGATCCCAAGATGCGAAAGAGCATCATCATCATCGCGCCCGCACCGTTCAGTAGCGCGCGAATCAGCCCGCGACGCACTTCTTCGTCTGCGTGGCCACCCACTTCTTGGCCGCAGAGATCACCTTGTCGCTGCTGCCGCCGTAGTCGGCGAACTTGTATGCAACCGACTGGCCTGCACCTTTAAGGCCAGTTCGGCACAAGACCTGGTCGCGGGACCACTCCACCGAGTACGATGGCTTCGGGGACTTATTGCCCACATTCGCCTTCTTCTTCTTCTGCTTAGTCTTCTTATCGTCCGCCACCTTCGCCGCAGCGGCAGTCTCCTTCGTCGACTTCTTGTTATTCTTGATCTTCTTGTTCTTCTTCTTCTTCTTCTTATTCTTCCCTTTCGCCTCCTCCGCCTTCGCCTCATCGGCCTT
>CAUYUJ010017457.1:100000-122090 GCA_963575745.1 Prorocentrum cordatum | reverse complement strand
TGTTTGGGTGTTTGGGCCCTATTGCGCGAGACAGGCGGTGACTATGCAAACGGCCGATACAACAGAGATACACATCGATACATACATATCATCTACATAAATCTAAAGATATACCTCAAGTCAGATGCAGGGAGAGAAAGCGAGAAAGATAGAGAGGGCGTGTGATAAAACAATGAAGGAGGAAACCCCCGAGGGGACAGACCACTCTCCTGCTCCTCCTCATCATCATCACCATCCTCCTGCTCCTCTTTCCTCTCCTCCTCCTCCTCTTCCTCCTGCTCCTCTTCTTCCTCATGCTCCCGTTCCTCCTCCTCCTCCTCCTCCTCTTTCGCCTCCTCTTCCTCCCTCTCCTCCTCCTGTTCCTTCTCCTCCTCCTCCCCTTCCTCCTCCGTTGTTCCCTCCTCCTCTTCCTGTTCCTCCTTGTCCTCTCCCCCCTCCTCCCCTTTCCCCAGCGATGCGTAGTGCCCCTGACACTGACGCTGTTGGCGCGAAAATCCCAAGGGGTGCTGCCTCCCCCTGCTCCATTATCCTCCTCCTCCCTCCTCCACTCCTCTACCGTCATCAGCGCAGCATCATCATCGGTTGTTTTTTCTTCTCCTGTTGGGCCCAAGTGCAGTCACCCACCCTAAGCGCTGTACAATGCTAAATGCGACCTTGCTCATCCCACCAACTAGCCGACCCGTGCGATCACAACCGCCAAGCCCCACCCCAAGGATATGAGCTCGGCTTCGAAAAAACTCCGCGTAGATCCCAAATAACGACCGGCCCTTTGTAACAGTGACCATTCGCACGAAGAACTGTACATATACATTGCTATTCCGGCTGCTCCGTACGCTTGCCGGCGCACAGCTCCACCATCGCAGAATTGGATTCATGACATGTTACTTCCCTCCATGGCGTCGGCCTGCCCGTCGTAGTCCTCCCCGTCGAGCCCCCCAGTCCAACGGTACGTTGACGCAGTGGTCAGATATGGAATGAACCGCTTTGGATCACAATCCACGAAGGGCACGGTGTCCAGGCGGGGGCGCCATCCATTCTGGAGAAGCCAATGTGGATGTCTGGCTGTACGAACACAAATCGGCCGCACTGATGCTACTTCACACACGGATATCCCTGAGATGCGTTCCTGAACCTGCTGGTTGTCAGTTTGCACCCATAGCCGCTTATCAGATTGGCCCCATTGCAACTCTCGAGGATGATGAATAGGGGAGAGAACGAGTTCACAGTCTCCTCCAATCGCACTGTGCTCCAAAGGCCGGGGGCCTTGTCACAGGAGTCGACGGATAACCATGGCAACGCCCATTCCTGCGATAGTCTAGTGGCTAAACTTGGAAACTTCTGCATCCATTCTGCAATGCTGCGGCAAGACTTTCGCTTTTCATCTCGCCATCATGCGCCTCACGTTGCGACGAATGGATGGTCCCAGCCTGGTGGTTGTTGTCCTCCTCTGACTACCTACCAGACCACCCCAACCCAACCCGAAGACCCCAATTTCGGGTTGGGGGGGTACGGGTTACATATGTGTTTTTTTCCGTGTTCCCCGACCCCCCCAAACTGGAAATGGAGGGCAAATTGAGGCCTTCGGGTTGGGTTGGGGTGGTTTGGTGGGTGGTGATCCTCTGCGACGTGCGACTCCAAATGTATTCCTCTTGCACGGAAGAACTAGAACGCGGCACGTCTCCCACCACGCTGCCCCCCCCCGCACTCCGGCAACTCCTGCGTCGGCTTCCTCGTGCCCCCAATCTGGAACCATGTCTCTTTCCAAGCTTCCTTGAATACCGCCTCCAAGGCTCGGACTACCGACGATGCGATAGAATGCTTGCGCATCCATACCTCCAGTTGCCTCGCTGCGCGGATGTGGCATTCGGCCGGTCCTTCCGTGTTGCTTCGCCTAAGCCGCAAGGCACGTCGTAACACTTTCATCTCCCAACTCCGAAAGTGTTGGAATATATCAGGCGTCAGGCGCCATGTCTCCGTTGCCTCTGCGGCAGCGGCAGCGGCAATATCCCTTGATGCCCGTAACCATGCACGCATAGGTGGCACTTTGTCCGGAGCACGTGTTGATTGAGTGAAATAATTCTTCTCTGCGCGCGACACGTTGTAGCGCAAGCTACTCCGCGTGCTTCCGAAGCAATCGACTCGGGGCCCCAATGTATTAAGCATCGCGGGTTCGCTGTACTCCACCGTGCCGGTGCCAATTTGCACTGCCAAGCCAACTGTCGAAGCCCACTCGAGCGCCCCGCAAAGGATGCATTCCAACGATTATAGCTTCCAAGAGACACCATGACTGAGAAGATGTCCGGCCTCCGTTGTTCACGCACTGCGTCAGCCTGTCCACCATGCCCTGCAGCATAGCTACACCAGCAGCCCAAAGAAAATGCTGCTCGCCCAGAGTGCGTGAGATACGCGTCGCACATTTGCCCCGCCTCTTGCATCCAAAGAAAACCCACATCCAGCGGCATCCCATGAACTCATCAATGGCTCCATCAAGTAATCGGTCGAAGTGCGGAATTCACCTGGTGTTTCCATTCCTCCTTGCTTGCCACCTTTTTGTGAAAATCGAAACATTCAGTCGTTCCAGCATGTGGAAGTTGGAGGCGAACCTGCATGTGCGAAAGCTCCCGCACGTGCAACCAGACGTCCTGCGAATCGACCCCTTGGGACGTCAAAGCATCAAAGACCAGCGCATGGGGCGCATCATCGAACGCCGTTTTGATATTTTACAATGTCATGGCCAATGGCACCCCCCACATGCGCGCGATGGTGGCAGGTTTCCATGAGGGTCCCAAGTAAATATGATACGGACAGCACGCCTGCAGGGCGGACTTTCGCCCGCAATCTCGGCTGCAAAGCTCGCAAGTACCATTTTTGAAGCACGGCCGATTTGCAAATCCATCTAGGATCGAAGCAGGTTTGAATATATATTTGCGTTTGGACATGCCGGCGACCTCGAATATCCTCCAAAAAAGCGACCCTGTACTGGTGGAGCCTCTGAGGGAATACTTCGACAGCTGATCGTGGACCGTCGCCACTGCCAGAAATGGCAACTGCATGTACAGGTCCGGGGTAATAGCATCGAGTCCTGGAGCAGAACCTCCTGTCAGTTTTGCCCTGGCCTGCAACGTGTCCCAAAACTCCAGTGCCCCCTGCCCGCGCCCGCCCAGCTTGCCATTGGCGGCCACGCTCCAGAGCCGGATTGTTGTCTTGGTCGTCGAAGCGGTTCATACCGAACTCCGTCCCTCCATCCAGCCACTCCTGTCGGTCGTGAGTGGCCATGCCGTTCACCTTCAAACTCGCAAGTGTAAACGGTTGGTTGGTGCCCGTTCTTCCTCAGGGATTGCATCTGCTTTGGGAGTCTACGACGCTTCATCGCTTTCGGTGCATACCATAAAGAACGCCTCAATGATTTCTGTCGGTCTGGCTGGATCGCCATACGAAGCTGGACCCGAATCTGTCGTAGAGTACTCCAGAATACTGCCCTAGCGTCTCCTCTTTCCGATGCGATGTCCATGCTGTAGTCGGTACCCGCCATTTCTATCAGAGCGCGCTCGTAGGTGCTGAGGTTCAGCTCCGACCACGCCGGGTTCGCCATGCACTCCTGGAACATGTCCGCGACGGCGTCCCAGAAGAATCTTCTGGGCAGCGCTGGGGGCAAAGCTGAATGCAAGATCGAAGTCCCTAGCTGAATCCCCTAATGCAGCTCTGCACGAACAGGCCTGTGGGCAATGCCCTTGCCGAGAGAAACTTCCGACCGCAAATCGTAGAAGTTTATGGGATGAACCGCGCCTTTGATTCAAGGCGAAACGGCCACAAAAAACAATATGAGATCTATGCTGGGGGCGTCGTTTCACACCGCAACTCCACAAGTCTGCCGGGCCCAAATCGGCGGCCCCTGTCGCAGAATATGCGCTCAAGGCTTGCAGCCCCAGAGCCTCCATCCATCCCAACACCCTCTGCTGCATGACATGTGTGTGCGACTGCAAAGGTGTCAATACTGAACTCCCTGTTGTCCCAAGCACATCTTGAGGTAATGTCACGTTCGCGTCCAACCCAACAATTACTGAGATACGTCTTCCAGACTTCTCCTGGCAATCCTGAAGGTACTGCAATGTTTCTTCACGTATATCGTCATTGACACTGGATTCTAGCAATTCCCCGTCCCCTTTGCCTCTGTGAATGAAGTGGACACTAAAGAATAACGTGTGCAAGAAAGGTCCCATGTCCAATACCCATTACAATCCCACTCCAATACTTGCCGTGACGTCCGTCCCGCACATACGGATTCAGGCTTACCGGCACGAGAAAGCCACAATCGAATCCATCCCTGCGCGCACGCTCATCGCCACGAGACCAGCAAGAATGCGCTACGCGACGGATATCTTGAATTCATCGCCCAGAGGTCCAACGCGGAATCTCTTGCAAACCCAAAAGGCGCCCAAGATGGCCCAGGAGAGCCCCGATGCGGACCCAAGAGGGAACGAAGACGGCCCAAGACGCGACCAAGACGGCCCAAGCAGGCCACAACACGGCTCCGGAGGCCCCGAGAAGCCCCTAAGAGGCCCCAAGAAACCTCCAAATGACTCTCAAATTTCCCCCCGAAGGCCCGAACAGGCCCCAAGAAGCCCCAAAACTGCTCCGCCAGAAGCCTGAAAACTGCCTTCGAGCGGCATCCACTGAAAAGACCCAGAGGCATGCACAGCCGACTTTGACCGACGACCCGTGCACGTCAAGATGCCTCCACGAATCTCCCACAACGAAAACCCGAAATGCGTTAATGGTTGACGCGTGCCGTTGTCATCGCCGCCGCCGCCGCCGTCGTCGCGGTCTTCGTCTTCGTCGGCGTCGTCGCCGTTATCACCTCCATCCCCGTATTTCTCCGCCTTCCCTCACCTCCCACCTCCTCATCCCTCATCCCCTTCCTCTTCATCTTCCTCCTCCTCCTCCTCCTCCTCCTCCTTCTTCACCCCGTCCCCAAAACCATGTTTGAGGGTCCTGCGGTACCTGGTGGGCAACCCCCCGGACCCCACCTAAGCCGAGAAATGGGAACGTTGGAGAGCGATAGGCAGATAAACCTTACTGTGCCACACATTGGAATGTGTCGACGAAGCATTCACACCTGCAACTTTGAAGAGTCTCACTACACGGCGCAGCAGACACAAGGCACAAAGCCTGCAACAATACCTTCCAGGTGGCCCACGATGACCTCCAAGACGGCCACAGAGAGTCCAAAAGATACACGCAGACGGGGACGCAGGAGCCTGCCAGGTATCACACACGCACATAGCAGGTATGGATGGATGACTTTCGTTGGGGTCTCGCCATGTCGGCAGTCCGACAGCCTCAGACGTCCAACAACAAAAAAAACCCAACACGCCCCAAGGCGGCCCCAGATGGTCCCAAGATGGCCGCCAAGATAGCTAAGTTGGCCACAGATAAACTCCAAGACTGCCCCAAAACGCATCCCAAACGTGCAAGATGACCCCAAGAAAGCCCGAAAAGGCCCCCCGACTTCCCGGCGTCGACTATCACACCCTCGCAAGCACCCATAGATCCATGACCTTCATTGGGGTCGGCGGCAGAGGCGACAGCCTTTAAGATCCAGCCGCTCCCGCCCGGCGGGTTGAGCCGTGCGAGACCTCTCTGACAAAGTGTTTGGCACAATCATTGGCCCCCTTCGCTAGTGCCTGATCAAAAACCTCCCTGCAGTCCCTCCGAGGGGGCTCCACTCTGCCGCCGGACCCCCCCCCCATTGGAACCCTTGAAGGTCCGGAACAGCCCGAGGACGACCCAAGAGCGCCCCAAGCTGGTCCAAGAGAGCCCCAAGACAGTCCAAGAGAGCCTCCAGACGGCTCCAGATCGCTCCAAGACGCCCAAGATTGCCTCCAAACGGCCCACAACGCCTCCAAGAAGGCCCAAGAGGATTTTTCGATGGTTTTTGAAAGGTTTTCGCGTTCTCGCCATTTCGGCTTACCGACGCTCCGAGAAGGTCCAAGAAGCCCCCGAGATCGCCAAGACGGCCCCCGGGACGGCCCAAGAGGGGCCCAGGACGGCCCCACGAGGGCGCCCAGATGAGAAACCCGAATGAACATTTCGAGCTTTCGGTCCCAAGAGGCCCCCAGGAGGCTCTAAGAGGCCCCAGGAGGCCCCTCAGACGCCCCAAGAGAACCCCAAGAGGCCCCAAGAGAGCCCCAAGAGGCTCCCAAAAAGCCCCCAGGATGGACCCCAAGAGACCCCTAAACTCCCCCGCAGAGGCCCCCGAGAGCCCTCTCGAGACCCCAGGAAGCGTCCATGAGGACTCCGACCCAAAACCCAAGCACGGTGGCGGGATGGGCCGACGGCTATTTGATACCTGGCATACGCGCCGCGTCACGACTTTCGATGCCGCGCGCCACTTCGACAAACTCCCAGGGAGCGGCCGGTGATGCGCCGCCGGCGTCCTCGATAACTGTTACACGAGTCGAAACTGCGGCGCTGTGCAGCACTCTCTGGATGCAACTCGTCGGTCAAGACGATTCGACCGAGACAAGAGACAAGAGAGACAAGAGCCCGCGTCGAGGGACCTACGAGGGTGCGGCGGGAGGGCGCCAGGGCGCCAGAAAGGGCTGGCCGCTCAGAAGCCGGGGTCTGGAAATGGCAGCCGGGTCGGAGAGATGGGAAGGCGTGCCGGAGCCGCAGTCGGAGAAGAATAATCACACGTACTGCCACAGTCGAATACATTTGACCGGAGACGGGACCACCGTCGGAAAGATGGAAATAGGAATCGGGCCGGCATCGAAAAAAAGAGAGAAGAAGAAAAAAAAAAAAAAAGTAGGAAAAAAAGAAAAAAAACGGAAGAAAAGAAATAGAATTAACACAAAAAAAAAAAAAAAAAAATAAAAAGAAACAATTACGAAGAAAAAAAGGAAAAGAAAAGAGAGAGAGATGGGGTAGGACCTGGACCTGGAGGTCGGAAAGTTGGGACTCGTGAATTGGAGCGAGTTTGGAAGCGCCGGAGTCGGAAAGTATGGGAGCCGGAGTCGGAGCCTAGAGTCGGAAAGATGAGATGCGAGAGCCGTAATCAGGAGCTCCAGGACTGGAATCGGAGCCGGAATACAAAAAGAAACAAGAAATAAAAAAAAAAAAAAAGGTGATTAGATGTGAAAAAGAGTCGAAAGATGGTACCCGAACAACAAAGAAGTCGTAAAAAAAAAGAAATTAAAACAAAAAGAAAAATACAGAAGTGAAAAGAAAAAACAAAAAAAACAATCATAACGAGTGGGAACTAGAAAAAAGATAAGACGAGAGCAAAAACAAAAAATGAAAAAAAAGATAATAGATAAATCAATAGAAATGAAAGTGAAAATAAACTGAAAAAACCAAAACAAATACTATAATAAAGAATTTTACCTAAAAAAATAGGAAAGTCGCCGTCAGTAATAGATCCAGCCCGAGTAAGTGGTTTGTATAAATCGAAAATCACTAATATCAAAAACATCTCAATAATAGTATACACAAGCCAATAAAACAAAAAACGATATTATTCGTCACAGACCAATAAAAGGATCGGATGAGTCGGAAAGATGGGAGCCAGACTCGACCGAGAGGACTCTCCAAATGCAACTCGATGACGGAGACAGCACAACCCGAGTGGGCGAGGAATAAAAGAGAAACGCAAAACACATGGACGGCGGAGCTGGAGCTGGCCTCCCCAAGCCGCCCAGAGGTGAGGCCGGAGGATCACACCACACCGCATCGCTGATGCATCGCAGATGCATCGGCGACGTCAGGATTGAGAAAACCGGGCTCCAGATCGCGCCACATCGTGGATGCATCGGCGGTGCGGCGCGAACCCTCCGACCCCACCTACCCTGGCCCTGTTTGGGCGGCCAGTAAAAACGCCCACTGACATCTCAACTGCAAAAGCCAGATGCAGAAGAAGGCTGCGAGTCTGCGGCGATTGCTTGCCAAGCCCACTGTGATTGTGATTTGCCAGTCCCGATGGGCCCGGCAGATACCTCTGCAAGCAACCACCAGGGCCGCGCTCGCAGCGGCGACTTGCTGGGGCAGAGCGCCCCTCTAATGCACCTTCCTGCGCCCGAGCTTGGGCAATGGCCTGGTGGGCTCCGGGAAGGGGACCCGCTCTCCTCGGGGTGGACACAAGGCACCTAAGAGACCACCACATTGCAGCGCTCGGGCCTCAGGATCAGCCCCCAATGCAAGAGCGGAAATCCACTTCAGCCGGCGCCCAGCAGCCAGACCGACTCGCAGACCGACTAATTACGGGCAACACTGTTGGGCCCGCGGACCACGAGAGCTGCAATTTAAGTGTTTCGCGCGGCGCTTGCGGCGTGGCGCAGAAAGTTGACAACGCAGCGGTCACGCCCTTGGGGCCCGTGAAGCGAGCCCCGCTCTCCAACTGCTTCCGCTGGACCCCCCACAGCCCAAGGACAGTTTGATCGCCGCATCAGTGAAAAATCTCGTGGCCCTGTTTCGGCGGCGAGCCTGAGGGTAAGCAAGAAAGGGCTGGCCTTCTCCAAGGCGGCGGGGCTTCTCAGAAGCCCTCGCGTCTTCTGAAAGGCGGCCTGCGTCTTCGGACAAGGCTCAAACACCTTCTCGAAGGCGCGAAGACTGTTGAGAACCCCCGCCGCCCTCTCTGCCTGTCCCCAAGGGCCCGCCGCCAACTCATTTCGTCCGCCCCGATCTCCTCCGTGGAAGATAGCGGGCCGGTACCTGTCGGGCACCTCGTCGCCCATGACCTGGGAGGCGACCACACGACACGTGAAGGGCTAAGCCAGGGGGGGGGACCAGCTCAGGGGCGAAAACATCGACCTGGAATCGGCGCTACGTCGCCGATAGATCGGCGACAGGTCCCCGATCGCGATAGCACACCTTCCTGGGCGGGGTGGGAAAGCAGGCCCCCATCGGCGATGAATGGGCTGTTGGGGGTCGAGGCGTCCCCCTGGGCCTATGCCCCCCCAACGTTGCCCCTGAGGAGACCCTGCGACGCAGGCCGATCCACGGCCTGATCCTGGCACTGGCTCGCCCGGCCTGATCCACGTCGCCGACGCAGGCCTCCGGCCTCACAATCTTGCCAACGCGTGGCCCCTGGACCTCCCGACAACCTCTCGGGGGCGTCCAAGAGGGGGCCTCCTGAGAGGGGGGTTCGCAAGCGATAACCCGAGGCATGTGAGCGGACGAGAAGGGGGGGGGGGGCAGGGGACGCGGAAGAGGGGGGGAGGTAGCAAAGAACGGCCCGAGGCATGTGCGCGGAAGAAGGGGGGGGGGTCGCACATGACGGCCCGAGCTTTGTGGGCGTGAGGTCTGGGCAGATATCACGGCCCAAGCCAGCATATCTACACCCCCTCTAGTCACCACCCCCATCTTGGCAGCCCCAGAGAGATGGTCAGTGTGCGGCCCCCAGGCCTCCCAACCCCTCCCCTGGGGACGGGTTTCTCCTCCCAGAGTGTTCTGCCAGGGACCTGGGCCCCAAGAGACGGGCCTCGGGAGGTCAAGCTTTGGAGAACACACGCACGAAGGCATAGAACAAACAGCCTCGGAGGTCCAGGGAGCGGGCAAGTAGCACCCTGCCGATCGAGGGCCCAAGCGACCGCTCAGGTGCCGACTGATCCAGTGCCACAGGGGTCAGCGGCGTGGTCGCGGGTTCTGATGGACAGATCGGGGCGCTTTCTGAGCCCACGACGGGGCTGTTCCGCAATCGCTCTATGTTGGCAACGAGGCCCTGCGTGGAGGAGGCAGCGGAGGAGGACCCTCAGATCCCGACGTCGCAAAAACAAAACGAGACGGCCAGAAATCTCAAATCAGTTCGGGCACCGAATACGTTCTGAAACGCTCTGTCATGAAAAAAAGGCTCCCGGGAAGGCGTCGAGCGTCTCGGAAAGCCACGGCACGAAATCGTCGCGACTTCGGGCGAGAGGGAAGGCACACAATGAGGAAAAGGAGGAAGAATGGGAGCCACCTGCGTATGGGACAAGCTGACTGTGCAGACTGTCCGACATGTAAATTGCCAGTCGTGGAACCCGTGAAAGGCGTGCATGAAACGCCACATCTCTTCCTCGCTGATAAGATTCAAAAAACCGTAGCCAAGGTTATTCCCAGAATAGAAATCGACAGGAAAATAAACAAAATCATAGCACCCCGCGAAACCAATCTGATCAATCTTGTCTAGCACGTCGTCGCGCAAGACTCGGCCAGGTAGGTTACGCACAAGCACCGTGGTGATAGGCTCTCTCATCTGCGTCTGCATCTGCATCACCGTCTGCATCTGGCCAGGGTACGAAAGCTCACCCACGGAGGCACCGTACCAGCAGACGGGCGTGCTCGGCTCGTCTGGAGGGCTGTCGCACCAGCCGACCTGCGCGCTCGACTCGTCTGGGGCGGGCTCGCCGTACCAGTCGAGGCGCGCGCTCGGCCTGCCAGGAGGCATCGGGACGAACGTCGAGGCCTGGCTGCGCAAACGACTGGGCGTGGCCTCTGCCAGCGTCTCGGGCGTCTTCGCCGGCTCTTCGGGGGGCGGCGGGCGCGGAAGCGGGGGCGCAGATACGCGGGCGCGGTGCGGTACATGTGTGCTCTCTAGCTCTCTCTGCGCGCCGCAGCGCAACGTCGTCGGGGGGGGAACCCGATCCGTGTGCGCGATGCAGCATTGCGCCGTCGAGCTGAGCGAGATGCCGTCCTCCCGCATCCTCGCGAAATATTCCAAGAGATTCTCAGGAAGCTTGGAGCCCCAGGCACAGATCACGCGGTCCTGGAGGATGTGCGGCATCGTGATCCCGTGGGCCAGAACCACCTCAAGCATCTTGAATCCGTTCTTCCGCAAATACTTGTCGTCGACGTGCCCAACAACCAGCGTGAAGAACATGCTGCGGGTGTTCATGGGTATCGCATCGTAGTCGTAATCCACACCCCTCTCCAACATGTGGTTGAACAGCCTCAATGCCATGTCTAAGGCATTGCTCTGGGTGCACGAGAACATCACCCTCGAATATGCATGAACACTTTGCTCCACGCCTTCCAGTTGCGCCTGCTCGAGGACACGCGCATCGGCCTCCAATTGCTGCGCTGCCTTGAGGCGAAGACATCTGTGCGTAACGTTCACGCGTTCAGCCTGGGGCCTGTCGCAGCGAGGCTCAGCTGCACGACCAGCGGCCACAAAAGATGATTCGGTGTGAAGCTCGCCTCTGCGGCAATCTTCGCTGGTTTGACCTGTGCCCGTTGCCACACTGGATGCCTTGCCCGTGTCCGCGTTCTGGAGGCAAACGAAAACTGCGAACGTGGATAGTATCGCGAAGAGTGTATTCCTGGCATCGGCAACTTCACTCTGGCATGATATCAGGATAACGCCAAACATACAACATGTTAGAAACAATCCGACTGCATACGTACCAAGCCCCTCCTGCCAACAGATCTGGCGCAAATGCATCGCCATCCTTGCGGACCCTCCTCGTTCAGGGCATTTGGACGTCAGGAACTACGCAGTGGCGCATGCTTCGATCTGGCCGTGGCCCAGGCCAGTTGTACTCGAGTCTGGGAGACATGAGCACGCAGCTATTGAGCCAAGAAAAAACAAGGTAACCACAAAGTGGCCTTTGAAGAAGACCACTGGAGGCTTGGAAATTAGCACCAGACGAAGACGGGGGGGTGCCTCCACAGGGAGAAAATGATCCTAGATGTTGGTGTCGGTGGCTATCTGCCGGCCGCCCGAACATTACCGCCATCACCGAGATCGGGGTCGCCTTCCCTCTGTGGAGGTCCTCTGCCGGCACTGGTGCTGGTGCCGACCTCCAGGCCTCCGGGAGATCGGGAGAGGGCGCGCCGCCGGTGCGCCGCCGCCCTCGGCAGCCCCCGCCCTCCCTGGGCGAGTCGTCCCGGACTGTCCGAGGGGGCGGGGGTCAGCCCCCAGCCCCACAGCCCCCTCCCTCAGAAGAGGAGGGCGGGTCGTGCCATCGTTCGGGCGTCCACTCCCCGTGCATGTTTCTGCTTCGCGCGTATAGCTGCTCGATGGTCATCCCCCTCCCGCCCCCTCCCTAGAAGGGAAGGGCGGGTTTGGCCCCCACCCCGCTTGGATGCTCGCCCGCGCGCGCCCGCTCGCCCGTAGCCCTCCCCCTGACCCCAGCATTGACCCTGGACCCGAATCGCAGAAAACTGAACCCACAAAAATACGATAGGAACGGACACTATGTGGAACCCGACGTGTGAAACCCGAGGCATGTTGAATCCTACGCGTGCGGGGCCCAACGTGTGAAACATTACATGTGGGAGCCCCAATGTGTTAAAATTGAAGCGTGCGAAAGATATTGGGTGACTTGTCTAGAGAAACATTCGAAAACGAGATAACTGTGTGGAACTACATGTACGGAACCTGATGTGTGCAGCCGTGTGTGCAGAACGCTTGCATGTGGATTTTGTTTTTCCTCAGCGCAATTTCTGGGAGAAGGAGGAGGAAAGCAGAGGGGACGAAGCGGACAGAACCGATGGTCCCTCGTGAAGTCACCTCTGGATGAAGGCCTGGCCGGCGTTAAAACTGTTAAAGCAGTTTCCCGCCAGAACCTCGCAGAAACGGACGTCCAGGAAAAAACCGGTCTTAAGTAACATTTCCTCGGCGCGCGCCCGAGGGAAATTATAGCAAGTCGGCCCTTAGGTCAGCAGGCGGACAAACCTACACAGTTTCGACTCCGGGGAGACGGAAAAAGCCTCAAGTCGAAGATAGGCCGGGACGCCCAAAAATGACCTGCCGTTGGCGCCGGCCGGGGCGGACAAATCCTGCCCCCCCGTAGCACACAAAAGCAAGCAGATCCCTGGAGGAGAGGAGGATGGGAGGCAGAAGGAAGCAGAAGAAGAAGAAGGAGAGGGAGAGGAAAATGATACAAAAAAGGGCCCATATTCGTATCATCTCGAAGCGGGCGGGCAGCCCGGAACGGCAACAACTAAAGAGACTGCAATCCCCAATGCAGCCCGTATGGTTGACCGGCGAGAGCCGGGAGAGACAGAGAGGCAAGCTACGAACAGACAGAATGACCTGGAGGCGACCTGAACGGCCGCCGGAAATAAAGAGGCCACAGGGAAGGAGGGAGGGAGGGAAAGACGGCGACAGAACAGAGAGGGAAGGGGAAAAATCTACTGCCGGCGCACGCGCTTGTGCGCGCGCTGGACGAGCCCTGCCAGCCTGCCGTGGCCGCGGACCGCTTCGCGGACGTAACCGGCGAAGGCCTCGGACCCGGCGCTGCTCGAAAGGCCGTGGCGCACAGCGCCATGCACGCGGGAAACGGCATACACCGACGCTGCCCTCAGAGCCTGGCACTCCTCGTTCGTCAGGCTGCCGTTGTACTCAGCCACGCCAGGCTCGAGACCGATGAACTCCGCGATCTCCAAGCCAGCGGCAGGGCGACGTAAGCCAAGGTGCTTCCGGCAGAGAACGTGGTAGGCGGCGCAATGAGCATAGTGCCTGATGCTGTCCTCGCCGCCACAGCCCAAGCAACAAACTCCGCGGCTTTGAAAACGCGAGGACGTCGTCCACCCGTTGAGGGCCGTGCGGGTCCGCGCAGCGAGGACCCTGGGCGGGACCAGCTCCGACATGTTGGTGGCCAGTCGCAGCCGCCGATCAACTCGCCGCCCCGGCAGGACAGGAACGACCCAGTGATCCAGGCATCTACGACGATACCGCCGAGCATCCAGTTCCTGAGGAGCACGAAATCGGCGGGCGACCGCCGCCTGCCAGCCAACCCGGTTGTGCCGCGGGTGGGATACGTCCAAGATGCTGGGACTGTCGCCGAAAACCGCCCGGGCCTCGTCCAGCGCAGCATCGAGGTTGAGGATGAAGCAGTCTGTCGCCCACGGGCCCCAGCTGAGGACCCTCGGAGCGTTATCCGCCTGGGCCAAAACGAGTCGAAGAGCGCGCGCGCGCCTGCTCACCGCAAGCCCGCCGTTCCGGGAGTCCTCGCGCACGGCGACACGGGCGCGCGCTGCGCGTGCCGCTGACGCCACGTCCATCAGCTCTTTGGGGAACGCAGAGATCTGTAGGGATTTGGCCATCTCCGGCGGCATCCAACCCCAAGGGCCTGGAAACAGAGCCTGCACAGCGGCCTTCTCGCAAGCGGCGAACCTCTCTGGCAAAATATCCAATTGCGCGCAGAACATGACCACGGAAGCAATAAACACTCGATACGCATCAAGCGACAGCAACGAACCCACCCCGAGTTCTCCCCAGAGCTTCGCCCAGTCCAGAAACTTGGTCAACGCTCCGTCCCATGTCCTAGACCCTCGTCCTGGCCCTATGACAAAGACCAAGTACTTGACATAGCTGTTGACCTCTAGCCCGGCCCAGTTGGGGGCCACGGCAGCCAATCTGCTGCGCGCCAGCGAGAGATCGAGTCCAAAAAGCGGAACGAGCACGGTCTTGGTGATATTGAGCCGGAGACCCGCCACCTCTGCGAACTCCGAGAAGATCTGCTCGATGGTGGGAAGGTGCTCCCATATCTGCCGATGAACCAGCGCTGTGTCGTCTGCGTAAGCTCGAAGAACGACGTCGGGCACGTGGCGAGGAATGCGGCGGAGAAGTATGTCAGATGCCACTGCAAATAACAATGGTGATAGCGGGCAGCCTTGGCGGACCCCCCGGGAGAGCGCAAAGCCGGCATGTCGTGACCCCGCAAGAACGATGGTGCACACGTTGTTGGAATAGAAGAACAAGATCACATTCAGCAGCCAGGTGGGCCAACCAAGCCGAGAGAATACCTTGAACAAGAACTCGTGCTCCACCGACGGGAAGGCAGCGGCGAAGTCGAAGAACAACGCGGCCGCCTCGCCGGAAACGCAAGCAGCCTCAACCATGGCCTCGTCGATGTCGACCAAGTTGGCAAGCATCGAACGCCCTCCCACAAAGCCCCGCTGCGTGAACGTGATTCTCGGGCCGACGATGGGCTCAATGAGAATGCGCACCGCGTTTGCGATCAGCCTGTTGTCCGTGTTGGTCACGTTAAGCGGGCGGACGTTGGGGGGCTCGTAAGAGCCCTCGCCGTTGGACGCCGTGCCGGAAGGCTTCTTAGGGAGAAAAAGCAACAAGCTGTGGTTGAATTCTTCGGTCAGCTTCGCGTCCACGCCCTCTGGGCCTACCTCGCCGAGGAAGCGGGCGACGTCCAACAGAATGCTGGCCGAGACCTCGGCGCACCGTCTCCAAGCAACGCAAGGAATGCCGTCGGGGCCCGGGGCAGAGTTGTTGGAAGTCAGAATGGCCTTCACGAAGTGCGCCTTCTTCAACTGCATCCGGGGGGGCAGGGCTTGGTCGAGCGGGCGGGCGCCACTGTCCTCCTCGAGCCCAGCGTCGAGCAGTCCAGCGTTGATGCCAACCTTCTCGAAGACTTTAGCCCAGCGCGTGCGCAAGGTGCCAGCCATCGCGGCGGGCTCAACCACCACGTCCCCGTTCGGATTCTGGACGGCCCCCGCGCTGCCCGAACGCCCAGGGGCAAGCCGATAAAGTAACCGAGTATTGCGCTGCCGAGCGCGGGCCGCCTTGAACTCGTCGCCCCCCGCGAGGTCGGAGTGGGACTTGCCAAGCTCGTCCAAGGCATGCCCGCGGGCCAAGTCGGGGGCGTGCTTCCGTAGGCCTTCAAACTTGCGGTAAATGTTGCCGTCGACGGCGTACGGGTTCACCACGTGGTCTGCCAACCCCGGGCATCGTTCGAGGCAGCGTGAAATTTCATGAATCCGGCCCCCCTCCACGGCTCGGATGAGCCGCAGCGCGACGCCCAGCCGATCTTCTAAGTCGATGGCCGGCGGAGCTTTGCCCATGGCGGCGTCTAGCCGCAGTGCAACTTTCCGCATGGCCTCTTTGAACAGGCGGAGCTTGTCCATGGGATTACTATCTGGATGTTGCTGAAGAGATTCGCCGTACTCCAGAATGAGACGACGTGGAAAATCATGATGTTGAAGGGCACGAGTTGGTAAAGGACGGCCCCCAGCGTCGGCGTGCTGTGGAAGACGACGCGCCGCGAAGATGGCCCGATGGTGGGATAAGTCATGCTTCCACTCCAAAGGAGATATTTGGAAGTGGCGGTCAAGCTGCTCCGAGACGTGGTGGTTGCTGTACAGCCTGTCCAACCGGGCGCGGGATGAAGCCGAGGCGTGAGTGTGGTCGCACTGAAACAGCTCCACGAAACCACATCGAACACCCAGCACGCGCTGAAAATGTTTCTCCTCACTCCCATCGCGCCGTCCAGTAAAATGCGCAGACGCAACTGCGACGCGGTCCCGGTCGTCCGCCACGCAGTTGAAGTCGCCGCCGAGCAGCGTCAAGCAGTCGAGGCGCGACGACACGTTCTCGGCGATCCGGGGCCGGAGGAGGGAGCGGAGGTGGGGGAAGGAGACCACGCTGCTCCGCATGCTGTTCGGGACGCCGTGGAGGTCGTGCTCGGTAAGGGTGTTGTTCGAGCCGGTCTGGAAGTACGTGGCGATGATGTCCAGGGACCCGCGAGGGCCTCTGAGGCATAGCTTCGCGGCGCGACCCCTCCAGATATGAACCCATTTAGGCTCCGCACTGAACTGCTGCAGGAACGTGTCTCTGACGACGACCCCCGCTCCAGCGCGCCCCGGGGTGGGCCCTTGAGACCGCCAGGCGGTCGTTCCAGCCGGGGCCCTCCAAGCTGCATTGCCCACCTCTGTCCCATGCGTCTCCTGCAGGAGGATGACGTCGGCCTTCCCCGACAATTTGTGGACATACGCCGCTTTCTGCTCGTGGCGAACGGGGCCCAAGCAGAAGGGGGCCTGCGAATTCCAGGAGGTGATCGAATACTCGCCCTGGAACTGCCCCTTCTTGGCCTGGCCGGCGGCAGCAATGGAGACGGGCCTGGAGAGGGCAGGGGGGAGGATCGTGTCCGCAGCGATGTCACCGACAGCCCTCTGGAGCCGTTGCCTGCGGTAGAAGTGGATCGGGATGTCTCGAGCTGCCAGGTCACTGGCACTCGCGGGCAGAATGTCGTCGGAGCCGAACAGAAGCGGAGGAAGAGCGGGGCGAAGTCGGTCACTGTCGCACGGGTGGGAGCGGAAGGAAGATCGGAAGTTGCGGCACGCACCACGCTCCAAATCAGAGCGGCCTAAACCAGCCGGCGACGCCGAAGCATCGTGGACTCGAAGGGCGACCATGAAGGCGAAGCACAGCAGGCCGTCGCAGGTCACGCATTGAATTCCGACGCGGTGCCCATGGTGCTGGAGAGCGCGGTGGGCACTCAAGCCCGCGCCCTCCCTCTGCCCCCCGGCGCGACCTCCAGCGTGACGAGGTCGTTCTTAACCTCGATCGCCAAGTAGTCCAGCCCCACCTGCACCACCTGGCCGTGAAGTGAATCGTAGATCTTGCGAACGTCATCGGCGGTCTTGGCGAGGACCTTGACCACGCCCGAGGGCGCCTGAGCGACCCGCGAAGCCAAATGCACATACTCGCCGGGCGCAGGCTGGTCCATGTTTACGGCCTTCGCCAAAGGAATCCCAGTGGCCTGGACGAGGTGAGCCATGAGCTTGTCTAGGACTTCGCCGCCCCCCCTGCCCAAATCGCCCTTGACGACAATCTCCGCCAAGAAGTCCGTGCCAGAGCGCCCCTTGTTGCCGCGCCTCTGGTTGGCCGCCAGCTGGGGGCCCGTCGCATCCGGAGTAGCGACGATTCTGCCTCCACATCGTGAAGCCTTATATTTCAAGCGCTTTGCAGCGTGAGCCTTGTCCGTCTGGTAGACCTGCTCCATCGTGAGCTTCCAGGCGTCGGCAGTGGACTCTGTGACTACGAGGATACGGCCCGCTTCTAGCGGCAGCGCCAGACTGCAGAGCGGCCAGTAATGATGAAAGACACCGACACCCCCCACCTTCAAGCAGAAGTACGTCTGGCGAGTTGGCGAGGGAAGTGGGGCCGAAGAACGCGTCGTGCGGTTTCATGTTGCGCCGGAGCCGCCGGAGCAGAGCCTCCACTTCTAAGTCTGAGGCCGCCGGTGGGAAGATGAGATCGATGGCGATGCGCGGGGACTCCCTGATGCTCAGTGGGCTCCGGCGGTGGTGCCGGAAGGACACGCCCCCAAGAAACTGCAGCTGGCCGAGGCCAATGAAATTTGTCAGCTCCTCAACCCGCATGTCAAACGTGATAGCCTTGAAGCCGTCCACCTGGATAATAGCGTTCATGGTGATCATACGCGGGATGCTGCGAGGGCCGACGTGCTGGAGGGAGAACAGAGCAAGACCGCTCCTGCAATGCCGCGCGGAGTCGAAAGAGCCAGGGGCCACGAGCTCGAAAGGGTAAGCCACGAAGGCGATATTCCTGACGATGGCCATCCACGACTCTGAGAGGAGGGGAGAGTGCCAGAGGTCCAGGACGTTCCCGGCCGTGGTCATGCCGAGCGTGCAGGGGATCGTAGCAATCATGACGAGGGTGTTGGGTCGACAATCGGGGGCCGTCCCGCGGAGGAATGCGGCGAGCAAGCGGGTCAGCGAGTTGGAGTCGCGCGGAGCCCAGAGTGCGACATCCCTGCCCTTCAACTCATCCCAAACCTTCTCGTCGCCCTTCTCCGACAGCTCTGAGATCCTACGCGCCTCGACGCAGTCCGCCACAGTGGAGTGGGAGACGCCCAGGAGGTTCGACCATTGCGTGTAGAACGTGGCCGCGGGCCCCTGGATGTTGCTCGAGACCGTCTCGACGGCAGAGGCGCCCAACTCGCGGTACCGGGGGAGCTTCCCAGCACGAAGTTTGCGGCGCACGGCCAGCACATCTTTGAGCTCCCCCTCGCATTTCGCCACGGCGCCCCAAAGCTGAACTGCGAGCAGCTCCGCCGACCTGATGTCCTCCTCTGGCCAATCGCAGACCTGCGCTAGGGAGAGGAGGGACCTGGCCGCCCGCCAGCGAGCACCAATCAAGACTTCGGACGGGTTGGGGCCCTCGAGCCAAGCCAGGCCTAACGAGGCCCAGTGGTCCTCGGACGCCACCTGGAAGCCCAACTTGCCCAAGAGCGCGCAGAGGTCCTGGAAGCCGGAGGGCAGCTCAACGGGCAAGGGGGCCACAGTAGAGGTGACCGTGGACGCGTGCACGAGGCTCATGTGCTGGACCACCTCGTCTTCGACCCACTCCCGAAGAAGCTGAACTCGGGCAGCAAGCAATGGCGAAGTAGACCCCGACGAAGAACCCAGGCCAGGCGGCGGCGCAGCGCCGGCATGAGCAGCAGCCAAGACATCCGCGCCCTGGAAAGCCGCCCCCCCGGCAGCAGCAGCATCCGCGGCAGCCGCAGCAACAGCTGTAGCTGCGGCCGCCACCCCGATCGGCTGGGCCATCTGGAGTCCCGCGGCGGGGAACGCGTGGCCCGGGAGCGCCAGCCCGCAGCGTCTGCAGCGGCCCAGCTCGTCGGCCGCTGCGGGGAGCGCGCCGCAGAGCGGGCAGGCCGCATGGGAGCACGCCATGGCTGTGATTGCGCAAGCAGGAACCGGAGATGTCTCGGTTTACCCGCTATCGCAAGCACGGAGCGGACCTGCAGGTGAGGCCGCGGGGTCGCCTGCAGGCGTTCCACTTGGTGATCCTGGAAGCCTTGAGGAATCCTCTTGAGCCAGACACCTTGAGCCAAGACAAAGTGGCCCAGACAAAGTGGCCCGCGCTGCGGACCGCAGCATGCTAAACGAAGGGGGGCCACGCGACGACCCAAAATGGAGGCCCGCGCGGAAGCGAAAACATGCTTTGGGAGCACAGAAAACGTTCCGATTGGGAACACATCCAGAAATCAAACTTTGAAACGCAGTGCAAGCAAGAATCCAGACGCGGAGAGGGCGGGCTACCTTCAGCACGCAGTCAGGGGGCAGAGGGGGGAAACTTCGCTCGTATTCGGCAATAGTGGGGGGGGGAGGAGGGGGAGTAGGAGTGGAGCGGAGGGATGCCTAATGCTGAGGATGCACCGGTGGGTGTTTGAAGGGTAGCAAAGGGCAAGACTGTCGTGCCTCTACGGACAAGGAGGAAGGTTCCACGAGGAGGGATGTGACTGGAAGAGGGAGGGAGGGGTCTTGGGGAGATGGGGCTGAGGATTAGGAGGAGGAGGCGGAAGAGGAGGCACAGCGTTCCCTTGGGGAGGAGGCGGAGGAGGAGGAGGAGGAGGAGGAGGCGGAGTAGGAGGCTGAGTAGGAAGAGGAGGAGATGCAACAACAGGACGGTGGGGCGTGGGGCGGGCGGGGAAAAAATGGGCGCACGCCTTGAGGTACGCCTTGGCGATGTCACAATGGCGGACGATATCTTTGTTGTTCTCGTCCTACCGACGCACTACATACGTCGTATTCCCCTCGACGATCCCTCCTGATCATGAACTTGCTTGTTATCCCTCGTCCTTTTGCCCGTCCCCATCCTCACTTTCCGTCTGATCACCAGGCCCCTCGCCACGTCTTCCTTCTCCTCCTCCTCCTCCTCATCATCATCATCCCCCTTCTCATCCCTGCTCTTCATCCTGGTCTCCCGTCTCATGTTATACACTTGCTCACCGCCAAACCCCGTATACCCTGCTCCTTGCCCCCTCCCCCTCTTCCTGATCCTGGCCGGCTTCCTCCGCCTCCTCTCCATGGTAATCCTGTATCGCCACCTTTCCCGAATTCCCTACCTCCCCCCTTCTCTTTCTCTCTCTCTCTCTCTCGCGCTCTCTCTCTCGCTTTCTTTATTAATATTATTATTGTTTTTTGTTTCTCTCTCTCTCTCTCGCTCTCTTTCTCTCGTCTTCCGTGCCGTTCGCCCGCCCCCTTCCGTTATTACCAGCGCTTCCTCAACCATCCTGCCGTGTTCGGCCCTCGTTTTGAATCCGCAGCGCCCCGCGTCTCTCCTCCTCCCCCTCCTCCCCCTCCTCCCCCTCCCTCCCCCTCCTCCCCCTCCTCCCCCTCCTCCCTCCTCCTCCCCCTCCTCCCTCCTCCCTCCTCCCACCCCTGCCTCTGCCTTCCGCAGGTCCATCCGAGCACACCCCTTGCGCAACTCGTGGCAACACAGGAAGCCCTGCCGAAGGCCCCGGCGCCAAGACCCGCACGCGTCGCCAGAGACCCGTCTCGGCATCGCCCCTCCCAGGCCTTCGTGACCCAACAGGGGAAGCCCAACCGAAGGCCCCAGCGGCAGGGCCCGCGCGCGTCTCCGGGTCACGTCGTGACTGTTTCAATACGGGACCCCCGGAACTTAGTGGGCCCTGGAAACGACAGGGCCGTTTTTTTACCGGTTCCGTTTTGCCGTTTTTTCGCCAGTTCCGACGCCGTTTTTTTACCGGTTCCGTCGCCGTTTTTTGACCGGTTCCGGCTCCGGTTCCAATCCTGGAGCCGTTTTTTTGCCGTTTCCGGTCGCCGTTGTTTTGCCGTTTCCATTTTCAAGGGACATTTTTTCGGAAACGGTGGAAAAACGGCCCTGCCGTTTCCAGGGCCCACAAAGCCCCGGAAGTCTCGACCCGTTCCCCAGGGCCAGCCTCTCCTCCCGAGTCGTTTGTTGACGGTCCAGGGGCCCGGCGAGGGCCCCTGGAGGCCAAAAACGTCCAGAAACCTCCGTCCGATCTTTTCCATACGCTGGATCTGTGGGCCTCCTCACGCGTCTCGCGGCCCCCCTGGGAAGCTTCGGGGATCTTCTGACCCAGGTCAACTCAGACCCGGGCCAGCCAGGCCTTGCAGACTCCTGCAGGATCCTGCGCCCAAGCCCGGGTCCGTGCGAAAGATCGATCCTGCAGGATCCTGCACCCAAAAACCCGGGCCAAGGCGACCTGGCGCTGCAGGATCCTGCAAGACACGGCGCTCTGGCCGACCCCCGCTTGCACGGACCCCCGCCTCCACCACCACCACCACTGAGCCTTGCGTCCGTCTGGTCGCGTGGGCAGACACCCCAAATGCGTGCAAGAGCGCGGGAGAGCTGACGCGCCAAACATGCGCCGAGGAGAACACGAGACACGCCAAACGCGTGCCAGCACAGGAGGGAGGACCCCCGCCTCGAGGCTCCCAAAAGCTGGCTCCACCGAGGGCTCCGGCGGCACGGCCAGCGGGCGTCCCGAGGGGCGGGTACGGTCGGGCAGCTGGGCCCTCGCAGGAGGCGCGGGGCCAGCAGCCGGCAGCGCGGGGGCAGCGGGGGCACCGTCGTCGAGGC
>CAUYUJ010017457.1:90000-95000 GCA_963575745.1 Prorocentrum cordatum | reverse complement strand
GCGGCAACGGGGGGCGGCGCGATCATCGCGAGCGCGCTAAACAGATTGAACGCAGATTCACCGCAGAGACACGTGGACACATGGCGCGCGCGCGGGCGCGATGTTTGCATCGCCGCCATTTGACATGGAGCTCGCCACATAAATGACGAAGGCGCCCCCGGAAACCTCGACGTCGCCACCGTTGGTCGGCCAAGCCCCATGCTGAGATTGCGCCCTGGAGCCGAAGGTGGCGTTCCAGCCCGTTCGGGGCTGGGCGCTCACAAGTGTTGATGAGGCGGATCCAAGGAGAGCTTTGCTGCGACGTCAACTGCCGCGAACAGCGCAGGCGCTCTGGCTGGGGGCCGCGGTTGGGCGGGGGCTGGGGCGAGGGGGTTCGGCGGCGTAAAACCCGACAAAAACCAAAACTTACACTTTGCCTACGAAGCTGGGATAGGGCAACCGCGGGGGCACGGGGCAAGCTGGCTCACGCCCGCGGGCCCGGGGCCCCCGAAAGTGCCCCGAGAGGCCGAGGGCCCCCCAACCCCCCCCCCCAAGACGCCCCCAAGAGACACCCAAGACGCCCCACGCAAGTGACCCCGGAAGGGGCGCGAATCATCCCCCCTGCGGAACAGACGCTCCAGAGGCCAGGAGGCCCCCGCGACGCGGTTCTAAGAAGTTCTCAACGCAGACATTCAAACAGATTCCAGGCCGAGATTCATCGCGGAATCCAGGAGGCCGCTGGCCGTTCTGAACGCCCTCCTCGCCCCCCATCACTTGTTCATCCCCCTGCATGTTCTCCTCCCTCCGCCCCCATCATTCTCCCCCCTTCCACCCCCTTCTCCTCCAGCTCGTCCTCGCTCGCTCGCTCGCGCTGCCTCGGCGGCCCCGCGCCCGCGCACCGCGCGACCGCGCGCGGCGCCAGGGGCCGCCTGCGCACGCGGCCACGGCCACAGTAATCCTGTAGACCACGTCCGCGCCCGCCGCGCCCCGATGGGGCAGCCCTGACCCCGGCGACGAAAAGGGGGGGGGACAATCGTGTAATAAAGGGAGGAGGGCAGGCGTCGCCATCGGCCTCGGGGCGGAGGAGTGCAACCGGATACATCGTAGGTTCCCCCCCTGTTGAGACTAGCTAGTCCTCAGAGGACCTAATGAAACGCCTTGCCGGGCAGGTAAAAGAAGCACAAGTAGTACGTAAGGAAGATGACTTCGCAGCTGTAGCTCTGTTCTGCAACTGCTCTGGTTGACTTCAATCGGCGCGCCAGCGCTTCGTGCCCCGCGTAGGCAAGCGCGGCGAATCTTCGTAAATTGTCACCGGTTGCGGGTACTTGGTGTCGCCTGTAGCAGGTATTGTTGGGGTCTCCTGGAAATCGCTGTATTGGTTGATGGAAAATGGCCAGAGTAGCAGGGCACCCCCTTTCTTGGTAGGGTTGTAAACGAAATTCTCGCCGTTCTTGAAGATGGTTTTCTGGTGAAGCGGGTCGTAGAGCTCCATCTTGGTAAACATCTCAGTGGGGTACTGCTGGATTACTGGTCCACGCATGAATAGAGACGCACCCGTCTTCAAGTCGCCAACGTTGGGCCTCGGGTAAGGTAACTGTGGCATCCACGTGTTGTCAACACTGGGAATGTATACCTGAAAGATCGTCGTGCCCGTTTATTCTTCGGTTTTGGCGATCAGGTAGCTGGAGCGCGTAAGCCAACTGTTGCGGTGAAGTGGCGTAGAGTTCTGCCAATGCGGACCTGCGCCCTCGCGCTCGCAAGGTATTGGCAAGTAGTAACTTTCTGGACAGATATATTGTTATGCTTGAAAGTCTCTGGACTCAGCATGCTTGTAGCAATGGTTGGAGGCCGCCTGGATGTCGGAGACGTAGAAACCGTGGGCGCCGTTCGGGTTCTGCGACATCTTGGCGAATACTTGCGTCCAGCAGTAAAATGTGAGCGGGTAAATGTCCTGGTCGCATACTCCGATCTGACCGTGGGGCCCCTCAGTGTACGACGTCGCTGTTTCGTCGGGACCCGTCGTCTCGTGCCTCGGGTGGTAGTTGGCGTGGCGCGACATGTCGAGGTAGACGGCAACGCCCAGGCAACGGAAGGCGCAAGCCGAAAGCTTGAGCCGCAGGCTATGAACGAGATGCACAGCATGCATACCTCGAGCGCACCGTAGCGTAACTGCCACCATCATGGGGCACAGAGCACAACAGATAGCGTCACAGCATAGCAGATAGCGTCGGTGACCAAGTGTTCCTCCTCTTCCTCTTCCTCCTCCTCCTCCTCCTCCCCCTTCTCCTCCACCTCCTCGGGCTACTCCTCCATGTTATCCTGGCGGGCTCCCCAATCCGATCTGCCTTTGATGTGACACTGCATGCTCACCCACGTCGTTGATCTTGGCAACTCGTCTGGGCCCGGGCATCGCTACTGCATGCCAGCGCGTGGAAGCGCGCATGCGCGATGGTGTGCGAGCGCCACAGTATGCATGCACACCTGCAAGCGCACATGCACCACATACTCCTCCGCTTCCTCTTCCTCCCCCGCGTCCTCCTTATTGCCCTCCCTTCCTCCCACCTTCCCGCTCTCAACAGACCGTCAGGGTTCAACAAATTATGAACGGAGTGCCTGGAAGCCGTAAGAAATGGTGACGCAAATATGCGGATCCTGTTCGAGCATCGCGTGATCAAAACATGTTTCCCGAAACGCACCACCATGCGAAAATACTTGAGGCGACCTCCAACGAAAACCACGAACATCATTGCTTGACGACTTCGTCCACTGTTCAATACGCCGTCAGGCATGTTTCCAATTCTCGTAGCAATCATCCACCATGGATGCAGCTTTCGCGAAACAGCTCTGTTATAACAGTTTCTGTGCCACCTGAACATCAAGGACGTGTTCAAGAAACTTCTTCCTGTAGACAGAGCCGAACCTGCAGTTCAGCCCTACAGTCGGGGCGTTGATCTAATGAACCTGAAATAAGGACCGAGGCACTTGATCCCAGAAGTTAAGCTTGGATTTCCCAGCGGAAACATCAGGAAAACCCAAGCCAAAATGCAAAACAATCAAGGAACGCCGAGCCCCTCCCCAACGAGAAGGGTTCCTTCTTCAGCGCCCTGACTGTACTCCCTGGGGCCAATGCTTTCGCCCCAGATGCATGTCTGGTTGCCCCGGGGCCCAGAAGCGGGACCCGGATGCGGGAGTCTGCAGAGAACCCCAACTAGAAAGACGGATCGTCAGAGGTCTGAGGGGATCCTCCTCCTCCTCCTCCTCCTCCACCTCCTCCTCCACTTCCTCCTCCTCCTCCTCATCCACTTCCTCCTCCTCCTCCTCCCTCTCCTGTTTCTGCTCTTCACCGCTCCTCCTCCTCCTCCTCCGCCTCCTCCTCCGCCTCCTCCTCCGCCTCCTCCTCCTCATCCTCCTCCCCACCTTCCCTGTGTAAATGGAGGAGGGGCGGAGGGAGGGGAGCAGGAGAAGCAGGACCGAGGACGTGAGCGGGAGGGAGGGAGGGAGCCGAGCCCGGTGGTCCCCGGGGGCTCCTTGCGGATGGTGAAGAACTGCAGCACGAGGTCCGTGGCGAACGCGACGTCGATGAAGTGGTTGATGACGAACAGCCCGTCGAAGTTCACCTCTAGGAAGGCCTGGGGGGGGGGCGAGGGGCGCGCAGAGGAGCAAGTGTGTGGATAAGGGGGGGAGCGAGCGAGAGAGAGAGAGAGGAGAAGGAGAGAGAGGAGAAGGAGAGAGAGAGAAGGAGAGAGAGAGAGAGAGAGAGAGAGATAGAGATAGGAGAAGGAGGGTGGTGGCGAGGATTCCTACCAGGACGACGGTGAGGATGGCGATGGGATGGCGGCGGCTTCCTCGGAGAGCAGGTCGGCGGCTTCAATTTATTGGACAATCGAGAAGCAGTGCTGGCTCCCTGGCTGATCGCGCAGGAGGATGAGGATGAATCCACCGACCCTGTCGGCGTGTGTAAGGGACTTGTCTGTTCGAGTCGTCGTCTCCGTCGGTCGTCGTCTGCGTCGTCCCTTTCCCTGCACCCTCCTCCCCAAGAAGGCACCCACTCGCCAAACGATCGGTCCAAAACGCCTTCACGCCCTCCAGACTGGCCAAGAAGCCTCCAAGTCGCCCTAAGGAGCCTCCAAGAGCACTCCCGAGAGGCAAACTTAATTCCCGACCTAGGCTCTGCCTAGAAGGGTTCTTACTCTCTTTGCTTAATGGGCCGGGCAGTGGGAACCGGCCCGGGCGGTTCCCCCAGTATCCGCCCCGCGGTTCCTCCAGTTACGTCCCCTTAGCTTAGCGTTGCTTATCTCATCTTAGCTTAGCTTAGCCCCTAGGTTCTATCAACCGTCGTGTGAATTCGTCGTCGTCGTCGGTCGTCGTCGTCGGTCGTCGTCGTCGTCGTCGTCGTCGTCGTCGTCGTCGTCACCCCCGCCTAGAGCAAACAAAAATTATCCCAGTGCGACCCTACCTAGGAGTTGGAGCCCCTAGGAAAGCAGCATTAGTAGTAACAGTAAAGCTAAGCTAAAGCTAAGAAACAGCTAAGCTGAAGCTAAGCTAAAGCTAAGCTAAAGCTAAGCTAAAGCTAAGCTAAAGCTAAGCTAAGGCTAAGCTAAAGCTAAGCTAAAGCTAAGCTAAAGCTAAAGCTAAGCTAAAGCTAAGCTAACACTAAGTTAAAGCTAAGCTAAAGCTACGCTGGAGCTAAGCTGAAGCTAAGCTAAAGCTAAAGCTAAGCTGAAGCTAAGCTGAAACCAAGCTAAAGCTAAGCTGAAGCTAAGCTAGAGCTAAGCTAAAGCTAAGCTGAAGCTAAGCTGACGCTGAGCTAGAGCTAAGCTAAAGCTAAGCTGAAGCTAAGCTAAAGCTAAGCTAAAGCTAAGCTAGAGCTAAGCTAAAGCTAAGCTAAAGCTAAGCTAAAGCTAAGCTAGAGCTAAGCTAAAGCTAATCTAGAGCTAAACTGAAGCTAAGCTAACGCTAAGCTAGAGCTAAGCTAAAGCGTAGCTAAAGCTAAGCTGAAGCTAAGCTAGAGCTAAGCTAGA
>CAUYUJ010017457.1:67500-85000 GCA_963575745.1 Prorocentrum cordatum | reverse complement strand
TTTCTCATCGTTTTCGACCTCTCGGGGCCCTCGCCGGGCCTCGGGACCGTCAAAAAACGACTCGGGATGAAAAACCGGTCCCGGGGAAGTGGTCGGGAGGTCGGGGGCCCACGTCTCGAAAAAATCGAGACGTCGGATCTCTGGGTGGGTCATCCTTCTTGGATGCTCGCTCTGGGGACCTTCCTGGAGCCACTCGCTCCGCTAATGACTCATGCGTCGATGCTGCGTCAGACATCCGCCGCCTTGAGTCGAACTTGAGTCAAGCTAAGTCCCAACTAGAATCGGACTAGATTCGCACTGAGATCGAACAGATCCGTTAATTAGTGAGGTGGGCCCCAAGAAGGTCCCCGAAACGAGCGTCTAACTCTGCTCCTTCTCTTCCTCCGCCTCCTCCTCCTCATGCTCATCCTCTGCCCTGAGGTCTCTGGGGATCTCCAGGGGCCCACGGAGGTATCCCCCCGAGCTCCCGGGACCGACGGGGCCACGTCCGCCCCGAGATCCTCCCGAATCCTCGGCGCCCCTGGCTCCTCTCCCAGGAAGGGGTGGAGGAGGGATCCCCCCCCTTCTCATGTACAGTGGAGGCCCCTCCGCAAGAAACCTTCCACAAGAAACCCAACCCTGAGACCACAGGACGTCCATTGGTTTTTGATATGGGAACGTCACGCTTTCCACAGCAAAACCATCGAAACCCAAGAAACCCAAGGCACCCTGGAGGCAAGCAGGGTGTTTCTTGGCATGGGTCTCCACTGTATGAGACGCGACCAGGGCGAGGACAGCATCGGACGAGCTCCACGCTGACGGCTCCGAGAATCCGGCGGCTCTGGAAGGATGCCTTTCGTTCGGGCGCCACGGGGGTTCTCTCTCTCTCGACGCGCTCCACAGAGCGCGCTCAGGCACGCATTCGCCCCCGTCCTAGCCCCGTCCGAATCTACATCCTCCTCCTCCTCCTCCTCCTCCTCCTGCTCCTCCTTCTGCTCTCTCCCTCCTCCTCCTCCTCCTCCTCCTCCTCCTCCTCCTCCTCCTCCTCCTCCTCCTGCTCCTCCTTCTGCTCTCCTCCTCCTCCTCCTCCTCCTCCTGCTCTCTCATCCTCCGCCTTTCCCCGCCACCCCCTCCTTCTCCAACCTCATCCTCCTCCCTGCGACGCAGGATGTCTTGGTAATAGCAATAGTGCTGGTAGTAGCAGTGCTGGCAGCTGAAATGGTAGTACCGACAGAAGCGAGGACGACGACGACCAGCGGCGGCGTAGACAACATCACCAACGACGACGACGACGACGACGACGACTTGCCGCGGCGACGGCAATGACGACTGGCGGCGGCGCCGACGACAACGACGACCGACGAAGGCGGCAATGACGACGACGACGTACAGTGGCGGCGGCGACGTCAACGACGACGACCAGTGGCGGCGTAGACAACATCACCAACGACGACGACGACGACGACTTGCCGCGGCGACGGCAATGACGACTGGCGGCGGCGCCGACGACAACGACGACCGGCGAAGGCGGCAATGACGACGACGTCGTACAGCGGCGGCGGCGACGTCAACGGCGACGACCAGTGGCGGCGACAAGAACAACCACAACAACAACAACAACACCACCACCAACAACACCAACCACAACAGCAACAACAACAAGACTGCTCGCTCTTATCTGCTCGCGTGCCATGCAACACGTATACCCCAAACCATCGATACCCGCCCTCTTCGTCTTCGATCGTACGCCCTTAGTGGGTTATCTTTCTTACCTGCAGCGTGTAATCCATGCAGCCACTACGGCAGGGGAAGAGATGACGGATGGGAGAAAGGGACGGGGGGGAGGGAGGAGGATGGAGCACGAGAGAGAGAGAGAGAGAGTAGCAGGAAGGGGGCCTAGGACCAGAACACACGTGACAGAACCAGACGGGCCCATCGGGCGGGCAGACCCTCACAGGCAGGACGGGAAGGCGGGCCCAGGCAGCCCGCGGGTGGCTGAAGCGTGCGTCCTGCAGGAATCGCGAGTCTCGAGCGGTAGCGCGATTCCCAGGTAGATCGTGAGCCATGCCGAAGCGGGAGCGTGACTCCTGAGCGTCGAGGGCGCAGAGGCAGCGGTGGGCCTGCGGGCGGCGTGCCACGGCCTCTGTGGGCTTACTCGGGGCCTCTGCGGGCCGTGCTGTGGGCCTCAGTGGGCAGCGCGCCGGAGCCTCTGTGGGCGCGCTCGGGGCCTCTGTGAGCCGGGGCCTCTGTGGGCGCGCTTGGGGCCTCCGTGGGCTGTTTCCGAGGGCCTCGGCGGGCAGCGTGCTGGAGCATTTGGAAGCGTGCTGGGGCCGCTGTGGGCGCGCTTGGAGTCTCTGTGGGCTGCGTCCGAAGGCCTCAGTGAGCAGCGCGCTGGGGCCTCTGTGGTTCGGGGGCCTCTCTGGCCAGGGCGTCGACGGGTCAGTTGCGAGGGCGTGTCGAGCGGGAGCCCCTGTCGTCACAGGTGGTCCTCTGGTGCCGAACGGGCGAGGGCCCTTGTCGTCGTGGCTGGGCCTCCACCAACTTTTTTGACTTACGAGAACGCCTCGAACGAGAGCGCCGTTCCTGAGATCGAGGGCCTCTCTGGCCAAAGGCTCTCGAACTACATATTGAGAAGTATCGAACGGGAGCCCTTGTCGCCGTGTCTGGGTCTCCACCAGCTTGCCTGATTTTTTTAAACAAAAAAACAACTCGAGCGAGAGCGCCGTTCGTGAGTTCGAGGGCCTCCCTGGCCAGGGGCTCTCGGAATAAATCGTCAAGAAATATCAAACGGAAGCACTTGTCGTCGTGGCTGGGCCTCCGCCAACTTGACTGAACTGCAAGCAAGGAGGTCTCAAGCGAGAGCGCCGTTCCTGAGTTCGAGGGCCTCCCTGGCCAGGGTGCCTCGGGGTGTATTGTAAGGCAGTATCGAGCGAGAGCACTTGTCGTCGTTGCTGGGCCTCCGCCAACTTGATTGAACTGTGAGGGCGTCTCAGGCGAGAGCGTCGTTCCTGAGTTCGGGGTCCTCTCTGGCCAGGGTGTCTAGGAGGAAGTCGTGAGGAAGCATCGAAGCGAAAAACGTTGTGGTCTCAGCCAGGCCTGCAACAACATATACTTACAATGAAACCAACACTTTATCGGGAACGTCGTTTTCATGGAAAATGCAGCCGGCGTCTAGGCGAAAGCGCGCGAAACCGTTTCCGGAGATCTAGAAAAAGTATTCTCTACAAATGATTACTCAACAACAACAACAATAATCATTATGAGACTGTTCGCTCATATCTGCTCGCGTGCCAGTCAACACGGAACCCGACACCCATCCTTTTCGTATTCGATTGTATCCCCTTGGGGATACATCTTTATTACCTGCAACGTGCTTTCCATGCAGCCACTACGGCAGGGGAAGAGATGACGGATGGAAGAAAGGGACAAGGGGGAGGGAGGAGAATGAAGCACAAGAGAGTAGCAGGAGAGGGGCTAGGAGCAGAAAACACATGGCAGAACCAGACGGGCAGATCGGGCGGGTAGACCCTAACAGGCGGGCCCAGGCGGACAGGTCGAGCAGGCGGGTTGCTCAAGCGTGCGTCCTGCAGGAATCGCGAGGAAGCCTTGAGCGACAGCGCGATTCGAAGATAAACCTCGTAAGGAAATCCAAAGCGAGAGTGTGATTCCTGAGTGTCGAGGGCGCGGCGCCTGAAGAAATTGCGAGGAAATCCCAACCGACAGCGCGATTCCTGAGTGTCGAAAGCGCGACGCCTGAAAGAATTACAAGGAGGTCACAGGCAAAAGCACAATGTTTTCGATAAATTGCAAGGAAATCCCCAGCGAGAGCGCGAGTCTTCAATACATAATAAAGAAAAAACAAATCGGAGCCGTTGTTGTTGTAAACCACGGGCCTGGGGCACAGTTTGAGCAGGAAAACCTTCACCGGTAAATAACAGAGCGAGCCCCCAGTAGATGCACTTCAATGGCAAAAAAAAAAAACATGTTACGCGACTGCGTGAGTCCTGCATTATTCACCAGGAAGTCTCGGGCGAGAGTGCGATTCCAAAGAACATTCTTAGGAAGTTCCGAGCGAGAGCGCGATTTCTGAATGGCGAGGGTGTGGCGCCTGAAAAATTGCGAGGAAGTCACAGTCAGAGCGCGATGTTTTATTACTTGCAAGGAAGTCCTTCGCCAGAGTGCGATTCTTCAATACATCGCAAGGAAATATCAGGCGGGAGCCGCTGTTGTCGTAAAGCGGGGGCCAGGGGGGTGGACTCAAAACATGTATCTATTCAGCGGCGGTGGCTTCTCATGGTTTCTGATGCAAGAAAGCCATACGCAACAACAACCAGTAAGAACGCACGCGTTCAGGATGCCAGGGCAGCCTTTGTCAGAGCGTCGTCGTCGCCCGTCGTGCTCACCCCCCTTCTCTGCCCCCACATCCTTTCTCCTCCCTCCTCTTCCTCCGCGTCCTCCTCCTCCTCCTCCTCCCTCCTCCCTCTTCCTCCCCCTTTTCCCTCTGCTGCTCCTCTTGCTGTTCACTACTATCGGGTCCAACCATGGCCTCGCGAGGCCTCCCAATGGCCAGAACAGATCCGTATGTATGTACAAATGACATGTAAAACGCAAGACCGATAATCTGTGCCAAACAATGCAAGAGCCTCATTTCGAAGGCACCCGCAAACCGCCCCTGCAAAATCAACAAAAAACAACATGTCCAACAAAGTGTGAATGTGCTGATAAACGAGATACATGCTAAAACGTTTTGCTTGCGCCAGGGGGCTCAGGGATCCTGGTGTAAAGGCACCCGAGCAATGACCCGAAAGGTTCTCTTCAAGGCACCCACAAAACATCCGAAATACACCACAAAGGCACCCGCAAATGGCCCACACCAAATTCCAGGAACAACTGTATCATCGAAAAATGCTGCATGTGCTATTGAAGTGTGCGGCTACGAAAAATAACGCTTTGCCCAAGAGACCCATGGATCTCATTGCCAATGCACCCGCAACGCACCCGTAAAGCACCCGATAAGCACCCGAAAGGCACCCACACGGCACCCACAAATCGCCCACACCAAATTGCAAGCTATTGAAAAGGTGCGGTTGCGAAAACAACTTGCTTCAAGCGGCCCAGGGCATCCACAAATCGCCCCCCACAAGTTTTTTGGCAACCGCATACCTCGAACAATACTAAACGCGGTATGACACTTACATATGCAACAACGATGTTCTGCGCTAGACGACGCGGAGCCGCATGTTTGCATGCTCCCCCCCCCTCAACTTAGCCTGGCGAAGGACCCAACCATATGCAGCTGCGAGCACCGCACGGATATGAAACGAAGAAGGGGGCACGCAAACCAGGCCCCTCTTCTCATAGGCACCGCGCCACAGGGGCCTTCGGTGGAGCTCCCTATGGGGCCACGAAACGTGTGAGGGGTGTGCCGAAATGGGTGGTGGGGGGGCATGCGAACCCTGCCACTGGGGCCTTCGGTGGAGCTCCCGATGGGGCCACGAAGCGTGTGAGGAGTGTGCCGAAATGTGTGGTGGGGAGGCATGCGGACCCTGCCACTGGGGCCTTCGGTGTAGGGAGGCATGCGAACCCTGCCACTGGGGCCTTCGGTGGAGCTCCCTATGGGGCCACGAAACGTGTGAGGGGTGTGCCGAAATGGGTGGTGGGGAGGCATGCGAACCCTGCCACTGGGGCCTTCGGTGGAGCTCCCTATGGGGCCACGAAGCGTGTGAGGGGGTGCCGAAATGAATGGTGGGAGGCATGCGAACCCTGCCACTGGGGCCTTCGGTCCCTATGGGGCCACGAAACGTGTGAGGGGTGTGCCGAAATGGGTGGTGGGGAGGCATGCGATGCCACTGGGGCCTTCGGTGGAGCTCCCTATGGGGCCACGAAACGTGTGAGGGGTGTGCCGAAATGGGTGGTGGGGAGGCATGCGAACCCTGCCACTGGGGCCTTCGGTGGAGCTCCCTATGGGGCCACGAAACGTGTGAGGGGTGTGCCGAAATGGGTGGTGGGGAGGCATGCGAACCCTGCCACTGGGGCCTTCGGTGGAGCTCCCTATGGGGCCACGAAACGTGTGAGGGGTGTGCCGAAATGGGTGGTGGGGAGGCATGCGAACCCTGCCACTGGGGCCTTCGGTGGAGCTCCCTATGGGGCCACGAAACGTGTGAGGGGTGTGCCGAAATGGGTGGTGGGGAGGCATGCGAACCCTGCCACTGGGGCCTTCGGTGGAGCTCCCTATGGGGCCACGAAACGTGTGAGGGGTGTGCCGAAATGGGTGGTGGGGAGGCATGCGAACCCTGGGGCCGGTGGAGCTCCCTATGGGGCCACGCGTGTGAGGGGTGTGCCTGCGAGCTGGGGCCTTCGGTGGAGCTCCCTATGGGGCCACGAAACGTGTGAGGGGTGTGCCGAAATGGGTGGTGGGGAGGCATGCGAACCCTGCCACTGGCCTTCGGTGGAGCCAGCCCCCTATGGGGCCACGAAGCGTGTGAGGCGTGTACCGAGATGGGTGGTGGGGAGGCATGCGAACCCTGCCACTGGGGCCTTCGGTGGAGCTCCCTATGGGGCCACGAAACGTGTGAGGGGTGTGCCGAAATGGGTGGTGGGGAGGCATGCGACCCTGCCACTGGGGCCTTCGGTGGAGCTCCCTATGGGGCCACGAAACGTGTGAGGGGTGTGCCGAAATGGGTGGTGGGGAGGCATGCGAACCCTGCCACTGGGGCCTTCGGTGGAGCTCCCTATGGGGCCACGAAACGTGTGAGGGGTGTGCCGAAATGGGTGGTGGGGAGGCATGCGAGCCCTGCCACTGGGGCCTTCGGTGGAGCCCCCTATGGGGCCACGAAACGTGTGAGGGGTGTGCCGAAATGGGTGGTGGGGAGGCATGCGAACCCTGGGGGGAGGATGGCGAGGAGGAGAAGGAGGAGGAGGAGGAGAAGGAGGAGGAACGCGGGGACCGCCTCTTCAAAACGAGGACCCAACACCACAGGATGGTCGGGAAAAAAGAGAACATGCAAACCAATACACACCAGTTCTCCTTCTTCATAGTATCAAGGAGCCCTCGTGGGCAGCGGTAAGCGTTAGCAACCCCATTTTTTGTTTGTTTAAAAAATCATAAGATTATCCCGGCAAAGCAACCTAACAGCGATGTGTAGAAGCATATATGAAAGCATTCCCCTTAAGATTCAGACGAAAACCCAGTTGTAGAATTCTGCTGTTCTCGCAATCGTAGTCGCATTCGCGATGACAGTCGCAGCGGCAACGGCAGTCGCAGTCACAGCCTCAGCCTCAGCCTGCCTCAGCCTCAGCCTGCCTCAGCCTCAGCCTGCCTCAGCCTCAGCCTCAGCCTGCTTCAGCCTCAGCCTCAGTCTGCCTTCAGCCTCGGCCTCAGCCTCAGCCTGCCTCAGCCTCAGCCTGCCTCAGCCTCAGCCTCAGCCTCAGCCTCAGCCTGCCTCAGCATCAGCCTGCTTCAGCCTCAGCCTCAGCCTGCCTCAGCCTCAGCCTCAGTCTGCTTCAGCCTCAGCCTCAGTCTGCCTTCAGCCTCGGCCTCAGCCTCAGCCTGCCTCAGCCTCAGCCTGCCTCGGCCGCAGCATCAGCCTGCCTCAACATTCAAAATGTGGCCCAGGAATGGAGTTCTGGGAACTAGAAGGACACGAAGTGGCCTACAGTTGGCTCCGGGCATTCAAAATCATGCCCAGGAATGGAGTTCTGGGAACTTGAAGAGCACGAAGTGGCTTACAGTTGGCTCCAGGCATACAACATGTGGCCCGGGAATAAAGTTCTGGGGAATCGAAGAGCACGAAGTGGCCTACAGTTGGCTCCGGGCATTCAAAATGTGGCCCGGGAGTGGAATTCTGGGGAATCGAAAAGCACGAAGTGGCCTACAGTGGGCTCCGGGCATTCAAAATGTAGCCCGGGAGTGGAGTTCTGGGAAATCGAAGAGCACGAAGTGGCCTACAGTTGGCCCCGGGCATTCAAAATGTGGCCCGGGAATGGAGTTCTTGGAAGTCGAAGAACACGAAATGGCTTACAGTTGGCTCCGGGCATTCAGAATGTGGCCCGGGAATGGAGTTCTGGGAGGTCGAAGAGCACGAAGTGTGTGACTGTTGGCTTAAAACGACTTCTGCGGCACCCTGTCCGGCACCCGCCCAGACCCCCTGTGGAGTCATCTGCTGCTCTCTTTTGAGACTACTAGAAACCTATCAGTCTTCGCTGTTAAGTAAAAAGCTCCTCTTGACGTCTTTTGGCTCCCTCTTGGCTCTCTCTGTTGGCTCCCTCTTGGCTATATGTTGGCCCCGTCGTGGCTCTAAGTTGGCTCCCTCTCGGCTCCCTTTGGGATCCCTCTTGTCTCTCTCTCTCTCTCTCTCTTGCCTCCCTCTCATCTCCCCATTGGCTCTCTTTCGTCTATGTATCAATGGCTTTCTTTTGTAGCACGTATCAAGTGGATTTCTGTTGTGCAGAATCCCACCAGCCCTTTGGGCGTGAGTGGTTTAGCGAGCTATCTCTGTTCTCACCCCCCCTTCTTCCCCTTCGGGGAGGGGTTTACCCCTCCCCCTACCCCCTCGCCCTGGGCCTGGAGAGGTCCTTTCGCGGGTGGTTGGAGGGGTCTTTTTCGACTCTTGGGAGGGCTAAAATTATCCCAGCAAAGCAACCTAACAGCGATATGTAGAAGCATATCTGAAAGCATTCCCCTCCAGATTCAGATGAAAATCCAGTTGTAGAATTCTGCTGTTCTCGCAGTCGTAGTCGCATTCGCGATGACAGTCGCAGCGGCAACGGCAGTCGCAGTCACAGCCTCAGCCTCAGCCTGCCTCAGCCTCAGCCTCAGCCTGCCTCAGCCTCAGCCTGCCTCAGCCTCAGCCTCAGCCTGCTTCAGCCTCAGCCTCAGTCTGCCTTCAGCCTCGGCCTCAGCCTCAGCCTGCCTCAGCCTCAGCCTGCATCAGCCTCAGCCTCAGCCTCAGCCTGCCTCAGCATCAGCCTGCCTCAGCCTCAGCCTCAGCCTGCCTCAGCCTCAGCCTCAGTCTGCTTCAGCCTCAGCCTCAGTCTGCCTTCAGCCTCGGCCTCAGCCTCAGCCTGCCTCAGCCTCAGCCTGCCTCGGCCGCAGCATCAGCCTGCCTCGGCATTCAAAATGTGGCCCAGGAATAGAGTTCTGGGAACTAGAAGAACACGAAGTGGCCTACAGTTGGCTCCGGGCATTCAAAATCATGCCCAGGAATGGAGTTCTGGGAACTTGAAGAGCACGAAGTGGCCTACAGTTGGCTCCGGGCATCCAAAATGTGGCCCGGGAATGGAGTTCTGGGAAATCGAAGAGCACGAAGTGGCCTACAGTTGGCTCCGGGCATCCAAAATGTGGCCCGGGAATGGAGTTCTGGGAAGTCGAAGAGCACGAAGTGGCCTACAGTTGGCTCCGGGCATCCAAAATGTGGCCTGGGAATGGAGTTCTGGGAGGTCGAAGAGCACGAAGTGTGACTGTTGGCTTAAAACGACTTCTGCGGCACCCTGTCCGGCACCCGCCCAGACCCCCCTGTGGAGTCATTTGCTGCTCTCTTTTGAGACCACTAGAAACCTATCAGAACAAGCTGTTAGGTAAAAACGACACCCCTCACGAGGATTCTGGCCCCGACGGGGGGACTGCCAAAAATGCTCGCCCCAGCTGTGATCGATCGCCCCAAAGATGGCCCCAACAGGCCCCCAAGGCGCCTCCCAAAGAGCCCCAAGAGGCCCCAAGAGGCCTCCAAGAGGCCCCCAAGATGCCCCCAAGAGGCCCCCAAGAGGCCCCAAGAGGCTCCCCCGAGGCACCCAAGACGCTCCTGGAAGCCCCTGGGGCCGCCAAGAGGCCCCCAAGACGCCCCAAACGGCCTCCAAGAGGCCCCCAAGAGGCCCGAAGAGGCTCCCCCAAGCACCCAAGACGCTCCTAGAAGCCCCTGGGGCCGCCAAGAGGCCCCCAAGACGCCCCGAACGACTCACACCACGAGGAGCCCGAACGAGTCACACCAGGAGGAGGGGCCCGAACGACTCACACCAGGACGAGGGGCCCGAACAACTCACACCACGAGAAGCCCGAACGACTCACACCAGGACGAATTGCCCGAACGACTCACACCACGAAGAGCCCGAACGACTCACACCAGGAAGAAGGGCCCGAACGACTCACAACAGGACGAGAAACCCCAAACGACTCAAACCACGAGGAGCGCTGTCTCTCCCTCCTCCTCCGCCTCGTCCTTCTCCCGCTCCCACCACAAGGAGGATGTACAAGGAGGCGGGAGGAAGGAGGAACAGGGGAGATATGCTGGGGCAGGCGGAAACACGCATGAACAACACGACTGTCGGCATGCTTCGCAAGAGTTGCTGTTTTGAGATGGGCTGGTGGGGATACGCGAAGCGTGAAACATTACAGTAAGATTCCCTTTGCGGAGGATTACAAAAGGATTCCTGTTCGCGGAGGGGTGCAGTCGGTCTGATTTTTGTTACGGGTTACACTAGGTTCTATTGTGTGGCGGAATGCACTGTGATTCCGTTTGTGGCGGATTACAAATTGATTTCTTTTGTAGAAAAATATAATAATATTCCGTGTTGTGGAGGGTGCCAAATTGATTTCTTTGGTGGAGGGTGCAATCGGATTCCTTTGGTGGAGATTACACGTGGATTCCTTTTGCAACGACTTAAAAGCTGGTTCCTTCTTTATGAGACCCAGCTGGTAGTGACCCACGGCCCAAAAGACGAACACACCAAAAAATGGAACTGTAGGAAATTATGGAAATTGTACGCCTCTCGATCGTTTTGATGGTTTGATGCCACAAATAAAATCAAACACCGCGTGTTCCGTTTCCTGAGGGCCCAAACCTTATGAAAACACCACATGTTCATACATGAGGTATCCAGGATGTTATGTTGTTATATGGTTTGGGCTCTCATATGGTGGAACAAAGTATAGATCGTTGGCTTTGAACCTTGAAAACGGTTGAGAGTCGTACAATTTTCACAATTCCCAATGAGTTCAAAACTGTTTGTTTTGCTGGTTTCTTCTGGGCCCTGGGCAACTACCAGCTGGGCCTCCTACAAACGGAATGGGGTTTCGTATGGTTGGGTGCGAGTGACCATTGTTTTTAGACATGAGGGAGTCTGAAGACGATTGAGTCTGAGAATGCGTAAGTCATAGTATGAACGAGTCTGCGTCAGAGCGGTCTGACTGTGGGTACATCTGGGTGTGAACGGGTCTGCGTGTGAATCTAATGAATACGAGTTTGAGTCTGAATGGGTCTGAATACGAGTGAGTCTGACTACGGGTGAACGGATGTGTGTGAATGTGAGTGACCCTGAGTGTGTGTGTGTAAGCCTGAGTGTGACTGAGTCTGGATACCAATCTGATGAGTAATAGTCTGAGCCTGGGTGCGTCTGAATTCGAGTGAGTCTGGCTACGAGTGGGTCTGAGGGTGGGTGGGTCTAAGTGCGAGTGGGTATGCGTGTGCGCAAATCTGAGCGTGAGTGAGTATGAACAGGATGAGTACGAGGGGGGGTATGTGTGAGTCTAAGCACGGCTGCGGTTGAGCATACGCAAGTCTGGGACATCCTCACAAACTGAGCCCCCATGGGGGTGTCAAAACCAGCGCCTCGCCAGAGGCATCCTCAGAATCTGTTCTGCTTTGAACGCAGACGAGTCTGGCCAACAAAACAAGCAAACCGCACAACACATCCCCACAAAATGTGCCCCCAGCGCTGCGAACACCAGCGCCTCGCCCGAAACATCCTCAGAATCTGCTCCGAATGCGGAGGATGATGCGGCAACAACCAAGCAAATCACTCGAGACATCCCCGCGATCTTGGCGCGAACGGAAGAATGCAATACCCCCTGGCTTCGCCCCCCTTGGGGCGAACACCAGCGCTTCGCTCGAGACATCCTCAAGATCTGCTCCGAAAGCGGAGAATGTCGCGGCAGCAAACAGGCAGAACACTCGAGACGTCCCCACCATTTTGGCGCGAACGGAAGAGTGCAATGCCCCCCTTGGTGCTGCTGAAGCCCGCGCCTCGCTCGAGACATCCTCAGAATCTGTTCAGCCAGCTGCATCATCATCATCATCATCATCATCATCATCATCATCATCAGCATCATCATCATCATCATCATCATCGTCCTCATCATCATCATCATCATCATCATCAGCATGATCATCATCATCATCATCATCATCAGCATCATCATCATCATCATCATCATCATAATCATCATGAACAGCATCAGTTTCAGCATCATCATCCTGATCATCATCATCATCGGCATTACCATCTCCCCTTCATCATCATCATCATCATCACCATCATCATCATCATCATCATCATCATCATCATCATCGTCATCATCATCATCATAAAAACCATTTGATCGCACAACATGGATCAACATCACGTTACATGTACGAACATAACATCCCAGAACCTACCATGTCATACCATACCGTAACATATCAAACCACACTATGCCACAACATAACATACCATAACATGAGAAGGAATGTGAGGAGGAAAGAGGTGAGTGGAAGAAGTCGGCGCGGTCGGAGTAATCATTACTCACTCCGTGGAGCTCCCGATACGTGCAAATATTTGCATGAACGCGTCCGCCGTGAGTGTCCAGGCGCAACAATTGTCGAATAGTAACAAGCTTGCTGTATGAACGGGATTTCGTATGGTTGGGTGCGAGTGTCAGTTAGTGTAGAGTCTGAGTACGAATGGGACTGAGAATGCGTAAGTCAGGGTATAAGTGAGTCTGAGTGAGAGTGGTCTGAGTGTGGGTAAGTCTGGGTGTGAGTGGGTCTGAGTGTGAATCTAATGAGTACGAGTCTGAAGTCTGAATGGGTTTGAGTACGAGTGAGTCTGACTACGAGTGGATGGGTGGGTCTGAATGTGAATGATTATGAGTGTGTGTAAGCCTGAGTGTGAGTGAGGATACGGGGTATGAGTGAGTCTGGATACGACTGAGGTTGAGCATACGTGAGTCTGGGACATCCTCACAGTCTGGGTCCCCTTGGGGTGTCGAAGCCAGCGCCTCGCCAGAGGCATCTTCAGAATCTGCTTTGAACGCTGACGACTCTGGCCAGCAACACTAGCAAACCGCCCGAGACAGCCTCGCAATATGTGCCCCCAAGCGCTTCGAAAACCAGCGCCTCGCCCGAGACATCCTCAGAATCTGATCTGAAAGCGGAGGATGTTGCGGCCGGAAACAGGCAAGCCGCTCGAGACATCCCCGCCACTTTGGCGCGAACGGAGGAGTGCAATACTCCTTGGCAGCTCCCCCTTGGGGCTGCTGAAACCCGCACCTCGCATCCTCATCAGTATCATCAGCATCATCATCAGCATCACCACCATCACCATCATAACCTAGCAAGATGTAGCAGATCATAACAACGCACGATATATCATATCAATTCATGGGATAGCATTACATACTATATCCTTCCCTACCATTACATACCATACCATGCCACACTATGTTATAACATGCCATGTCAAGAAAGTACATACCTACCACAAGCCAGCGTGTCGTGGCATCGCACAGCATAACATGAGGAGGAAGGTGGGAGGAGGTGTGTCTCGGCGCGGTCGGAGTAATTATTCACTGCGTGGGGCTCCCCAAATGTGCACGTATTACCGTGAGCGCGTAGGCGCCAGAGTTTTTCGAATATTGGCTGGCTTGGGTATTTACGGTCTGGGGGTGAATCTAACTGTGAATGAGTTGGACTGTGAATCCATATCCGTAGTATCAATGCGTCTCTGCGCATGAGCCTGGGGCCTCCTGGGGCTTCCTGAGGCCTCCTGGGGCCTCGTGTGGCCTCTTGGGGCTTTCCGGAGCCTCCTGGGGCATCCTGGGGAGGATTCGTGCCCCAGGAGAGGCCCAACGTGTATCGGAACGGACGTACATAAAATCCTGCGGATTGGAGCCGCAGGAGGCGGGCAATCCATAGGAGCACGCGTAAAACACCAAGGACTCGTGCCCCAGGGTAGGCCCAATCTATGGGAACGTATGTAAAAAACATAGGAATGGATGCACAGGAGAAGGACAATCGATATAAACATATGTAAAACCACAAAGGATTCGTCCCCGAAGGGAGGCACAATATATAAGAGCATACGTACACCACATGAGATTGGAGCCACTCCTGTGGCCTTCTGAGGCTTCCTGCTCCTGCGGCCTCTTGGGGCCTCTTTGGGCCTCCTAGTGCCTTGTGGGGCCTCCTGGGCCCTCCTTGCGCTTCCTGTGGCCGCCTGCCTGGGGTCTCCTGAAACCTCCTGGCGCTTCCTGATACCTCCTAGGGCCTCGTGTGGCCTCTTGGGGCTTCCTGGAGTCTCCTGGGGCATCCTGGGGAGGATTTGTGCCCCAGGAGAGGCCCAATCGATGGGAACAGTGTACATAAAACCCTGCGGATTGGAGCCGCAGGAGGAGGGCAACATATAGGAGCACGCGTAAAACACCAAGGACTCGTCCCCCAGGGGAGGCCCAAACTATAGGAACATATGTAAAGCACTAAGGCGTGGATACGCAGGAGAAGGACAATCGATATAAACATATGTCAAGCACGAAAGATTCGTGTCCCAGGGGGGGGGGGGGGGGCACAATCTGTAGGAGCATACGTACACCACATGGGATTGGAGCCACTCCTGTGGCCTTCTGAGGTCTCCTGCTCCTGGGGCCTCTTGGGACCTCGTTGGGCCTCCTAGTGCCTTCTGGGGCCTCCTGGTGCCTCCTGGCGCTTCCTGTGGCCTCCTGCCTGGGGCCTCCTGTGGCTTCCTGTGACCTCCTGGAGCTTCCTGGGGGCTCCTGGAGCCTCTGGGGGCATCTTGTAGCCTCTTCTGGAGCCTCCTGGGGAATCCTGGGGAGGATCCGTGCCCACGAGCCAGGCCAACAAAACAGGCAAACCGATCGAGACATCCTCAACATCTGGCCCCACTTGGGGGCGAACATGAGCGCCTCGCTCACGACGACGACGACGACGACGACGACGACGACGACGACGACGACGACGACGACGACGACGACGACTGGCGGCAACAACGACGACAACGACGACGTCCAGCGGCGGCGACGACGACGACGACGACGACGACTAGCGGCGATGGCGACGACGACGATCAGCCCAACCCCCCGTCGTAAACTCGGTACCTTTGCACGGGGGAAGGGGGGAACCCCCGTAACAGAAGCTGGCACACCGAAAAAATGAACCCCGTGCGACCCCAGTAAGGGAAACATGCCTATTGCATGGGCACATTGCTTGGCGTGCGTTGCTTGGCGCTGCTCTGCATTGCTTGTCGTTACTTGGCATTGCGTGTCGTTGCTTTACGTTGCTTCGCGTTTCTTGGCCGTGCCTGGCGTTCACTGGCGTTGCTTCGCGTTTATTGGCGTTGCCTTTCTTTGCGAGGAGTTGCTTGGAAACAAGGCCAAACAAATCAGTGCAACAAGACTAAACAACTGGGGGAATGCAGTACGGGAACGAGTCCAAGCAACTCCGGGCAACGCCACCATCAAGAAGCAAGTCCAAACAACCCCGGAGACGGCCACTGCAAATAAACAAGCCTTATAACAACTCCGGTAAAGGCCAGCACCAGAAAAACGGGACCAAGACACACCGAGCAACGCCAGTGCAAAAAAAAGCAAGCACCAACAACCCCGAGCAACGCCAACCAACCCCGAGGAGCGCCACAGTGAAGAGACAGAGCCAGGGACCCCCCGAACGCAACCCTGGTCGGCGCAGGGCGCGCCAACACGCCCGCTGCTCACAGGCCAGCAGCGGCAGCCCCGTGCGCGAAGCCCTCCTCGGGAGAAGAAGATACCCTGCGACCCTGCCTGCTCCTGTCAAAACGTATATTAAGGACGGGCGATAAGGACGCAAGACCCTTGGAGGCCGAAGTTGGGCTTTTCAGGGCGGCGGGCGACCAGTGATAATGGCAAGGACGAGCCTCAGAGGCAAGGACACAAGGGTACCCTAGATGAAGGCGCGCGTCCTTACTGACTACCTACCAGACCACCCCAACCCAACCCGAAGACCCGAATTTGACCCGAATTTGGGGTTGGGGGGGGTACGGGCTCCATGTGTTTTTTCAACGTTCCCCGACCCCCCCCCACTGGAAATCGAGGATAAATTTGGGCCTTCGGGTTGGGTTGGGGTGGTTTGGTGGGTGGTGATAGATGAAGGCGCGCGTCCTTACTAGGCGCGTTGACTGTACACTCCACCCTGGGACCTCCAGAGGCCTCCGGGCAGGGGGCCCTGAGAACCCCGACGAGCCCAGCACGCTCCCAAGGACCGACGCTTCCAACGCTTCCTCCTCCTCCCCCCCTCCTCCTTCTGCTCCTCCTCCTCCTCCTCCTCCTCCTCCTCCTCCTCCTCCTCCTCGAGCCTTGCTCCTCCTCCGCCTCGGGCCTGAGGAGAAATCGGGACTCGTCCGGGTTGATGATGTACCCGGGGACCTCGTAGTCCTCCAGCAGCGGGGCCACGGCCTCGGAGACCGGCAGCCGCCTGCCGCGTCCGAGGGGCGGGGGGCTTGCGCGGTTGCGGAGGGGAGGAGGGGGGGACAAGGCTGGTGCCTCCCTCCCTCCCTCCCTCCCTCCCTCCCTTCCTCCTTCCCTCCCTCCCTCCCTCCCTCCCTCCCTCCCTCCCTCCCCCACATCCAGATGGCCGACGCGAGACGAGCGCGTTTCACTGCTCGCAACGCAGCTGCTCGCCAATGGCCCGGCTCCCCCGCGGAGGATCCACATTGGATGACATCCAAAGTGGGCCTGTGTGTTTTTTTTTCCGGACGTTTGCGAGTAGGCACTCTGCGAGTAGTGGAGCGCGCTCGGTGAGACGCTGTGAGGATCAAGGGCGAACAGCGACGGGAAGGGTATTGGATAAGGAACCGTGGGAGAGGGCATCGGGGGGGTCTGAAAACCTGGTGGGCACCACTTGAAGCAGGGCCATAGATGCCACAGCCGCCCTCACCTGATAAGGAGCCATCCAGGGTCTGAGGCCTCCAAGGCACATTTCCTAACCAATGACCTTGCCTCGGGGAGAGGGGCTGGAACCTCTGGAGCTGCGCATTGGAAAAAAAACAGACAGTCGGATGTGTGAGTGTCCGGCATGTCTAGTGTCGAAGAAGGCATGTGCACCTCGAGGGGGTAGCATTGTCGAAGAGGGCCCTGGAAATCAAAAGATGGGGGGGCACGAATAAGGCGGAGGGGATCCGCGAGGGAGGGCCACGCCAAGAAGACAGAAAGTACGTGCCGACGCGAATTCGGCCAACGCTGCGGAGAGAGCGTCGTTCCCTGCGACGGAAGCTCGACGGCAAACATTGCATATGGCAGACGCGCTGCAGCGGAAACGCCACGCCTGCTCCTGCACAGCCAGCGCCGCGGTGGGAGCGCGTCCCGTTGGATCGAAGCTCGATGGGAATCCTAAGACAAGAAGCGCGGCAAACGCAAAAGCGGGATCGCAGCCCAACGTTTTTGATGATGCAGTGGTCCGCGCGGAGACGAGAACGCCGTCACGTGGGGCGGAGGCTCTGC
>CAUYUJ010017457.1:55000-65000 GCA_963575745.1 Prorocentrum cordatum | reverse complement strand
CCCTCTCCATCTCTCTACATGCATGCATCTATACATATACATGCATGTATGTATCGCACACTGTCTCATGCCACGTCGCGGTTATCTCATTTCCACTGCAATCACGTAGTAGCATTTGCTTCATCGGATGATTTACGAGCCACCTCCACGCAACTGCTTGCGCAAATCGTCCGTTGGAACAGCCATCGCCATGGACCTCCCACCTCGTAGTAAAAAGTAGCACGTCGCACATCCTTGCTGCAGCGCAAGCTGAGGATCAGAAGGGTGCCTACGATGAGAGAGAGGGGGGAAGACGGAACAGCCAGTTTGTTGTGACAACGGATGGAAAACCTGGAAAGCGTCATTATCAAGACATCCTGCACAAACACACACACACACGGAGTTGGGGATCTGCTGATCCGGGTCGGTGCACACCCGGGTCAGTCGGGCGTTGCAAGATCCTGCAAGATCCTGCGGGATCCTGCGCCCTGACCCGGGTCAGTGCGACCCTTGCCCTGCAGGATCCTGCAGTGGGGAAACCAAGCGGTACCGATACTGCTACTCCCAGGAAGGACTTCTCCTGGGGTGCGCTCTGACCACGGTTTCGAGGCGAATCCAGCGGTGGCGACGAGGGCCTCGCAGGAGTCCCCTGAAAGGGAAAATGAGGGAAAGGTAGGCGTATGGGTACGTTTCCTCCGCTGGTGCAAGATCCGGCGCCCTGGCTCACCCCCGCTTGCAGTGACCCCCGTCTCTTGAGCCCCGACGGAACATGGCCAGACCCAGGCCAGGGAGCCGATGGACACCGTGCGATCGCAGGAAAAGTCGAGGTCTGCGGCGCGCCCCTGCGTCTCCCGAGCCCAGTCGGGTGTGCCGCCGCCGTCAAGAATTTGTCCCGCGTGCTGTCTCAGCATGGGGGCCGACAGTCCCGGCATTCCCCTAGGGCTACCACGACATCTTCCGAGAGACCAAAGGTGTCCCGCGGATTGTCCCGCGGGGCTGTCCTGTGGTTGCCGTGTGGGTAGTCCCGTGGGCTGCCAGGCCTGAACCAAATCGAATCGCCAAATCGGGTCTCGGGTCGGATCGGGAACGGATCGGATCGCAAACGAATCGCCCCAACTCGAACCGACTTCGAATCGCAGCGCCCGGCTCCAGCTGGACCCGGGCGATGCTGATGAGTTGAAACGAATCAAACGGAATCGGAATCGGAATCGCGGGCCCAGCCAGCGAATCAAATCGCATCGAAGCGCAGGCGGCCCTGGTTGCCCCTCCCACACCAGGACGGAGAACAACCAGAAGCTTCGACCATCCCCCTCCGCCCTCTACCCCCTCCTCGTCCTTGTCCACGTCCTCCTCCTCGTCCACCAACTCCTTCTCCTCCGTTCTCCTACTCCTCCTCCTCCTCCTCCTCCTCCTCCTCCTCCTCCTCCTCCTCCTCCTTCCTCCCTCCTCCCTCCTCTCTCCTCCCTCCTCCCTCCTCCCTCTTCCTCCTCCTCCTCCTCCTCCTCCTCCTCTTCCTCCTCCCGCTCCCCCCTTCCCCCGCTCCTCGCCCGCATCTTCCGCCCCTGGCCGCCTGCAGCGCTCGGACGGGCGCTGCTCTAAGCCGTCGCCTGGCGGCCGCTGGAGGAGAACGAGGGTGGAGGACGGGCGGGGGGGGGGAATGATGGGCCTGTTTTCCACCACCACCACCGCCATGAGCGGGAGGGGGGGAAGGAGGTGGAGGACGAGGTGGAGGAGGACGAGGAGGAGGAGGAGGAGGAGGAGAAGGTGCAGGAGGATGAGGAGGAGGAGGAGGAGGAGGAGGAGGACGAGATGGCGGAGGAGGAGGAGGAGAAGCAGGAGGAGGAGGAGGAGGACCCCCTCCCCCTCAAACATGTAGTGGTGGTGGTGGTGGAAAACAAGCCCATCAGGGGAGGAGGAGCATTCCCAGACATCGGGCGTCTCGAAAACATCGGGACGGAAATGTCTCTTCGCTTTCGGCCTCTCGGGGCCCTCGCCTTTGGCCTCGGGACCGTCAGAAAATGACTCGGGACGAAAAACCAGCCCCGGGGAAGTGGCCGGGAGGTCGTGGGCCCGTGTCTCGAACAAATTTTGACGTCCGATGTCTCGGGGGGGGGGAGGAGCATTTGGAGCAATCGATGGTCCAGAGGGTCCCGGCTACACCCAACGACCGAACGTCACCCCGAACAGAGCCGACACCCTGCCCGGCACGGCGCCCAGCCGATACGGGCGTCACATCGTCCACCTGACTGGAGGGGCAACTGCTCAGTCCACAACTTTCGCGTCTCTGCTGCCGCGTGCGGCTTCGGTAGGCACCAGGAACACGCAGCTCGCTCGCAGCACGGCGCACGTGGCACGGGCTGCTCGTTGGCGCGCCTCACCGAGCTCGGCATTCCCTCTCGACAAGGGTACGATGGGGAGAAAAAGAAGGAGGCTGATGAGGATGCTGATGATGATGGTGGTGATGGTGATGGTGATGGTGATGGTGCTGGTGATGATGATGACGACGATGACGACGACGATGATGCTGATGATGATGTCGATGATAATGATCATGATTGTGATGATGATGATGAGGAGGATGCTGATGATGAGGATGATGAGGATGAGGATGATAATGAGGATGATGATGACGATGAGGATGATGACGATGACGATGGTGGTGCGTATGCTGATATGTACTTCTGCTGGTAATGATGCTGATGGTGATGCTGATGATGCTGCTGATGATGCTGCTGCTGATGATGATGACGATGCCGACGACGACGATGCTGATGCTGATGGTGATGACGATGATGATGATGTTGATGATGATGATGACGATGATGATGACGATGATGATGATGATGATGATGATGATGATGACGACGATGACGATGACGATGACGATGATGACGACGATGATGATGCTGATGATCATGATGGTGATGATGATGACGATAGAGTGGAGGAGGAGGAGGAGGAGGAGGAGGAGGAGGAGGAACAGGAGGAGGAGGAGGAGGAGGAGGGGCGCAGTCAAGCGTTACTGCCGAAAGGAGCGCCCAGGTGCCGAACGAGGCCCCGCTCGTGGGCCCGAGGAGCGCCCCAGGAGCACGGGCAGCGCCACGGGGAGGAGCCGCGGCGGGGCCCCCCCTCCCAACCTGGGCGTGCCCTTCTCGCAGCGCCCCGGCGGTGGCAGGGCGCGGATGGTCAGGTGCAGCGGATCGGCTGCGCGCTCCAACGGGGAGCGGTCAGGCCGGAGCCCCTCGCTCCCCCCGCCCCTCTCCTCCTCCTCCTCCTCCTCCTCCTCCTCCTCCTCCTCCTCCTCCTCCCTCCTCCTCCTCCTCCTCTCCTCCTCCTCCTCCTCCTCCGCCTCCGCCTCCGCCTCCTCCTCCTCCTCCTCCTCCTCCTCCTCCTCCTCCTCCTCCTTCCTCCGCCTCCGCTCTGCCTCCGCCTCCTCCTCCTCCTCCTCCTCCTCCTCCTCCCGTTCTTCTCCTCCTCCGTTCTCCTCCGAATCCTCCTCCTCCCCTCCTCCTCCGTTCTCCTCCTCCTCCGTTCTCCTCCTCCTCCGTTCTCCTCCTCCTCCTCCTCCTCCTCCTCCTCCTCCTCCTCCGCCTCCTCCAACGGGGACAGCAGACGGGAAGCGCCACGGGAAGGAGCCGCGGCGGGCCCTCCCCGAGCCCGAGCGAGCCCTCATCGCAGCGCCCTGGCGGTGGCAGGACGAGGGTGGTATACAGCAGGGGCCCGATCACAAGAGGCCTCCCACAGGAGGCCCAAGCCTGGAGAGACCCCAAGACGCCCATGGATGTCTGGTGTGGGAGCATCACGCCCTCTGTGGCAAGGCCATCGAAGCCCAAGAAACCCAGGGAACCCTGGAGGCAAGCAGGAGGAGGAGGAGGAGGAGGAGGAGGAGGAGGAGGGAGGAGGAGGAGGAGGAGGAGGAGGAGGAGGAGGAGGAGGAGGAGGAGGAGGACGGGGAGAGGGAGGGGGAGGAGGCGGAGGAGGAGGAGGAGGAAGACAAAGAAGAAGAGGAATAATAATAACAATAAGAAGAAGAGGAGGAAGAATTGTCCTTTAGCATGGGCCCCCACTGTAAGGTGATGCGCATCGGCTGCGCGCTCCAACTGGGAGAGCAGAGGAGGGGGCCCCCATCGGAAGGCGTCGGATCGGACGAACTCCGGCCGTCGGAGAGGCTCTCTACATACGCCTCCCTCGCTGAGGGCTCGACGACTCATGGCGTCCCTCGACTCGCGCTGGAGCGGCCGCGATGTGCTCCAGCATCCTCTGCCCTGGAAATCTCTGGACTTACCTGGATCTGCACAGGTGTGTCTGGATTTGCACAGCTTTGTGCCTCGATTTACCTGCACCTGCCTGGGCTTCTCTGGCTCGATCCCCACAGGTCGAGGGGTGGAACGTCGTCGGGCCCTCGGGGACTTCCCCTCGAAGACGGGGGCGGCTGCGCCGAGAAGGCCGCCGGGCGGCCTCGGAGGAGCCCCGCCGCCCTCCCGAGGAGGGCCGCCCCCTCCCCCCCCCCCCCGCGCACTCTTCCCCCTCGTGGCGCGCCGCCCGGCGGCCCCAGATGGGAGCAAGGAGAGGCGACACCAACGCCAACGGGGCGAGGAGCTGCGCGGAGGCAAAGGGGGGTCTCCCTGGTGGTGTGGTCACCCCCTCTCGCTCGAGACGTCCCCAGCCTCCCGCTCGGGGAGGCATCGTGGGCCTCCTCGCTGGAGGTGGGCCCCCTGGCGGTGTTGGTATCGCTTCTCCTCCCTCCGACCAGACCCCCGACGCCATGATCTGTTCATGACGTCGACCCCCAGGGGTCTCGACCCATTCCCGTGGGCCCGTTCCTTTGCATCCTGGGTGGCCTCATGGCGGCCCCGAGGCCCGGCGAGGGCTCCCCGAGGCCGACGACAGCGAAGCACCTCCCGTCGTGATCGTGTCATGGAAAAAGAAGAAGAAACAAGAACGCCATGGACATAAACTTTTGGCCCCCCGCGCGGATCTCTTGGCTGTGCGCTGGCGCCGCCGGTGGGCCCCAGCGCGGATCAGAGAAAAATTCGCGCGGAGCGCCACAAGTTTATGTTTATGGCGCTTTTCTGCTTCGAGTCATGACTCGAGAGGGTCTGGGGGAGGGGAGAGGGCTCCTGCGCAGAAGCCTCGGGTGTTAAGTCGGGCATGTCCCCTTACAGGGGGATTCTGGACGAAAAATACGAAAGACCGCAAACATACCCCCAAATTGTCGAAAACACGCCGCAAATAGTCCCCAGACAATGTTTTCCCACAAAGATGGGGGAGGAGGAAGGAGGAGGAGGAGGAGGAGGAGGAGGAGGAGGAGGAGGAAGGAGGTGGGACGGGGGAGGACACTTTCCCCAGGAGGGGGAGGATGGGGGAGGAAGAGAAGGAAGGAGGAAGGAGGTGGGACGCGGGGCGCGGTCTCTTCAAAACGAGGACCCAACACCACAGGATGGTTGGGAATAATTATTGTTGATCCCCCCCTTCCTGTGCACATTGTTTTTTCGATTGAAGTGCCCGTCCTGGGGGTCGCACCCTGTTTTTTTCAGGGAAAAGTTTGAAGGAAACTGTGTCGTTGGCCCCCGGTTTACAACAACAACAACAACAATCATTTTACCCGAACGCGTGGTGTTCTCCCCAGTGCCAGGGTTTTCATACGACACCAGGCAATACCCCCACTTCGTGGGGGGGCATTACAAGCTCTACCAAATATCCAAACGACTCTTCGCGACCACCCAAACCCAGCTTCCCGCCCTATGACGTTGGGACACTTCACTTCGTGGCGTGCGGACGACCGTGGCTACTACACTGGCGTGGGGTACACACCCACAGAACCCAATGGTTTTTGGAGATTTCGGCGTGCGCGCGCGAAGAAAAAACGAATGTGTCCCGCATGGTATTATTTGACAGGGATGATGGCCCTGGCAGGTGCGCAACCGTTGTCGCAGAAGTTCGAAAAAGTTGCTCGCAAAAGCCCGTTTGACAGAAATGTTTAAAAAGTGTTGGGTTTCCTACGAATCCGCAAGAGCGCGCGGGATGAGATTTTGACATTTTTTTGTTGAAAAACCATTGGTTTTTTGATGTTTTTATGTTAAAATCGCTCCGAACACTAAGCTTTTGGAAGGATTTCGTCTTGCGCGCGCGAATGTCCACTTTACCTTATTTTTTGCAAGGGATTCTTGAAATTTGATTATATTAGAACAAGAAATGTCATTTTATAGTGTTTTTTGCAAGGGAAAACGGATTACAACAAAACAGCCGGATCTTGATCACCTCGAATTACCTGAGGCTTCCTCACGAAAATGATGAAAACGTGGCTGCGGCCTAGGCGCGGCGGGGGGGGCGCGCACCAGGGGGCCCAACAATAATTATTCTTTAGAATTAATAATGTTCAACAACAACAACAACAACAACGGCTCCCGCCTGATATTCCCTCACAATTTAGCCCGGACCCCCGCGCCCGCCCGAGACCTCATCGCATTTTATTCCGGAGTCGCGCTCTCGCTTGGGACTTCCTTACAATGTATGCAGGAATCGCTCTCCCGGCGCTCTGGAGTCGCGCTCTCGCTGGAGACTTGCTTGCAATCTAATATAGAATAGCGCCCTTGCGCAGGATTTTCTTTAATTTAATCAAGCGCCGCGCTCCCGACACCCGGCACCCAGGAGTCGCGCTCACGCTTAGGACTCCCTCACAGATGACACAGGAATCGGGATCTCGCTGCCCTTCGTGGCCCCGTTGCAGCCCTTCGTGGCCCCCTCGCTTTGTTTCGTGGCCCCGTCGCAGCCCTTCGTGGCCCCGTTGCAGCCCTTCGTGGCTCCCTCGCTGCCCTTCGTGGCCCCGTCGCAGCCCTTCGTGGCCCCGTTGCAGCCCTTCGTGGCCCCGTCGCAGCCCTTCGTGGCCCCGTTGCAGCCCTTCGTGGCCTCCTCGCTGCCCTTCGTGGCCCCATATATGTATGCCCTTCGTGGCCACCGCCCGTTCGCGCCCGTGGTTGCCCCATATGCATGCCCTTCGTGGCCCCGCTGTCGCCCTTCGTGGCCCCATCGCTGCCCTTCGTGGCCCCGTTGCTGCCCTCAATGGCCCCGTTCTTGCCCTTCCGCGGCCCAATCTACGTATGCACTTCGTGGCCCCCGCTCGTTCGCGCCGGCTTTGGCCCCATGTGCATGCCCTTCGTGGCCCCGCTGTCGCCGTGTGTGGCCCCCTCACTGTCCTACGTGGCCCAGTTGCTACCTTCAGTGGCCCCATCGTTGCCTTCTGTGGCCCCGCATTATCTGCCTTTCGTGGCCCCCGCTCGTTCGCGCTCTTCGTTGCCCCATACGCATTCCCTTCGTGTCCCCGCTGTCGCCCTTCGTGGCCTACTTCGTGTCCTTCGTGACCCTGCTGTCGTTCTCTCTCGCTCTCGCTTCCGCTCGTCGTCGTCGTCGTCGCCATCGTCGTCGTCGTCGTCGCCGTCGTCGTCGACGTCGTCGTCGTCGTCCTCGTTGTGGTCGGTCCCCTGTTCGTCCCTCTGGGGGTCGGGTCGACGGTCCGCGGCCGCCCCGCCGATCAGCGCTGCCGCTGGCCAGGCCGACGGTCCGCGGCCACCCCGCCGCTTGCCGGGACCCGGCCTGCAGGGAAGAAAGGTATACCCCCCAAAAGGGGTTCGAAGACGGAGAGGGCGGGTATCGAGGGTTTGGGAAATACGCGTCATTGGACACTCGAGCAGATAAGGGCGAACAGTCTTAAAAGATTGTTGTTGTTGTTGTTGGTGTTGTTGGTGTTGTTGTTGTTGTTGTGGTTGTTGTTGTTGTTGGTATTGTCATTGTTATTGTAATTGTTATTGTCTTGTTGTTGCTGTTGTTGGTGGTGGTGGTGGTGGTGTGTGTGTGTTGTCGTCCCCCCTGCAACCCACCCCGCGACACACCCCGCGACCCACCCGGCGACCCACCCCGCGACCCACCCCGCGACCCACCCCGCGACCCACCCGCGACCCACCCGCGACCCACCCGGCGATCCACCCGCGACCCATGTGCGACCCACCCGCGACCCACCCGCGACCTGGCCCGCGACCCACCCGCGACCCACCCGCGACCCACCCCGCGATCCAGGCACATTGCTTCACCGAAAGAATCGGCGCCTGCGGCGGGCTCAACGAATAACTTGAAAACTCATGCGCTTGCGGTGGGCTTCTTCAGAGCCTCGCAGACTGCCGACGTCCTCGCCGCCCCCATCACTCCCATACGCAACTGCGGAGTGCTACGGTATCTTCTAAGCTTGTCTTCCAAAATCCACCTGTAGAAGGAGGAGGAGGAGGAGGAGGAGGAGGAGGACATGCCCGACCTGAGGCAACCCCCGCGGTGAACCAAGTGGGACCGGTGATCGCCGCATGGCGCCGACGGGGCGCCGAGATGGCTGCGGGCGGGCCCCGACGGCCACCGGGGCCGACGGCGGCCGCGACGCCGGCCTGCACTCCAGCTGTCATTGGACTCCACGTCGGCCTCGGCCTCGGCGCCGTTGCCGCCGTTGAGCAGCGCCCTCGAGCCCTGGGGCGCGCGGCCACGGGCGGCGAGCGACGCTCCCCGGAGACTTTTTCCTGGGCGCCGCCGCTCTGGCATGCCGGGCGCTCGTGTGCCCGGCGTCGGGCCCCCTGGCACCACCACTGGGGCCTCTGAGGCTCCGGTCGTGCCCTCTCGCCGAGGAGGAGGAGCGAGGAGGAGGAGGAGGAGGAGGAGGAGGAGGCGGAGGAGGAGGAGGAGGAGGAGGAGGAGGAGGAGGAGCGGAGGCGGAGGAGGAGGAGGAGCGAGGAGGAGGAGGAGGAGGCGAGGAGCGGGCCGGAGGCGGAGGAGGGAGGAGGAGGAGGAGGAGGAGGAGGAGGAGGAGGCCGGGCCTCGGGAGCCGGCCGGGGCGCGTCGGCCGGCAGCGCGAAGGCCGCCGCCACGGTCACGGCCACGACGGAGACGGCGGCGACGATGCCAACAACGACGGAGACGACGACGACGACGACGACGACGACGACGACGACGGCGACGACGACGACGGCGACGACGACGACGGCGACGACGACGACGACGACGACGACGGCGACGACGACGACGACGACGACGACGACGACGACGACGACGGCGACGACGGCGACGACGACGACGACGAAGACGGCTATGGCGACGACGCCCGCGGCGGAGACGCTGCCTCAGCGGAGCAGCGCTCTCGCGCCCTGGTCGCGGTGGCGCGGCGGCGAAGGCGACGGCGGCGGCGGCGGACCACGACTTCGAGGACGACCACTCGGGCCTCCAACGCACTGGAACAACACAAGACGCAGGATCCCCATACAGCAGGAGCTCGACCACAAGAAACCTTCCACAAGAGACCCAACCCTGAGACCCCAGGACGTGTTTTGACTTTTGTTTGGTGCGGGAACGCCACGCTGACTCCCAGAAGCATCGAAACCCGAGCAACCCAGGGCACCCTGGAGGCACGCAGGGTGCCTCTCGGGAAGGGGCCTCCACTGTGGTCTCGGCCCCCGGAGGCCCTCGCGAGGCTCCGGAGCCGTGAAAGGACGGCTCGCCGAGAGACGGAGGAGGAGGAGGAGGAGGAGGAGGAGGAGGAGGAGGAGGAGGAGGAGGAGGAGGAAGAGGACGGGGAGGGGGAGAGGGAGGAGGCGGAGGAGAAGGGGAGGAGGCGGAGGAGGAGGAGGAGCGGGATGCAAAGCTGGTCCTGGGGATTCGGTCGGAACTTCCAGGGGCCCCATGCTGAGAGGATCCAGGCAACGGAGGTCTGGGCCTGATTGCGACTGCAACGGCGGCGACGACGACGAGGACGACGTCGACGACGACGACGGCGACGACGGCAACGACGACGATGACGACCGCGGCAGCGACGCTGGCGACGATAGCGGCGGCGACGGCGGCAGCGGCGACGACGGCAACGGCGACGGCGGCGACGTACACACTGCTTGCGGTTCACGCTGGCTAACACATTGTTCCCCAGACAATACTTCCACTTAGGAATTCTCATTTGCGTTGATACGGAAGTGGATGGGTGTGCCGGGGATTCATC
>CAUYUJ010017457.1:25000-50000 GCA_963575745.1 Prorocentrum cordatum | reverse complement strand
GAAGACCCGAACTATATATTATATACACACGTATCGGGTCGCTCACTGAGAGCAAACATGGTGATGGTGACGAACCCGCAGTGCGCATGAGCCCCCAAAATGCGCAACAGCACGTACAAAACAGCGAGATAAAGACGGAGACAGAAACATACAAAGGGGTGTGAAGGAGGGGCAGACATGCTCAGTAACAGCAGCAGCGCCGACCGCTACATACGTGGGAAAGAAGAGCGCCACGCGCTCGCTTTATAGCAGAACAGCGCGTCGTGCTGAGCGAGGCAAGCGCGCCGGGTGGCATGGCGGGCCAGAGGCAGCTGAGGATGGGAGGGCACGCAGACAAAAAACAACGCCATTCGCCGCGTGGCGCAGCGGCTGCCTGCGAGCTGCGGTGCGACGGCGCCAACGCTGCGTGACGGGACAGCGGCGCGCGCCATGGGAACCCCTGCCATTTTGGATGCGAGTGCTTGTCGGCAGTTCCGTTTCTCGTAGCCGCCTGCGCCAGCGAAGCCCTGGCGACAAGTGCCGCGCTTGTACCGCTCCTTACCCTCCTCCTCCTCCTCCTCCTCCTCCTCCTCCTCCTCCTCTTCCTCCTCCTCCTCCTCCTCCTCCTCCTCCTCCTCTCTCCTCCCTCCACCCCCTGCCACGAAAGGGACAGTTGCACACTTCCCCCTTCCCCACACAGGGAAGCCGCGAGGTCTCAACAGGATCCTCGTACAACTCCACGCCGCGGGACCTCCCAGGAACCCTCCGAAACTGACGACAATTATTCACTTCGCAGCTCCCCAGGGAGCCGCGAGGTCCCAACAGGATCCCCGTATAACTCCCCGCGGGACCTCCCAAGAGCCCACGAAACCAGCGACAATTATGCATTTCTCAGCCCCCCAGGGGAGACGCGAAATCTCGACGGGGCCCGCGTACTACTCCGTTCCGCTCGACCTCCGGGGAGCCCACGAGAGAAGCAGAGAGCAGGAGACAGGAGCTCGGAGGCAGGCGAGAGGAAGAGGGAGGCGGAGGAGGAGGAGACTCGCCCACAGTGCCCTACGTATTCAGAGCGAGAACCCCCCGCCCCGCCCTACAGCGGCCTGCTGGTGCCCTGCGACGCCCCACCTCATCGGCGGCCCCGCTGGCCTGCGCAGAGGAGGAGGGCGACGACGACGACGACGACGACGACGACGACGACGACGACGACGACGACGACGACGACGACGACGACGACGACCAGCACCACTGGGGCGTCCGCCGCCCCGGCCTGGAGGGGTGGGGGGGGGGGCGTCCTGCAGCCCTCGCCCAGGCCGAGGGCGCTGGTGGAGGCAGGAGGAGAGACGGGACAGGGCCGGACCGTGGCTGCCCCGATGCGCAGCACGCAACACGTGCCCGTCGGCCGGAAGAAAAGCACATGCAAGCTTGAAGCGGAAAGGCGTTGTGCGTAGGTTCGGCTCCCGCGGGCTCCCGGAAGAGGAGGGAAGAAGGAAACCCACTCGACGCCTGAAGCGGGAAGGCGGCGAGAGCAGAGTGGGACCCGGGCGCCCAGAGAGACTTACCTGTGTTCGACGACCAGCGTGCAGCGTATTGGTACGGGGCTCAAGACGTAGACGGAAGACAGGGGTATGGCTCGATGCGTTCGACCCAAAACGCGGGGCCGACACGCGGAGCCAACGCGCGACGAAGTGGCACGGACGTTCATTGTAAGCACGGCGCGTGCTGCGCTTCACGACGGGCGCATCGCGGCAGCGAAGGCAGCGACTGGACGGTCTACGTGTGTTCGACCGTGGACCGCGCGTTGCCCACCAGCCCCGGTCGGCCTTCGGCGGTCTTCCGGCGGTCCTCCGGCGGTCCTCGGCGGCCTCCTTCGGTTTCTGGCGGCTTCCTGCGGCGCTCGGCGCCAGGCAGGACAGCTGCGGTCTACAAGGGGTCGCCGATCGAGCACTTGAAGAATCTGACCTGGGCCCCAAATGTCTCACGAGAGGGCCGAACTGCGCGCGTCACGCCGTATCTACAGTCGGGCTGCTGACTGTTGTTTTGGTACGCGGGCGCGCGAAGCAAGTCGAACGCCGAGCACGCTAGGGCGTGCCGCGCCGTAGTCAAGGAAAAAACAGCGAAGCACACTACGCCGCCACAGAGCGGAGCAGAGCGAAGCGCAGCCAAACTGGCGCAGGAGGCCGGGCTGCTGAAATAGGAAGCGACAAATAAGGAACGAAGTCCCTGTTCGGCCCCCTCAAGCGCCTCCGCGCGCGAAGGGGGCCAGATGGGCAGCCTCAGAATGACCCAGGGAACCTTGAGCCCCTTTCCGGACCCAAACTGCTCCTTCTTTCCAAAGCCTTGCCTGCACACGTCGTTCATTTCTAATCGTGCTCATTTCTAATTGTGCTCGTTTCCAACTGTTAATGGCCCCCCAATGGCGAGGAAGAGGCCCAGGATAGAAGAGGATCTTGGCCCCCCAAAGAAAGAGTTCGAAATGAACAATGTGCACACACCCCGCAGCTGTGCGGCGGCCTGTCCGGCGCATTGGAAAAAGCACGGCCTTCGCTGTGGCGGGAGCTGTGCCCAGCAGGCACACGGACGAGCTCGCTGGCCCGGCAGGCGCTCGCTATGGCGTGCAGGAGCACACACGCTCGAAAGGCCTGGCGGCGCTCGCGCCGTGTGCGAGGAAGAACTGGTACCTGGGAGGAAGGGGGAGGAGGAGGAGGAGGAGGAGGAGGAGGAGGAGGAGGAGGAGGAGGAGGAGGTGGAGAAGGAGGAGGAGGAGGAGAACGAGGAGGAGGAGGAGAAGGAGGAGGAAAGAGGCTACCCAGGAGAGGAACCAGGCGAGTGGCAAGGGAAGCCACTAGAACTGCGCACGCGGAGCGTAACCCGAAGCAGCGGCCCCGTTGGGGTAAAAGGAGATGGGCCACTAGAAACTAATTAGACTCAGACAAAGCAGCGCCGTCACGACTGAAAGATAGGAGGCCACGGGCATTACCGGCGCATCACCGCCGCCAGCGTCGACATGACAAATCTGCCGATCGCAGGATAGGTAATTCGTACGAATCTGTAGCAACAAGACTGGGTCCGACGTCGTTCGCTTGAAGGGGGAAGAGCGCAAGGAGAGAGGGGTCGCCCGCGGCCACGAGATCAACCTTTCCGTCGACATCTTCCTCTGGGCGTCGAATTGGAAGAGGCAAAAGAAGAGAGGAGGAAGGAGAAGGAAAAGGTAAGGCAGATGATGAGGAGGAGGGAAGGAGGAGAAGAGGGAGGAGGATGAGGAGAAGGATGAAGAGGATGAGGAGGAGGAGGATGAGGAGAGCGAGGAGGAGGAGGAGAAGAAGGAGGAAGATAATGAAAAGGAGAAGAAGGAGGTGGAGGAGGAGGCGGAGGAGGAGGAGGGAGGAAGAGGAGGAGGAGATGAAGAGAGAGGAGGAGGAGAGACAAAGAGGATGCGGAAAAGGAGGAGGGAGGAGGATGAGAAGGGATAAGGACGAGGAAAAGGAAAAGGCCGAAGCAGAATCGAGAAGCTTCTGGTTTCTCGGATCGAAGAGAACTAAACATGTTCGTATAACATTCTGACACATGTTTTACCCCCCGACACCTCCAGGAGAGGAGGAGGAGAGGCACGGAGGAGGGAGGCGCGGCTTCACCTTTCCTCACCGTCTTGTGAGCCTCCCCGGTGGCCTTCGCCGCCACGACTGGGCTCCCCCTCGGGTCTCTGGCCAGACCGCACCCCGAGCCCAGCATCCCGAACCTCGATGGACGACGACCTGCGACGCCGACGGCGAGGACGACGGCGGAGGCCCTGGGAGCACACGAGCCGGGCGCGGACCAGGACGACCCCCCCCTTTTGCGGGCAGCTGGCGCGACCGCGCCGCTGGCGACCCTCAACAGGGAGACAGCAGCGCAGGCCGCCGAGCCCCCGCCGCCGCCCTCGAAGTCGCAGCCGACGCCGTCGCCGGCGCCGTCGTCGTCGCCGCCGTCGGGGCCGCCGCCTCCGTCGAAGATCTCCGGCGTCTTGATTTCTTCAATCCCAGGCATCGGGTAGCCGAAGAATTGGGTCCCAGGGAGGTGGTCCACAGCTCCGGGAACCCTGTATCCCAGACACCAACGTCCCGACCACTCCCCCGGGACCGGTTTTCATCCCGAGTCGTTTTTTGACGGTCCCGAGGCCCGGCGAGGGCAGGGAGAGGCCGAACACGACAAAGAAAATCCGTCTCGATTTTTTCGAGACGCCCGATGTCTGGGACTCTTCTGCCCGGACAGCCGTGTAGAGGCCCCAGGGCCCAGCGGGGCCCTCCAGACGCCGAAAAGCGCAGAGAGAACCCGCCGCCGCCTCGATGTCCTTCAGTGCGTTGGGGGTCTGGGGCCGCCGCCGCTGCCGCCGCCGCCGCCACGGTCGCCGTCGTCGTCGCCGTCGTCGTCGTCGTCGTCGTCGTCGTCGTCGTCGTCGTGGTCGTCGTCGCTGCCGCCGCCGCCGCCGCCGCCGTCGCGATCGCCCCCGTCGTGATCGCCCGGCCTCTCGCGCGGGGCCCGGGCGGCAGCTCGCGCGCGCGCGCGGGGATCCCCCGCCCCGCCCCGCCCCGCGCCCCCCCCCCGCTCCGCGGGGGGCCGCCCCGCGCCCGCCTCGGGGAGGAGAAGGCGAGAAGCAAGAGGGGGGAGAGGCGGAGGAGGAGGAGGAGGAGGAGGAGGAGGAGGAGGAGGAGGAGGAGAGAAGGAGGAGGAGGAGGAGGAGGAGGGGGAGAGGCGGAGGAGGGCGAGGGGACCCAGAGATCCCTCGCATTGAAACAACCAAGACGGAGGCTTTTCGCAATTTTCGGCCTCGGGGGGCCCTCGCCGGGCCCGGGGGCTGTCAAGAAACGACCCAGGACGAAGCTCCGGTCCTGGGGAGTGGGTCGAGACTGCCGGGGGCCCCGCATTGAAAAATCACGACATCAGATCTCTGGGGACAGAGGGAGGAGGGGGGGAGAGGGAGGGAGGGAAGGAGGGAGGAGGGGGGGGGGGAGAGGGGAGGGAGGGAGGGGGGGAGGAGGGAGGAGGAGGAGGGAGGAGGGGGGGGGGAGAGGGGAGGGAGGGAGCCCAGTCGACGCGTATCAGAAGGACGCACGATCAGGATGCAGGGGCCTTGGAAGGCTGTTTCGGAGCTCTTCGCGCGGGGCGCGGCCAGAGAGAAGTGGCCAAGGACGGACCGAGGAGGCAAGGATGCGAGGGTACACCTGAGAAGGCTGCCCATCCTTGCTATGCGGGTTGACGGTAGGATGAGGAGGGAAGGATCAGGAAGGAGGAGAAAGGGATGATCCAGAGGGGAGGAGAAGAGGAGGGAGGGATAGGACAGGGAGGGAATGGCACAGGATCGCCCAGGGACGGCCTTATTGTCTTGCTGCCGGTGGGAAGCTCCTCGGGCCGCCGCGGGGTTCCTCCTTATTGATCCCAGGCGTTCTTGAGTCGTGCAGAAGCGGAAAAACAAACCACATAACCATAAACTGTTTGCGCTTCGCGCGGATCTCTTGGGTTCGCGCTAGACCCCCCCTCCCTGGCGCGCGGAGCGCGGCAATATTTCTTCTCCGATCACGGCTGGGTATGTCGGGTGTTCGACACGCTGCCATTGCGGATGGCATGGCAATATGGACGCCCTAACAGTCCGATCAGTGGATTCACCATGTGCCTAAAGTGTAGGAAGCCTGCTCTTGAGCACGTTTCCAACACGTTTTTGTTCCCAGGTCTACGAACCTGTCCAACACATGTGTCAGAGATCTGGGAATCATTTGGCAAAGTGCTTCCTCTCTACTGATCTTAAGTCGGGCCTTTCCCCCTACAGGGGGATTTTCGACGAACAAAAATACCCCCCAAAAGATCAAAACATAGTGCAAACATAGTCCGGGGACTGTTTTTGGAGCTCTTGTTTTGACCTTCTCGGGGCATGTTGGGGGTATTTCTATGTTCTTCGTCGAGAATCCCCCTGTGGAGGGGACACGCCCGACATGACATCGATCGTCCTCCACAAGGCTGCCACCACCCGTGCCGCCGCGCGGGCGGCACCCGCGGGCGCCCCCCCTGCGCTCGGGGGGGGGGGGGGGCAGGCCGAGGGCTCTGCGCCGCACGGCCGCCCTTCGCCGCCCCCGCGGGGCGGCCGCCCCCGCGCGGGGCCAGCTCGCGCCGAGGCCGCGCCGCGCTGCCGCCTCGCGGGCGCCTCCCGCGCTCGGAGCTCGCGCGACGCAGCTGCCACCGCACGGCCCGCGGCTCACACGACGCGGCGCCCTCCTCCCCCTCGCGCCGCCCAGGCTCGCACGGCGCGGCTTCGCCCGCATAGGCTGCACCGCATGGGTGCACGCCACATAGCCTACGCCGCGTAGCCATGTAGCCCACACCACAGAAGTCTGACCTCTGAAGATCACTCACATGTTTCGCACGAGAGAGGTTGCACCACATAGCCTGCACCGCATCGTTGCCACCCCCACAGCGCAAACAGCTTACACGACATAGCTTTCACCACATGGTGTGCACGGCATAGATGCCACCTCCACCATGGAACAGTACACGGTCAAGGGGTTCACGCTGGCTTAAAGCCATGCTGAACGAACTCGACATGTGACCCGAGTCCAGCGGACCCGTTGCCAGGGCCACCGTGGACGGGACCACGGATCTGCACAGGTTGCCTAAGAGGATATGTGCAGCATGTGCAGGTCGGCGCAGCGAAGTTCGAGCAACTGGTTCGTTTTGAAGTCCACAACAGATCATGATACCACCGAGACGGTTCCCTTTCCAAAGAGCAAGTTTGTCCACGGACCTGCCCTCACTACACGGGCCGACCCACGACTGTCTGCTCAGGTCGCGCAGCTGACCTGAGCTTGCGGCGGTAGCCGGCAGACTTAATTCGCGCAATCCCGCTGGCCCAGCACACCATAATGATGCTGTCTCGGTTGAAGTACAACCATTTAGTGGCATGACGTCACGTAGGTCCATAGCGTATCCAAGAGGCCCCCCAGCGATCACATAATCAATCGACCAATATCGTGCGACGAGTGCACTGGAGCAGCGAGGAGGACGGAAGCCGGATGATACAAGGGCAAGGACGACGAGAAGGACGACGAGGAGACGAGCGCAGGCAGAGCGGGGGACAAGAGCCAGGAGGATGAGGGGTACGATGGGGAGGGGGATCACAAGGGGGATTCAGAGGATAAAAGGAACAGGAAGAAAAAGATAGGAGAACAAGCACACATAAACATAAACTTTTGGCGCTCCGCGCGGACTTCTTGGATTCGCGCTGGACCCACTTCCCTGGCGCGCGGAGCGCGCCAGCGGCGGCGCCCGAGGAGCCGCCGGGGGGCTCCCAGCGCGGATCCGAGAAATCCGCGCGGAGCGCCAAAAGTTTATGTTTATTTGGATTTTTCTTTCGACGAGGAAGAGGAAGAGGGATAGGACGGTGAGATGGGGGAGTGTGGCGGGGAACGACCGCGGACCCTTTGCAGCAGCAGCGAGGACCCTGCGGGAAAAGTACACTGCGCGACGGCTCGCACGGCTGCTGCTGCTGCCACTGGAAAAGCTCCTCCTGTTCCTCCTCCTCCTCCTAGTCCTCCTCCTCCTCCTCCTCCTTCTCCTCCTCCTCCTCCTCCTCTCCTCCTCCTCCTCCTCCTTCCTCCTCCTCCTCCTCCTCCTCCTTCACCTCCTCCTCCTCTCCTCCTCCTCCTCCTCCTCCTCCTCCTTCCTCCCCCCTCCCTCCTCCTTATCCTGCTCCTCCTCCTCCTCCTCCTCCTTCTCCTCCTCCTCCTCCTCCTCCTCCTCTTTGTTCCGCTCATCCTTCCCTTCCCTCCTCCACCTCATCTCCGTCACCCTAACCATCCCTTCTCTCCCCTCCATCCTTCCCTGCGCCGTTTCCTCCGCATCCTCTCCTCCAACCCTCAACCCGCTGCTCTTCGGCATCCTCCTCCGTTTCCCCATCTATATCATAACTGCCGTTGGGATCCACTCCAAGCTGCCGACTTGCCCCCATGCAGGGCGTCGGAGGGAAACACAATATAACAAGTTGGCTCGACTACACTACGGCGGCTCTCAGCGAAGGCACAGGCGTGCGTGCAAGCCCTCGCTGGGAGCAAGAGCAAGAGAGGGAAGAGGAGGAGGAAAAGGAACCGAAGGATGAGGAAGAAGAAGAGGTGGACGAGGGAAGAGGAGGAGAAACGAGGGGGAGAGGGGAGACAAACGACAAGGATCAGGAGAGACATGAGCGAGGATGAGTCGCGCTACTGGGCGACACGCTCATCGGGGTACTGTAGGGAATGATTGCCTTTCGGCACCTCGAGCTGCCAACATCGCCCTCCCACGCCCCCGGCATCCCCCCCCACACACCCTCATCCTCCTCCTCCTCCTCCTCCTCCTCCTCCTCCTCCTCCTCCTCCTGCTTGTCCTCCTCCTCCTCCGCCTTGTCCTCCTCCTCCTCCTCCTCCTCCTCCTCCTCCATTCCTTCGTTTTATAAATAACTTCTCCCTGTCGCACCCCGAAGCTAGTTTTTAGGGCGGGCCGGGCGTTTCGCCGCTTCGCCTGAGACGTCCTCACCATTTATGACCCTGAAACTTCAACATTGGCAATCATTTCACAGATGGAGGGCGGGTGGTTTTTCAAAACGTGGCTCTCGCCCTAGCGCGGCGCACATTCGTTCGGAAACGTTGCCAGAGTTTCACGGATTGAGGGCGGGTGGCTTTTAACATGTGGCTTTCGCCTTAGCGCCGCGCACATTCGCTTGATAAAAGCGCCAGAGTTTCTCTGATTGAGGGCGGGTGGTGTGTTATAACGTAGCTCTCGCCTTAGCGCCGCGCACATTCGATTTCAAACTTTGCAAGAGCTTCACGGATTGAGGACGGGTGGTTTTCAAAATGTGGCTCTCGCCTTTGCGCCGCCCACATTCGTTTTAAACATTTGCAAGAGCTTCATGGATTGAGGGCGGGTTGTTTTCAAAATGTGGCTCTCGCGTTAGCGCCGCGGACATTCGCTTTAAACATTTGCAAGAGTTCCACGGATTGAAGGCGGTTCCTTTTCAAAAAGGTTCGCGCCGTCGCACAGAGCACATGGCTTATACGTTGTAAACATTCCACGGATATCCATGATCCACGTACCAGATATGGTGTTCTTGAAGGGTTCACGATTATGGGGGCGCAACAGTTACGATGAGTCGATGTGTTGAACTTCCAGGCATGGCGTTCTTGCAACATTCGGGATGATCAAGACGCAACAGTCAGGTTCACCCTTGGCGCTGGAATACCGAGAACAATGTTTTGGAATGAATCAGGGTCTTCAAACGGTTCTTCCAACGAGGCAGGTCCCTCTGTGAAAATGAACCGCTGTGGGGGCCTATGAATAGCGAGTTTGGGGGAGGGCTTATTCCAACATCATTGGTGACTCTTGGGTTTACACTGGTCCTCCTCCTCCTCCTCATCCTCCTCCTCCCCCCCTCCCCCTCCTCCTCCTCCTCCTCCTCCTCCTCCTCCTCCTCCTCCTCCTCCCCCTCCTCTCCCCCCTTCTCCTCCTCCTCGCCCCTCCCCCTCTTGCCCCTCTGACGCCCTCCCCCTCTTGCCCCTCTGCCCCCTCCCCTCGTGCCCCTCTTGCCCCTCTGACGCCCTCCTTTTTCTCCTCCACCTCCTCCTCTTTCCTCCTCCTCCTCCTCCCTCTTGCCCCATTGCCCTCCATCTCCACCTTCCCCTCATATTCACTCCTCGCCTTCCCGTTGCCCCCCCCTTCCCCATACAAGTCATCCCTCTACGCCTACTCCTCTTGGCGGCGCGCACAAACAGCGGTATGGGGGAGGGGGGAAGGCCTCTTAGAAGGAGGCTGCCTCGTAGAAGGCGCCTTCTAAGAAACAGGGGTGCTTCTAAGAAGCCTTCCCCTTTCATACCCTACGCAGACATCCGACGTCCCGATCAACACGCTGTGACACGCGTCGGCGGGCAGAGACAACACCTGCGCAGTGGAAAATGGATGGGGGAGGGGTACGATGCCAGATATGACGCCAGCACGTCTGGGCTGCCCCTCCCCCTCTCCCCCCCCCCATCCCTCCCCCTCTGCCTTTGCCTCCCCTAGAGCCTGTTTTTTGCTATTCGCGCTCACGAGCATGATCGGGGGGGTCCTTCCCCCCGATAGTATCACGACGGGGGAACACCAAATTTCTCAGCATGAAATCCTACCAAGGATTCCTATAACATCTTTGCACATGTGGGCAAACTAGCGTGGCGTGATCCGGGCGGATGGGGGGAGGGAGGGAGAGGGTCGATCACGGCTGTTATCGCCCAGACCTTCAAACTGATATTGCTACGAACCCCGACCTTGGAGGACAAGTGGGCGTGGCTTGCGAGGAAGAGAAAAACAAATAAGAGGATGTCTGTAGGGCGCAACATGCTGATTCCCGTGTTGTCCGTTTGACGCTGTGCCGTTTTAAGGCGCATTATGCTGCTTCCCGTGTTGTCCGTTTGACGCTGTGCCACTTTGTCGGGGCGTCTCCGACCATCTTGGAGCCCTGTTGGGCAGTCTTCGGGCCCCGGGGCGTCTCCGACCATCTCGGGGCCCTCGTAGGCAGTCTTGGGACACTCTTGGAGGCCTCTGGGGGCTTCCTGGAGACCTCTTGGAAGCTTGTTGGGGCCTCTTGGGGGCCTCTCGGGGCCTCCTGGAGGGTCTTGGGCGGAAGGCAAAAAATGTCGGTCCTTCCCCGCCCCTTTGGGGCTCCTCTTGGTGCATTCCTTGGCCCTTCTTAGGCTGTTTTGGAGGCCTCTTGGGCCGTCTTAGGGGCGTCCTGGGCCGTCTGGGCGATCTCTCGTAGGGGCCTCTCAGGCCATTTTTGGGCGATCTGTGGGGCCTCTTGGACCGTCCATGAGCGTCGGGTGGACGATAAGGCCAAAACGCGACAAACCTTCAAAACCAAAGGAAAGCACATGATTTGTTACTCTTGAGGCTCTCTTGGGGGGCCTCTTGGAGGCCTCCTGGGGCGTCTTGGGGGCTTCCTTGGCCGTCTGGAGGCCATCTTGGACGGTCTGGACCGTTCTTTCGGCGACTCGTGGCCTTCTTGGACCAGACCGTGCCGCCCAGAAGCGCGTCTGCCGAACTGGGGCCGATTGCAGCCGTCTTCCGCCGGCTTTCGCCGGCGATCCGCCCGTGGCCGGGGCCATGTCCCGGCTCCCCTAGAACCCCCCGATGGAACACACAACGGGAACCGCTTCGCAAGGTCGGGGAACAAAACGCTCCTATCCTCGGGCACACGCATGAGTGGCCTAGACACGAGTAATCTCTGGTTGGTGCGCAGCTTCGGGAGTGCCTGGGGTGGGCGGGTGGGGGATGCGGCACCCCGAAGCGCGCAAGCCGCTGCTGCCGCATCTGGCTCAGCGATCGGGAGGCCCCAGTGGTACCGCATAGAGGTCACTCTGGCGAAGAGTCACGCCTATAAGACGAAACCAGGATGCGGATGACATCGGGTGAGGACGAATAGAGAGTATCTGAGATCCGGCGGCTCTGGAGGATGTAACGGGCGCAGCGGCCTTCTCAGAGCGGTACGAAACGCTCTGAAAGCGTTCCAGAACGCTCTGGAACGAATTGCTTCTCGTCTTAGCCCCGTCCGATCTTAACCAGACATCCAATATTTCCAAATTCCCGACCCTCTCCCCAGGGCTAGCTCTTTTTGCCCTGAGTCATTTTGGACGTTCCCAGAGAGGCCGAAAACGACGAGAGACCTCCGTCTTGATTCTCGTCCCGACGGTAGAGGTGTTGGCACGTGCAGCCGATGTGCCACTTGATGAGGCTTCGGGTTACGCACAGTCCCAGCTGGCCTCAACAGGCCCCCCGGGTCGTCCCAGCTGGCCTCAGCAGGCTCCGAGCAGCCCGGGACGGTCTCACCACCTCAATCCTGGGTCGCGGCGGCGCCAGGATGTTGAGACCGCCCCGGGCTATACTCTGGGTGGGCCTGCTGGGGCTGGCTGGGACTACTCGGGGGGCCTGTTGAGGCTGCGACTACCTGAGGGGGGCTGCCTGTGCACAAGTCTGGACTGGAGGCTCAGAAATTGGCACCAACACCAACACCGAGGCTTGCCTCCACTAGGGAATGGCGATCCCACATTTTGGTGCTGGTGGCACTCCTTCGGCCACCTTGGAGGCCCGAACCTGACCACCATCATGGAGCTCGGAATCGTCTCCGCTCGGTGGAGGCACGTCGCCGATTTTGGTGTTCGTGTCAACCTCTGGGCCTCCGGCTGGAACCTTACCGATCCACCTCTTGGGAGCGGCCAAGAGGGGGGTGTCCAAGAGGAGGGGGTGCAAATCATGACCGGCGGCATGTGCGCGGCCCAGCGGGGGGGGCCCGGGATGCAAGAAAATCAGAAGAGGCGCTGTGAAATGGGAGGAAAAATCGTGGCCCGCGCCATGAAATCCCCCCCCCCCTAGTCATCACCCCCCTCTTTTCCTCTCCCGAACCTCCCAGACCCCCGACGTAATGATTTTTTCATTACGTCGCCCTCCAGAGGTCCCGACCCTTTCCCCAGGACCGGCTTTGCATCCTGAGTCGTTTTTTGACGCTCCAGAGGCCGAAAATTAGGAAAAACCTTCCGTCGTGACTGTTTCATTACTCGAGGGGGTCTGGGTCTTCTCCGCTCCCGAGCCTCCCTTCCCCGACGGGGCACCGGCGACACCAGCCGGGGCGGGGCTGCGACGGGAGCTCAGCCCGGCCGCCCCGCGCGCGCCGCGGGGCTGTCGCGCGGCAGGCCGGCGGGGGGTCGGCGGTGCTCCGCGTCGCGCGCCCTCGGGGGAGGGGAGGGGGAGGCGAGGGGCAAAGAGGGGGAGGGCGTCAGAGGGGCAAGAGGGGGAGGGGCGAGGAGGAGGAGAAGGGGGGAGAGGAGGGGGAGGAGGAGAAGGAGGAGGAGGAGGAGGGGGAGGAGGAGGAGGAGGAGGAGGAGGAGGAGGAGGGGGAGGAGGAGGAGGAGGAGGACAGGAGGAGGAGGAGGACCAGGGAATCCTGAGACTCATCCACGACGTTGGAATACACCCTCCCTCCAAGCTTCCTCTTCACAGGCTCCTACAGAGGTTCATTCCCACTGGAAGAGCTGCCCCGTTGGGGGACAACCGTGTGAAAATCCTGAAGCGTGCCATAGCACCATGTTCAGGATTTCAGCGCCACGAGTTAACCTGACTGTTAAGTCTTGGTGAGCCTGAATCGCGCCAGAAACCCATTCCTGACCTCAACACCGCGCATCAAATCAACAATTGCACCCTAAATCTTGAATCGTTCCGAAACACCGCTTCTGGTACGTTATCAATGGGAAATGGTGAAACTCTTGCGAACGTATACGACCTGATGTAGCCACGAACCCGGACCTTGGAGGACAAGTGGGCGTGACTTGCGATGAAGAGAAAACAAAGAAGAGGATGCCTAAAGGGTGCATAATGCTGATTCTCGTGTTGTCCGTTTGACGCTGTGCCGCTTTACGGCGCATTATGCTTGTTCCCGTGTTGTCCGTTTGACGCTTTGCAACTTGGTCGGGGCGTCTCCGACCATCTTGGAGCCCTGTTGGGCAGCCTTCGGGCTCTGGGGCGTCTCCGACGACCATCTCGGGGCCGTATTTAGCAGTCGTGGGGCCCTCATGGGGGTCTCTTGGGGCTTCCTGGGGCCTCTTGGGGACCTCTTGGGGCCTCCTGGCGGGTTTTTTGGGCGGAGAACCCAAGAATGCCGGTCCGTGCTTCCCCTCTGGGGCTCCTCTTGGGGCGTTCCTGGGGCTTTCTTACGCCGTCTTGGAGACCTCTTGGGCCATGCGCGCGGCGCTAAGGCGAGAGCCACATTTTGAAAAGGAGCCGCCCTAAATTCGTGAAACTCTTCCACATGTTTAAAGCGAATGTGCGCGGCGCTAAGGCGAGATCCACAGTTTGAAAACCACCCGTCCTCAATCCGTGAAGCTCTTGCAAAGTTTGAAAAGAGGGCCGCCCTCAATCGGTGAAGCTCTTGCATTTAAAAAACGAATGTGCGCTGCGCCTAAGCGAAAGCCACAATTTGAAAACGACATGCCCTCAACCCGTGAAGCCCTTACCATTTTGTTTAAACGCATGTGCGCGGCGATGAAGCGAGAGAACCACATGTGGAACAAAAACCCGCCCTCAACGCGTGAAACTCTTGCAGTTTGTTTGACGAGTGTGCGCGGCGCCAAAACGAGGGTCACAGTTTGGAAGCCGCTCGCCCTCCATCCGTGAAGCTGCTGTCAAGGCTTAAGCTTCAGGACTAGAAGTGGACGAGGTCTCAGGCGAGACGACCGGCCCGTCCTTTGGACCGGCCTCGGGGTGCGACGGGGAGGAGTTATCCAGAAGGAGCAGGGAACGGAGGAGGAGGAGGAGAAAGAGGGGGAGGAGCAGGAGAGAGAGGAGGAGGAGCAGGAGCAGGAGGAGGATGAGGAAGAGGAGGAGGAGGGAGGAGTGGAGAGGGAGAGGAGAAGGGAAGAAGGAGGAGCGAGGGGAAGGCAGAAGGGAGGAGGGCCTAAAGCGACAGGCTGCACCCTGGACTGCGGCCACTGCGCCGTCGGCTCCCCGTGCCCGCTGAGGCCTGCTGCGACGGATCTGGTGAGGCAGCATGGGTCGCAGGGGCCTCCAACTCTATCGGCACGTTCTCCAGCTCGTCCAACTCTGCCCTCCAAGAGGGGGATGATGATGATGATGCTGATGATGATGATGCTGCTGCTGATTATGATGATTATGATGATGATGATGATGATGATGATGATGATGGTGATGATGGTGATGCTGATGCTGATGATGCTGGTGATGATGGTGATGACGATGCTAGATGCTGGTGATCATGATGGTGACGATGATGATGATGATGATGATGATGATGATGATGATGATGATGATGATGATGATGATGGCGACGATGATGATGATGACGGTGGTGATGATGATGATGATGATGATGATGATGATGATGATGACGATGCTGATGATGACGATGATGATGATGATGATGATGGTGATGATGATGACGATGATGATGATGATGATGGTGATGATGAAGAGGAGGAGGAGGAGGAGGAGGAGGAGGACGACGACAACGACGAAGACGAGGAGGAGGAGGAGGAGGAGGAGGAGGAGGAGGATCGGGGTGAGCAGCAGGGCATGGTTGTGGTAGAGCTCCCATACCCTCAGCACCGAGCACCAGAGAGGAGGAGGGGGAGCAGCACCATGAGCACCAGCAGGAGCAGGAAAAGGGGGAGGTCAGGGACGGTGGGACGGAGGAAGAAGGCTGGGGGGTGAGGGAGGAGTCTGGACAGGGTGGGGCGGGAGGAGGCTGGGGGGTGAGGGAGGAGGCTGGGGGGTGAGCGAGGAGGCTGTGGGGAGAGGTGGGGCGGGGTGGGGGGAAGCCTGGACCGTAGCCACGCTGGGGGAGGAAAGGCAGTCAGGAGGAGAGATCTACAGGCGGACGGGCGGACAGGCAGACAGGCACGCCGACAGGCACGCCGACGGGCAGGCAGACAGGCAGGCAGACCGGCCACACATAGCGGAGCACAGGACGAAGTCTTGAAAGCGAGACGTAGCTCCAGGGGCGAACTACAATCTCTCCTGTCGGGCCCCGCCTGCCAGCAAGAACTTGCGGATTGCGGGGAGGAAAAGGAGGAAGAAGAGGAGGAGAGGGAAAAGGAGGAGGAGGAGGAGGAGGAGGAGGAAGGGGAGGAGTCACACTGCCCATGAAAGGAAAAGTCAAGGGAGAGAGCAAGGGAAAACTGGACGGGGAGGGGCGCATCCGGGGGACGCTTCTTGTTCCCTGACAAAGGGGGCGCCATTCCTGCCAGGGCCCGCCGACAGGGCACCCCCCCCACCCTCACGGTTGCCCTTCTGCCGAGGAGTCCGCTCGACCGGGCCCGCTCTCTCTTCCCCTAGGCCCCCGCACGGCCCGGCAAGACTCGACGGCCCAACGCCTCCGCCTCCCCGCGGGGGCGGAGGCCGCGAGCGGGCCGAACGGATCCCACTGCCAGACGGGCGGGGGCGAGGGCCTGCTCCGAGAACGGGGCCGCCCGAGGAGCCACGGACCACCCCGGAGGCCCCAAGGGGCATGTCCGCCCGAAGTGCCGAGAGCACGCCCTGGTCTGGGACGCACAGGGACATACTAATACCATATGTCCTCCTCGGAGGCGCGCGTCGGAACCAAGCATATGGTAGACCCATATTGTAGTACATCGTTTCCCGAGCGGCGTGGCCAGAGAGCCCCCGCCACGACGCATGTACTATGAGATTTGTCGGTGCGCGCGTCGCCCCTGGCTGGGCGACGCACGTACAGTATAAGTATGTTGGGGCGACGCCAGGCCGCCACCAACGGGGACCTCGAGGACCCCACAGAGAGACATGACGGAAGGCCGTCGGGCGAAACCCTCCTCGCAGACGCTTGCGCACGGGGGGGGCTGGCCTGCCCGTGATCGTGCTCTGGCCTTTTGGCGCTGGCTCGTGAGTCCACGCTGCCTTGGGGGTACTGGCGCACTGCCAGCAAGAGGGGCGCTCCATGATCAGGCTGCCTTCGGGCACGGCGGTTTCCACAGCGCGGTGCCTTTCCACGCCTGCACCTGCCTGCGTGTGAGCCACGCTGGGTCCACCGACGCGGGCCAGGGGGAAGCCTCCGCAGCGGCAGCAGCAGGCGGCGGGTCAGCAGGAGGCGGAGGTGGCGGGGGGGAGAGGGAGGACAACCCACGGGGTCCTCCGCTTCGGGAACCTCCTCCAAAGCAAACCCGGGGGCCCAAACCCCAATTCAACTTTCTCGGCATCAAAAAACTGGCCCCAATCGAAGCCGACAGCTGCGCGAGAAACCTGCGCGAAGGCTTGGCCCTAAGGTGGCAGCCTTCCAAACAAATAACACATCCTTATCTTGCGAGGAACAACCAAGGAAGCCACTTCCTGCTTCCAAGAGGACTGGCAGGGTAAAGGTTGGGCGCGACGCGCCACTTCCAGCTGGGGTCGCGAGGTCTTCGCGAGACGCGCTGGCCAGACTCCGGAAAGACACCTCGGGAAAACCGCTCCTTCCACCCAGGGGGGGGGGGGGGCTCCGAAGTAGTCACGGCGGCCATGCCGAGCTCAGGCGGCAGGCAAGCCCGCGCCCGCGCAGGGAACTTCAGGGCACCTGAAACAGATGTGAAAGAGGGTCCCTCTTTCTCGTCTCGCAGCGCTGGCAGACATCAGGAAGAGGGGGCTCGCGGTCGTGCAACCTGCCATTGAGTCCAGCGGTGGCCCGCCATCAGGCCTCGGAGGGCGGCCTGCCCGCGGCTACCCCAAGCCTCCGACCAGTCCAACGGAAGCAGGCACGGGACAGGCCACAAAAACATCCCAGACAGAAGCCCAGGACGACGCGACCTGCAGGGATATGGCCCGAACGTGCGGAGCCAGCCTGGCCAAGAAAGACATCCCCCTCGGCATGCAGGCAGGTGACATCTTTGAGCTCCCAGCCGACGCGCTGGGCCACGGTCGCCAAGGCCGCGGCAGGACCACGGCAGGCGATCCAAGGTCGGGCCGAGGCAGCATCGCCCCTGCCCGCTACTGACATGGATGCTCACTAAGTCAGCTGCGCATTGCCAAGCACCTCGCGATACTGGCGCAAAGAATCGGTCGCGAGCGCCAGCAGGTCTCGCCCCCACCCTTGACTCCCCATGCCAAGGAAGAGCTCCACCGACGTGCCGTGCCCTTCGGAAGTCTGCCTTCCGCGCGGGCCGGCGAAGCGCGAACGCCGTGGAGATCGGCGTCTCCATCGCCGTGGGCGCGAGAGCCCCGCATGGCCACCGCTGGGTCTGACCGGTGGATCCTAGGAATGGCCCATCCAGCCCCCCACGGCACGCGAAGACGCGGCGCTCGCCTCCGGGCGGGAAGGCACCGACCGATGCGCGCGCCACCCTCCGACCAGGCCTGTCGGCCGCGCCCCCGCGCAGATCTCGGCGCGACCGTTCTCGGCCTGGCGCGCGCAGGGGCGAGGCGGCCGCTGGATCCGCGGCTGGCCCTGACGAGTGAACCAGGTCGCCTGCCTTGCCCCGCGACGTCGGGGCCCCGCGGGCCCCGGCCGCCGCGGCCCTGGCTTCGGCGCGGGACGTGCACCCGAAGATTTTGCGCGAGGAAAGATGCCGCGGCGCCAGGTGGCATCCAAAGCGCGCGGGCGATGGCAGACAGAGCGCGACGCAGCCGCGCGCTCCTCTTGCGCGAATATGGCGGCTCTGGCCCTGGAGCAGCCCCGACGCGCAGCTTCGCCTCCGTGGGCGAGCAGTTCCGCCGACCGACCTCGGGCGCTCCAGGGCGAGCAGTTAGCCCCCGGGGCGCGCGGGGGCGGCGCCCCCCCCCCCCCCCCCCCCCCCCAAGGCCAACGCAAACGCAAAGTCAAAATGGGCTAGAGCTCCCGGGGGAATCGCCCCCCCTTCCCCCCCCGCCGCCGCCCCCGCGTCGGACGCGACGGTGGATCTGGGTGCAAAACGTCGCGACGCGCGACGTGACGGCCAGAGATGGAAGCCGCCCCGCACACAAGGGCCGCTCCTTCAGCGCAACACATGACTGCGTCGAGAACCTGATCAGCCGCGATAAGCTCCAGGAGCTCCGAGGCTTCGCAAGACCGAGGGCGCTGCTCTCGGCCGCGGGGGCCCGGGCCCCGATGGGGGCCCACTCCTCTCCAAAATGCCGGCAACGGTCGGGCCGTCCTCGCCCTCTAGCCCCAGCGCAGGCCGCGCGCAAGGCTTGGGGCTTTCGGTAGATTAGCGGGCAACGCGGCCGCCCTTGAGGACTGACAGGCGCCTCGCCGAGACTGTCGCGCCTCGCCGTCCGCCGCCAGCCTGCGACCTGCGTGCGCCGACAATTTCTCGACCAGCTCCGGGCACCTCCCGCGACCGCGACGGCCGTCGAGCAGGTCTCGGCCACCGACCGACTTGAGGTCCTGCGATTCGGCTGTCGCAAAGCACGGGCTAGACTGATGGGGCACGCCGCGCGCGCCCCCGCGTCGCCCCCGCCGGCCCCCCCCCCTCGTTGGCAGCCCCGATGGACTAACTGGTTTAGAGCGCGCCGCCGCTGAGGCCGCTTGGCCGCTGGAGCAGCCGATCGCCCGATGAGCTCCTTGCCGCGAGCCGCGCCAGCGGCGCCAACTGAAACCGGCGCCCATTGCCTCGCCCAGAGGATTAAGTCGCACTGTCGGCTTCGACCGCGGGAGCTTGCCGCGAAAAGCCCCCCGCCGCCCTGGCCAATTTCCGAGACGCCTCCGAATGCTCGGGAGGGGCGGCGCCGGCCTCCCAGGACCGAACCGCTTCCGACCAAGACTGGATGGGAGCCCCGGGCTTCCGTCGAGCCCGGCGGGGGGGTCCAGTGGGGCGGCGCAGGGGGCCCAGCCGCCGCTGCGCCTTGGCCTTGCCTGGGGCGCCCGCGCGGGCCATCCGGGCCGCGTCGCGGGGGCCTCCGGGGGCGCCGAGTAGCGCCTTGGCATTTGAAACGCACGGCAGCAGGCACTGAGGCGCGGGGGAAAATCAAACGCGCCCCCGTTGCGCGCGGCGCCCTCCGGCTCGGCCACGCGCGCGCGCAGGCGGCCTGGTCAATCAGAGGCAATGAGCTCGCTCGCCGCGATGCCCCAGCCACCTCCACTGATGACTGGCCACTCCAAGGGCCCGATCACTTCGACGAGTGCCCCCGACAGCTCGACGGTTCCAAGTCCAAGGCCCTCGTTGGTGATCAGGTAGGTCGAGGCGGACGCCATCGAGGTGCCCGTCGCGAGCGAAAATGACCAGCTGTGCCACGACGGTGTCATCACGGAATATGGAATATGTCACTGAGCACGTTGCCCCCCAAAACGTGGACTGAGTCAGCGGCGCTACGCTGCCCGGATGCTCGAGAGCGCCGTCTCCAGTCTGTCGAGCCGCTGCCGCGTGCATGCCGCGCCCTGCCTCAGCCGCCCGCGACGCGGGGGCCGACGCCGACGCCGAGAACGCCCATGTCTCCTGCGCGAGTCAAACATTCGCCGACCCCTCCTTGTCACGCCCCGCCCACGCAATGAACGCTTGTCCTGTCGACCAGGCGTTGCACATGCGCGTGGCGACCTGTGGCAGCGCGTCTTTTTCCGCATCGCATCCGCGCGCGCAGATTCAGCCCTGGCGCGGGGCACTCCCGACCATGGGCCCCGCCGAGCTGTCTCTGCAGCAGGCCTTGCATCGCCGCCGGGCCTGGGTTCGCGCCCCGCTAGGCCAGTCGCCAGACCCGCCCGACCACGCGCGCCACCCATCTGAAAGACCCAGCACTGGTCGGCTGATTCTGACCATTGCCTTCCGCAGCCGCATCGGGCGCCAGCGGGGAGAGGGCCGACCCCGACTTCTCCGACAACGGCTGGGCGGGCCCAGGACTTCCGAGCCCCGAGCTGGGCCCTCCGCCCCCTCGGGATGGGCGCAAACGCCGCGCTTGCCTGGCGGCGACCTCAGAGGCATATCCGAGGTTGCCCCCAACCCCTGGCGGCGAGCTGGAAGCCGCCGGAACCGAAGTGCCCGTTTGTCTCGCCACGCTCTGACCTTCCTGGGGTCGGCATTGCGGTGGCCCGTGGACGAATGAGCAGGCGGTGCGCGTGAGCCGCTGACGTCTCCTCGCAGCCCCGCGTCGTCGCCTGTAGATGGACCTGGCCCGGGTGGACATGGGCACTTCGGTCACCGACGCCTCCTCGCAGCCTTCCATCGCTGCCCCCCGTTTGCGCCCCGATGGCGGATGGGGCTCTGGGAAGGGCCGGCAGGGGCGGCAGCCGCGCGCCTGGCCGTGGGCGAGCTCCCGCCAGCAGTCCCGCCGGCCCTTGGGTCTTGGCGTCGGCTGCGCAGCTGGGGCTTGGGCGTCTGGCCGCTCCTCGGACGTGCGCCGCTTGGAGCCGAGCCGCTTCCGCATGGCACCCACCTCCACGCGAAGCTGCTCCAGGTCGCTGGCCGTCTCGCCGAAGAGCTCCTTGACCTTGCCCTGAAGCTCCGCCGCGGAGCTCGATTGGAGATTCTCCAGCGCCTTCTTGTCTCGCTCGTCCACCTCCAGGCCGACCGTGGAGAAGACCGCACCAGCCTCGAAAATGAACTCCTCGACATCAAGCAGCCGCGTGTGATCGAAAGCTGCTGGGGGATCGGGAGGAACTGGCATGTGCGCGCACCCATTGTGCACGCGGGCAGCGCCACGCGCATGCTGGCACTCCCGTGGCGCCTCTTATGCCTCGAGCTGCTCCAGAGCACACTGGTCGGCTTCTCTTCCGTAGCCTTCCCGCGCTCGTTGTGCCACGTCGAGCGCCTTGCGCCCACTCTCTGCAGCTTTTGTCGAAAGCCGCGTTGGCCCTCTCGCGCGCCTCGCGAAGCGACTCGACCTCTGGCGGTGCAGGGGGCGTGTCCACTTTGATGGTGGCCAAGGTCTGGGCGACGTGGGGAACGGCGGCCTGGAGAGCTTGGAACAGTTCTGCTGGCGACTTCTCCACCGGCCGCTTGTTCCACGCCCTGGTCTCGTTGCCGCATCCTTTTTTTGCGAGCGTGTCTGGACTTGGGCCACTTACTCCACTGCGACCACCCTGCTCTCTGCACGGTTTCGATGTCCATGGCGGTGGCAACTCCAGCTGTCTGCTGCAAGTTAAGCACGAGCCACGGCCTTTCCAGGTCCATGTGTACCCGCACGACCCACACTTGGTAGATCCACCCATGAAGCTGACTTCCCTGAAAAGCCCAACTTCACCAACCCCACCTGACAGCAGGCGAGGTACGCTCCACAGCTCACGCCCCAACCAAGCTGAAGACTAAATTCCTGTCCATGGGGGAGGTAAGCGAAAAGATTGCAGCTTGGCCGCAGATCAGCGGTGCCCGCGTGGTCCAAAGGGGGACCAAGAGCCTGGAGCCAGAATGGCTACGGAGGAGGAGGAAGAGGAGAAGGAGGGGCAGCCCGAGACGTCTGATCTGGGAGAACATTCTGCCAAAAGGTGGGGCACGAAAGTAAATCCGCTCAAAATCGGTCCCCTAACCGCGTCCAGCCGTGGCGACGAGGGGGGGGCCCTCCCCCACATTTCTGACTGCTGGAAGCAGTGCTGGGCCAGCTCCAAGGAAAAGGAGGAGGAAGAGGAGGAGGAGGAGGAGGAGGCGGAGGAGGGGGGAAGAGGAAGAGGAGGAGGAGGGGGAGAAGGAGGAGGGAGAGGAGAGGGAGGGAGGAGGGAGAGAGGAGAGAGGAGGGAACGTGAGGAGGAATGAGGAGGAGGAGGAGGAGGAGGAGGAGGAGGAGGAGGAGGAGGAGGAGGGAGAGAAGGAGGAAGTGCAGAATCCGGAGCAAGAGCAGAAGAGGCCTGCACTGCGCAGCTTCCGCGTGGACCCAGCTGAAAGGGGCCGCCACAGTGCCGTCCTGACGCTTGGGCAGGGCGCTGCGGGGCAAGATGGTGACGTCGACGGTGAGCGCGTCCGACCTCCCAAGGCTTCCCAAGGCCTCCGAAGGCCCCCGAAGGTCTCCGACTCTTTCCGGGGGGCATTTAAACGGTGGGCGCCGAAAGATGCGGATATCCCCCGCTTCCCCGGAACCCTCCCGAGCCCCGACTTCGGCTCCGCCGTGCTATAGGCGATTTTGTCTACTTTTCAAACTCCGTTGATCGCCTTACGTTGCCGTCGCCGTTTCCGCCGTGCGCGGAAAGACCCGCCTTCTTTCTCAGGCGAAAATGTATGCGATACGTTTCCACATCGTTTTGGGTACACTTCCGACACTTTTCTTTTGGAGAACCATCCGAAATACGGCTGATCTGGGGGTGCATTCTGACCAGCACGTCGAAGCGAATCCGACCGTGAAGACGAGTGCCTCCCATGAGGCCCACGAAACAAGGCAAGGTTAGCGGTATCGGCAACTTGTGCCCTCCTAAGGCCTCTGACGGCCTCCAGTCGACTCGAAACGCCTCCGACCAAGACGCACTATGTCTTAACCCCGCGCGGGCGATAATAACCCCCCTGGGATGATAAAATTTGCGATTCCCGCGGGGATACTAAAAGGATTTGCCCGGGGAAGGTAAGTTATGACGATGATGAGGAGGACAACGACGATGATGGAGGAGGAGGAGGAGGAGGAGGAGGAGGTTAAACCAGGCGCACGACAGAAGCCTGACTCGAGCGATCTCGAGGCTCGTGGCTACTTGCCCGCAGAGACGCAGGACACAAGGCTGACTCGAGCGATCTCGAGGCTCGTGGCTGCTTGCCCGCAGAGGCGCAGGACGCAAGGCTGCCTCGACCGATCTCGAGGCTCGTGGCGAAGCAGGCGCTTAGCTTGTGCCAGCGCTAGAGAGGTCCTTGGCCGATCTGGCCAAGAAGCCCCTCTTGCGATGGACTTCGATGCACTCCCCCATGCATGCGAGGCATCCTTTGGGGCCGTCCTTGCACGAGAGACACGTTGTGCAAAGCTGGGCGGCGGCGCTAGCCTCCTCGTAGCTGCCGCGCTTCGGCTCGGCCGCCGCGGGGCCCTTGCAAGGGTTGGACTTGTGCTTGGCCTTGGCCTTGGCCTTGACCTTGGCCTTGGCCTTGGCCTTGGCTGCGTCGTTGTCGCTCGCCTCCTTGAAATCATTGATGAACTCGTTCCCTCGAGCGACCGCGGCGCGGAGGTGCGCCGGCATTTGGCGGCCCTCGCCGCGGATCTCGCGCAGGGCGCGCTCGATCCAGCGGCGCGCCCAAAGGCCGCAGCTCCAACCGTCAACTTGGCATCGCATGTTGCTCGGTGCTGTGCAATGCTCGCCAGGGCCAATGGCGCCGAGCTTGCGGAGGATCCTCGCGGCGGCCTTGGGAGGCCACGCGCGAACCCTACCCGCGATTTCTGAGGAGAAGGGCAGGGTACACTTTGCTCGGCAGCTCCCGAGCAAAGTGAGCCCCACCTTCCCCCATCAAAAATCGTGGGGTGTAGGCGTGAACTCGCATGTGGCCCTTTTGGGCCTGCTTGGCGTTCTCGGACGGCTGCTCGAGGGCGTCGCGGTAGTCCACCTCGACGCCGCCCCCGTCGATCCTCGAGACCCGGCGGTGATTGCCGCAAGTGCCCCCTGCCCAGGGCGCCTCCAGGATTCGCCCCAAACCGGAGCGAAACGCTGGAGGCACCCCGACAGGGAGGGGGGGGGGGGGGGGGGGCATTGCAGCAACCGCCGACCTTGAGGTGCGCGTAGCGCGCGGGCGCCTCGGAGTGCATGCAGACCAGCACGTGCTGGGCCTTGTCGACCCTCTCGGCCCAGCGTTTCTGCTCCTCGGGCTACTGGGCGGCGGGTGCGACCTCGCCCTGGCCCTCTCGAGCCCAGGCGACGGCCGTCGTGGGCTCGACCGCCAGCACGTTGTCGGGGGCGCCCACTCGCTCCTCGATCTCGCCCAGCAGCGCGCGCACCGTGCCCAGCTCCAGCTCGAGGGTGTCGCCCTTGACGATCTGCTCGCAATTCATGATCGCGCGCTCCTTGGCGAGCGCGGTGCGGCGAGCGTGTCTTGTCTGGCGCCAGTCGAGCTACTGCGGCTTGGGGAACTTGTAGTCCTGCTCGATCGTGACCTGAGGACTCGCCAGACGCCCTGCGCTCTGCCGCGCCTGCCCTCGTGGCTGCCCTCCTCGGTGACGCGCGCCACCTTGCCGTGCCGGGGGGGCCCTCGCAGGCCTCGAGGCCGCCTTTCTACTTGGCCTTGTCCTTCTGCTTGCTGTTCTTATCCGCTTGCTGCTTCTGCCTGAACTTCTCGGGGAAGCTCGCGCGCGCCTTCGGCGGCCTGCCTGTGAGCTTCGCCTTGGCCACGTTTCTGCTGAGGTGCCCGAGCGAGGTCTCGCCGCCAGCCTTGCCCTTCTCGCGCAGCCACTTGCGAGCGTGCTTGCCCGGGAACTGGCCCACGAACTTGGACGCCCACTTGTTCTCGCGTCTAATGGTCCGCGCCAGCTTGATCATGTTCTCGAGGGCGCGCGGGAACTCGATGTCCTTGATCCGCTCCTCTGGCGGTTTGCGCATGTCCTTCTGCTCGTCGGTGAGCTCGAGGTCCAGCTCTCGGAGCTCCAAGAGGCAGGGGTTCTCGCCCTCCTCGAAGTCCCTCGGCAAGTCGTCGTCGTGGAAGCAGTTGCC
>CAUYUJ010017457.1:0-20000 GCA_963575745.1 Prorocentrum cordatum | reverse complement strand
TTGCTGTGATTTGCTTTGCGTTGCCTTTGCTTTGCTTTGCTGGCGCTGCTGTTGCGTTGCCTTTGCTTCGCTGCTATGCTATGCTATGATATGCTGTGCTATACTATGCTATGCTGCGCTATGCTATGCTATGCTGGGCTATACTATGATATGCTGTGCTGCGCAATGCTATGCTACGCTATGCTATGCTATGCTGTGCTCTGCTACGCTAAAGCTCAACGAAGCTAAGATAAAGGTAAGCTAAGCTAAGGTAAACCTGAGCTAAGATGAAGCTAAGCTAAGCTAAAATGAAATACGCTAAGCTAATAAGATGAGGTAGGCAATGCTAAGCTAAGGGAACGCCACTGGGTGAACCGCGGGGCGGGCCCTGGGACAACCGCCCGGGGCGGGGTCCACTGCCCGGCCCTTTAAGCCAACAGGGTGAGAACCCTTCTAGGCAGAGCCTAGGTAGGGAACTTGGGTTCGGGGCCTTAGGTTTCTCATGAATAAAGACACATTCTTTTAAATCGTGGTCAGGGGCGCATGGAGGGGGGGGGGGGGGGGCACGATGGGGCCACGCGGGCGATTAGGAAAACGGGATATAAAAAAGTTCGACCCTGGAGGGGGGGGGTAGAACGAAGAGGAAGAGACGAAGAAAAAAAGGGAAAGGAAAGGAAGAAGGAAGACATGCAAAAGCAAAGGGAGTAAGCAAAATGAGAAGAAAGGAAGGAAGATCCGAAACCTAAAAGAAGACGAAAAGAATATTAATAATAAGAAGACCAGAGAGAAAAAGTGAGGGAAGATAAGGAAGAGAAATCCTGCTCGGTCGTCTCAGCCTCGAGCCTCGTGGCCTCGAGTTGCTTGTAGAAGCTCGTTGCAGAGTCGGCCGTCTCGCGAGGCGAGGTTCACGGCTTTTCGCGCGAGCTCGGGGCCGCGGGCGGCGAGGTCTGCGGGCCCCAGAGGCTCGACAAGCTCACCTGCTTCGTCGGCGCGACCATCGGAGGTCTCGCCGCAAAAATGCAGTACCTCGAAACAGAAAACCCCAAGCCAACGTGGCTACGGAAGGTTGTTAGTGTTTGCTTGTCGTTGCTGCTCCTTGGTGTTCGCTTGTTGTTCTTGCTTGTTTCGCTGCTGTTGTGGATTGCTGTTGCTTCTGTTGTGCTTGCTGTTGCTTCTGCTGTTGTTGGTGGTGTTGTGCTTGCTGTTGCTGCTGTTGTTGGTGGTGTTAGTGGTGTTATCGGTGTTGCTGTTGTGCTTTGCTGCTGCTTCTGCTGTTGCTGGTGGTTATTTTGTTGTGCTGGTTGCGATTGCACTTGTTTGTGTGGCTGCTGCTTTTGTTTGCGTGTGTTGCGTTGCTTGCGTGAGCTTGTGTTCTTTGTATTGGTGGTTTTGTTGATCTGGCACCTGTCTTTTTTCCGGGCGTCCTCGAGGCCGGGGGTCGCCTCGCCGCGAGTTCGCAGCACCTCGTCCTCACTCTGCCCGGAAGCACCTCGCTCAGAGCTCCCAGCGGCTCGCGAGGCGCCTCAGGGCTGAGTCGAAACTCGGGGCCGAGGCCTGCGAGGCATCGCGCTGCCTCGTCGTTGCGGGCTTGCAGAGGCGCCTGCGCTTGTTGTCGTCAAGCTTCTTGCCCTCGAGCGTGGCCTTCTTGTCGTCGAGCATCTTCACCTCGAGCATGGCCGTCTTGTCGTCAAACTTCTTGTCCTCGAGGCTCTTGCCCTCGGGTTTGCCGGCGCCCCCCCCCAGCGCGGCGGCGCCCACCCGTCGCCATTCGCCCACTCGCCGACGCTCTCGTCGCCCGACCGCTCGGCGACAGGCCGACGATCGTCGCTGCCCGACTCGGCCATGGGGCGCCGCGCCTCGGCCATCGTGTGCTGCGTCCTCAGCTGGATGGGAATGCTTACGCCTAAATTGGCCGCGGTTGTCTGTTGTTCGTGTTCTTTGTCTTGCTACTGTTCTTGCTTGTATTGTTGATGTTGTTCTTCTTGCTTGCGTCGCTGATGTTTGCGAGCGTACGGGTGTGCGGCTGTTGTTTGTTATTCCTGATGGTTGTCGTGGTGTTGTTATGCCATGATGTTGTTGCTGTTTTGCTGTTTGCTGTTGCTGTCGTTGCTGCTGTTTGTGGTTGTGTTCTTGTGTGTGTGAGTGTGTGCGGGTGTCTGTGAGCGTGGATGCGTGGGAGTGTGTGTGTGTGTGCGAGAGAGAGTGTTTGAGTGTGTGTCTGTGTGTGCGCGTGCGTGTGTGTGTGTGTGTGTGTTTGCGTGCGTGTGCGCGTGCGCGTGCGCGTGTGCGTTGGCGCGTGCGTGCGCGCGCGCGCGTTGGCGCGTTTGCGCGCGCGCGCGACCGCCAGGTGTCGAGGCCCCGCCCTCGACCCTCGGATCGACGACCCGAGATCCTGGAGCCTAAGCTCGACGACCCTCGGGTCTACGATCCGGGGTGCTCGCAGATGCTCAAGACCAAGATCTCGGATCCTTGATCCGAGGATGGAGGGTCGAGCCTGCTCGGTGGCAGCGCGGGCCCGAGGACGGCCAGGGAAGCACTGGGCTCGGCCCTCGATCGAGCCTCGAATGTCGAACCGGGGATCTCCCAGTCCAAGCTTGGCGACCCTCGGATCTACGATCCGGGGTGCTCGCAGATGCTCAAGACCAAGATCTCGGATCCTCGATTCGAGGATGGAGGGTCGATCCTGTTCGGTGGCAGCGCGGGCTCGAGAACGGCGGAGAGGGGGGGGGGGGCGACCAACCGTCGCCGAGGTTCGGTCCTCGAGCCTCGGGTGTCAGACCCAAGATCTTCCAGTCCAAGCATGGCGACTCTCAGATCTACGATCCGAGGTGCTCGCAGATGCTCAAGACCAAGATCTCGGATCCTCGATCCGAGGATGGAGGGTCGAGCCTGCTTGGTGGCAGCGCGGGCTCGAAGACGGCGGGGGGGCGATCGACTATCGCCGAGGCTCGGCCCCCGAGCCTCGGATGTCGAGACCGAGATCTTCCAGTCCGCGCATGGCGACCCTCGGATCTACGATCGGAGGTGCTCGCAGACGCTCAAGACCAAGGTCTCGGATCCTCGATCCGAGGATGTAGGGTCGAGCCTGCTCGGTGGCAGCGTGGGTTCGAGGACGGCGGCGAGGGCGATCTACTATCGCCCGCACTCGGTCCTCGAGCCTCGGGCGTCGAACGCGAGATCTTCGAGTCCAAGCTTGGCGACCCTCGGATCTAGGACCCAAGGTGCCCGAATATGCTTGGACTCAAGATCTCGGATCATCGATCCGAGGAAGCAGGATCGAGCCCGCTGGATTTCTCGGTGATTGTTCGAGGACCACTCGGCGAGAGGGGGGCGCAGTACCCCGCGGCATGGAACGCCACTCGCGCGCGCTCGAGCGCTCTCTTGGAGCTTGAAGAGCAGATGGGGCTCGAGCGCGCGGCCCGAAACGTCGCCCTCGTAGCGAAAAGCGCGGGGCGATTGGCCCGGGGAGCTCGCGCGCTCAGGCGTCCGCGAGCATGAGCGTGGCGGGCTCTGACTCGGCCTTCGCGTCGGCCTGGCTCCTCTCGTCATCGAGCTTGTTAATGTTGAGCTTGTCGTGCTCTTCCTGGATCGGCGCATACTTGTCGTGGTGCAGCTTGATGCGGTTATCGAGAAGCACCTCCTCGCGCCTCTGCTGCTCGGCGGTTGTCGAGTAGCCCCGCTTGGCGCGCATGTCTTGGTAGCTGCGCCCGCGCAGCTCGTAGCTCATGTCCACGGTCTTCTTGATGGACCAGCACCACTTGACGATGGCTAAGGTCGTAGCCTTGGCGACCCCGTCGGTCGCCATCGAGACCATGGAGGTCTCGTTGCACCGCCTGACATACTCGCGGGACTTGCGCGGAATCTCGTTGAGGAGCATACCGGCACTCTCGGCGGGCCTCTCGCGCAAGTGCTCGACGGGCTCGAACTTCTCGTTGATCGGCAGCACAAGCTCGCGGAGGTGGAGGAGCTCGGCGGAGATGCTTGGGAGGGCTAACCCGATGCGCTCGGCGTAGGAACCGTGGGTCAGCTTCTCGACCTTCTCGGCGCCGGTCTCCACGTCTCTCTTCTTGGCGAGCTCCTGCAGCTTGGCCTTGAAGGTCGGCATGAGCCAGAAGAGGTCCTCGGGCGGCGCTCCGTGGTTCTCGAAGATGTCGTGCACGTGCTCGTTCTTCTGGACGCTGGTCTTGAAGAACGCCGCCACGGCCAGCTCGATGCGCCTCTTGTCCTTTCCATCTCCAGCACGGCTTGCTGGGCGCTCGATACCACAAGGCGCTCTCGGCCTTCAAATAGCAGCTCGTCATCATCGCTGCATCCGTGCCATGCGCGCTCGAATGGCGTTGGCGCATCTCGGCGATGCTGACTTTCTCGGCGATGTAGTTCAGTTTCTCGATGATCTTGTCGTTCTGCTTTGGCCATGCGCTCGAGAATCTCGTTCGAGCTCGGACTCGGCGCCGCCACGTGCTTCAACGCCTCGACGGGCAGGCTCGCGGCAGCTGCGCGCTCGGCGGGCTGGGCCATTGCTGGGGCTCGCGACGCAGTCAGGGGCAACGATGTGAGGGGATAGGCGTAGGGGGGGACATCGACCTGGAATCGGCGATACATCGCCGATGCATCGGCGATGCGCGCCCGATGCATCGGCGATGTACGCAGATTCCAAGTCGATGTCCCCCCCCAAATACCTATGCATCGGCGATGCATCGCCGATGCATACACTTGCCTATCCCCCCCTATCGCTGCCCCTGGGGCGAAGAGGGTCGGCGCCTCGAAGAGGCTCGACATCTTGGAATCTCGGAGACTCGGGGAGGCTTGGGCCTGGGCAACTGCGGGGGCAGAGGGGGGGGGGGGGGAGGAGGAGGAGGAGGAGGAGGAGGAGGAATCGGAATCGAGCTCTGGGGGCACTAGGTTCGTCTGATCGCGTGAGTTGCCTGGGCAATTCCTGGTGTAAATTCACCAGTTTATAACTTCAGAACAAAAACCTGTCTTCGCCCTGAGGACCTGGCAAGGAACTTCTGGGTGGCCGCTTGCGCAGGCAGGAGCACTACACGGGCGGTCTGAGGCACCCTCGTTTGCCGACTAAGCTGAGGGGCCTCCCCGCACCACCAAAACCGCGAGAGTTTCTAAAGCAGGAGGGCGAAGCCACCCATCAACCCTGGGAGGTGGGGACACAAAGGCCACTCCCACCAGCCAGGGCACGATAGGCAGTGCGTCTTCCAGCCTCAGTCCCCTCCCAAAAAATCGCTCAAAAAGTTTCGTGTGGGGTCGGGGGGGGGCGGGTGAGTTTGGCTCCCAGAAGAAGGCTCAGCGGCCTGAGAAACACCACGGCCACTCACCCTCCCCCCTTTTCCCTTCCCTTTCCTCCGCCGCGTGGGCGGCTGCAGTGCTAAGCTGGCGGCAGCAACACCTGGGCGGCGGAGTGCGGCCTCAAGAGTCACATCACCACGTTCCACCATCTGTAGTAGTCGATGTGAATACTGCCCAATCTGAACACGCTGGATGGCCGTCAATCGCTGTGGCTGCCGAGGAAGAACTTCCAACTCCACAACGTCATCACCAATCCTGCTCGTACTCAGCGCTTCTTGGACTGTGTACCCTCGAGCACCTCGAGAAGCTCCTGAGCTGCGCGCTCCAGCGGGCCTCTGGGGGCTGGCCCGTGCTTCTTGATGCCTCCGCTCGCCACGAGAGCTGCCAAGATCGCCACCTGCGCTGCGCCGAACTCCGTGCTCATCGCGATCGTCACCTTCGCGAGGCCTGGTTTCCCGTCCTTCACTTTGGCCGCCTTGCACTTGCAGTGCATCACTTTGCCCAAGAGGTCGAGCGGCGTCTTGCCCTCTGCTGCCACTTGCTGGGTCCAGAACTCGGTGAGGCTGTTCGTGTGAGTCTCCTCCAACTGGGGCTCTGTCTTGGACAGTCCGAGCATGGGTCCCGCGAAGATGTGCACGTGCGGCGGACCATGGCGGTCTTGAGCGGCGGGGTCGCCTTTGGCCTTCTTGCTCTCCTCGTGGCATGACTTCCCTTGAGCCATCATCTCGACGGCGATGGGCGACTTGACGTCAACGAGCACCGTGTTCCACAGCACGCCCGTGATCTCTCTGATCTCGGCCGCGTTTGCCAGGCTTAACTTTGTGAGTGCGATGAGCAACTTCTTGACTGTGCTCACGTCCTCTCCCTTTGCCAGCAGATCCTGGATGTGCTTCTTTCGATATGGTCCCTCGGCGCCTTGAGCTGGTTCGGCCCCGCGCTTCAGTCCCCAAGATGGTGCGGCGACTGCAAAGGGCGGCATGTCGATCGCGAGGTGGATGTGTCGGTTCCAACTCTGATAATCCTTTGAATGGGGTTACGTGACTGTGTAGATGCTCCTGCAGCTGCTCGAAGGTTTGAGCCCGAAAATCACAAAGATGGCAATCAACACGATCGGGATGATGGCGCTCACCAATATAGCGTGAGCGATCAAGACAATGTCCACCCCGAGCCACGCTGGATAAGAGATGTCTCTGAGCCGTCTTCACACACGAGAACGTGGTAAGGCAGAAGGGGCAGACATTCGTGGTCACGATTCTTGTCCACACGTCACGCTGTCCATGTTTAGCCATTCGATGTTGTGTTACAGCCATATACGTGTCAAAGCAAGCCGGGCATTTCGAAACATTTTCCAAGACAAATCCACATTTCCATCCTCCTCCACCCTTATCAGTAGATGCCGTAGTACTAGTTTGAGTGGGTGGCTGGTCTGGATGTCACTCTGGTGGCGGCATGGCTGACATATAAACTCCTTTACGCAATGCAGTAAAATCTTGATTAAGAAACTCCTCCTTCACCTCCTCATCTGCGAATATCTGTGCCCACCCCGATCGCACACATACCCCAAGATAACCGCCCTCATCATCAAGCCCCTCTACTCCCTCTTGTATATCCTGTCGAAGCTGTAGCGCCCACGGGTTCGCATCTTTTTTCAAGTCACCATCAATCAGCGTCGGTGTGTCTTCGAACGCGAAGTGTCCGAGCATGGAGGTGAGAATCTGGCCATTTCTCCACTGGTGGGCGATCATGGTCTGATACCTCCGAAGGCGCCGCACCCGCATCTCAAGACTCGCGGGTGCCATTCGCCAATGCTCCAGTACTTGTGCTGTGCTCAGTGCACGATGCTGCTGTCCAGTTTCGGTCTCTCGTATTTCATGGGCTGCTCCTCTCATCGCTCGTCTAGCATAGCGTGCTACCAGATGATATAATTCTATATACTGTTGCTTAGAGCAGATGTAGGCTTCGTTAGAGTGCAATGCAGTGTTTGTACACAGCATATAAGAAGTGTGCGCTTCACCCTCCACGGGGTGTGCTTTAAAAACCAGAAAGCTCCTAACGAGTAGCAAGCTGCCGCCACCGCCTTCTTGCGGTATGTGAATTCTACTGCATAGCTACAGTTAGCACCAATCCGCCCCCCTAAATAGCGAGCGTGCGTGCAGTGCGGAGCGGGAAGGGAAACCCTCTTCATGCGAAGCTCACGCGCGTCGGTCCCCGACCCAGGCCCCGAAAGCACTGGAATGATTTCCTGCTTACTCATGTTTTGCTTGCAGCCGATTTCGGCCAGAGCCAGATCCAGGAGGGCGTTGGCTCGCTCGCTCGACTGAGCAAGGTCCTGAATCCCTTGGCGGGGCCCTCCCAGAAGAAACTTCAAACTATCATCAGCATAGAGACTAAGTGACACATCTACTGCACGATCCAGGAAAGGGCGTTGAGCCACCAACTCCGAAGTAACCAACCCCTCCGCCTCCAAACGTTTTCCCCAATCCTGGATGGCAGTCTGGAAACTCTGCACAAACTGGCGTACGATATAAGGATCCCCCATCATGCCTCCACAGCCTGGTTTGAAAAAAACGGGGGCCCTCCTCGCACTGCAGAGTTACTGCTGCTTCCTCGAATCGCTGGCAGCCAAGACTTGCGAGGCCGTCTTCCATCAGCTCCACCGCAGCGGCGCGCATGTCTGCCCACTTCACACTCGCAAAGGCATTCGTGAGGTCGTGAAGGTGAACCAAACCTAAGCGGCCAGCGCGACGGATACGCCACATCATGATCAGAGAGTTGGCAATTGCATTCTCTTTGCATCTATGAGGTAAAAAAACCAAGCACTTGGGGAGGCATCTCGGGGGTCGTAGAGTGAGTGGAGTACCAGCCCTTACCGAGCGGAGGGAGGAGGTGGATAGTACGAAGCCCCGAGGCCGTTCCCCCAAAAGAAGTCCCGTCGGCTTTTTTTGCCCAAGAGACCCCCATGCTAGAGTGCCAAAAAACAAGTGCACGCATACTGGTTCGAATTCTGAGACAGGCATCTTCCAAAATGGATCGGAAAACTGGCGCGTCCAACTCGGGCTCCGTAGCCCCCAACCCTCGATTCTGATGCGAGGCGACCGTGGGTGGGACCAGAAGTATCGCCAAAAGCTCAACAGGCGCGGCCCAACTAGGGACTGCCTTTCTCTTGGGAGCTCTCAGAGCCCATCTTTCGAGTTTACAAACATCCGACTTGGCTTTTTTTCTGAACTGCTCGTCTAACGGGCTGGTTGAATCAGGTGCGAGGTCTTCATCCACTCGAGCTCTGGCAAAGTTGATCCAAGACGGGATCAGGGTCGCCTGCGTACCTCCTTCACAGCCGGGTAGCGAAAGCTGGTCCAGCCATTCCTTCTCCGACGGCGGGGCGACTTGTGCTGCTAGATAAGGTCGACGCTTGGTGCCAAACTTGCTGCCTGCAGCTCGCCTGGCCAAACGATACACATCAAAAAGTTTGCGCTTCCTCCATGCTTCCCACATCTCAATGATAGTCTTCTCTTGAAAAGCCTTCCAGTCCAGAATACGTCCTCGCTTCATGTGGCGTGAAAGGGCTCGCAATTCCTCAGAAACTCGTCGCTCTTCATCTGACTGAGGTGTCAGCTCGGCTGCGCTGTGGCCTGGCACTAAGTTTTGTGGAGCCTCGTCCGCAAGTGGCGGTGGACCGCTGGAGGGGTGGGCGTGGCCCGCGAAGCCACTGGCCGCGTCAGCACCTCCTATCCCCCCTCCAGCGCCACAGACGTGGGATTTCCCGAACGGGCCGAGGGACCGCTGGCCTCATCAGAGGCAGCCCAAGACGCGGGGCCCGAGGGAGGTTGGCGTGGCGAACCTGGTTCACCGATGGCAGGACCCTCAGGGTCTCGCTGAACCATCTCCCGTCGCGCCTCCCCAGGGCCCCCTTCGACCTCCTGAGGTCTACACCCAGACGCGTTCTGATCGCCAGTTGGGGGCAACCCGATGGCATTTGGCCTGCATCTGATGTGAGATTCACCAATTGAAATAACAGCTGGTGCTGTGTGGCCCAGTGCGACTCGTAGGTCTTGGCGCTGGCGTAGCAAATGTCGACGATGTGCCTGTAGTGCGGTATATCTTTCATATTCAACTCGCTCAGCCGTAAAAAACTCTTCACCAATCTCCATCATCACGCCTTCAATCTGGGCCCACAGCGCATCGGGGAGCGTGCGGGTCTTCAAGTCTCGCATCAAGTCCTCGTCCTGGGTGAGGCGCTCTTCCACAGCTTGAATAAAATCATCTCGAATCGAATCGCCATGAAAGGCTTCCAGCATTTTGTCTCGGTCCCATCTCGTGCGTGTTGCTTTCGCTTTGTTTGCGGCCGTCCACGTCGGCAGCTGAAACTTGAGGTGTAAAAACATATGGTCTCGGCGAACTCGGGTGCCGATAAGCTGAAGTTGTCGCGACAAGTGGCCCAAGGTGCCCATACTGCTGCATACTAAACTCGTGGGTACACACATGTAATCAATGAGAGTCTCCACGCCACTCGTTCCATACCAAGTAGATTGTCCATAATCCGCACTGCGAGCTGTCATATAATGGCTCTCCAGTAACTCGCGTAACAGTTGTCCAGCCAGGTGCTCTGTCCGCGCCCCGTATTCACTAATGGCCTCCGTCTCAATGTTCGTACTTGCAGGAGGAGGTACCACTCCCATTCCATCATTCAGATCCGTGCATAATATCGGGACGCTTCTGCTCGGGGTCTTGGCCAGGACTTCCGCGATCCAATCAATGAGGCCACGTACTGTACGATCCTATTTGGGGCCCTCTGCTTTTGTCTTCACTCGCGGTGGGAAGTAGACTCCAATGAAGGTGAAGTCGTAGAAGGAAGAGGCGACGCGTACCGCAAGACCACGGCCAGCCAGGGCCGCACCAGGTACAGTGATACGTCGAAGATGTCGCTGCTTGATCTTACATCGGAAGGTCATTGTGATGCCTGCCGAACTGTTAGTGTACTGTCCAGGGCACCAGCCGCCCTCCACCTGCCATCGTCGTCCAAGTCGGCGTTGTTGCACCCGCAGTGTGGCACGCTGAGTGGTGCCCACCAGCGTGACGCAGTCGAAGTTCTCGCACGCCAGGTTGATGTCTTCCTGTCGGTCGCGGCGGGAGGAAGAGAGGGGATTGTAGTGTCCGCATCGCCATACATGAGGTAGCAGCTGAGGCGGCGTTGGGGTCCCCCCCATCTCCCGTGAGCATTTTCCAATTTGAGCTGCAGGCAGGCTCCCGCGGCCATGATGGCCACCAGCAGCCGATGGTGTGGCATCAGACCTGACAGGTCATGTTATGAAAGGACACTGTGTCGGTCTATGGCCGCCTTCAATGTGCTTAAGCCGTGGCGGCGGCTGGAGGAGGAGGAGGAGGAGGAAGGGGAGGAGGAGGAGGAGGAGGAGGAGGAGGAGGAGGAGGAGGAGGAAGGGCCACGAACCGTGTGAGGGGTGCGACAAAAAATGGTTCACTTAACTAATTAATTCCAATGCTCTTCCTGCTCGAAAAACGCACGCGCTATCAAAACCCAATCGGTCCCTATGGCCCTGCCACACGTTCCTGACTCGGGAACGGCTAAGAAAATGAGAATCCCATGGCTTTGCCGCACGGTCGTAACGTGGGCAAATTGAACTGGTGAGAAATCCCACAGCCCTGCCACACGCTCCTGATTGCGGAAGATGGTGTGGCGAGACCATCGCGGCCATGCTCAGCGTTTTTGATGCTGTTGCTAATCAGCCTGATGTGATAGCAACTTCGATCCCCGCAATTTCCAGGTGATTATCAAGTTCGGCCCCCGCTCCTTCCCAACAGATGAATCCCTGTGGGCGGGGATTTTAAAAATAGATGGGGTTTCAGGGGGGGCACCTTTATTATAGCCCGCACGGGGTTTATTTTCTCAATGCGGATTTCCTGGAAGTCCCGACCCTTTCCCCAAGGGCCGGTTTTGCGCCCAGAGGTGTGTCCTGACAGTCCGGGGCCCGGCCAGGGCCTGGCCCCCCGGAGGCCGAGCCCTCCCGAAAACCTTCCGCCGCGATTTCTTGGTCCACGCCGCGAGAATGTGTAGGCGGCGAGCGAAGGGGGAAGTGAGAATGGGCGGGCCTTCTCAGCAGGCTCGGAAGTCCCAAGGCCTTCTGAAAAGGTTCTGAAGCCTTCCCCGAAGGCAGAGAAAACTCCTCGGAAGGCGCGGCGGCTTCTGAGAAGTCCCGCCGCCTTCTGAAGAGGCCTTCTCCTGCTCACTTCCCCCCCTCGGTCGCCGCCGAGTCTGGGACCTCGCGCAGCCCAGCCGCAGGTGCGAGTAGAAGCCGGCGTCGCAGCGGCGCCCAACGGGCGAGGCAGGCCGGGCCCACGCGGAGGCGGCGGCCGTCGCCGGGAGCAGCCGCAGCGACACGGCGCTGACCGCGTGCATCAGGCCCTGCTGGTGGGTCCCGGACGCCGAGCTGACGAGGGGGGGCGACACGAAGGCCCTCACACCTCACGAGCGGCGAGCGCATACAGTGGAGAGGCCCATGCCAAGAAACACCCTGCTTGCCTCCAGGGTGCCCTGGGCTTCTTGGGCTTCGCGATGGAAAGCGCGACGCCCCCACGCCAAAAGTCAAGGGACATCCTCGGGTCTCACGGTTGGGCTGCTTGTGGAAGGTTTCTTGTGGTCGGGCCTCCACTGTACGCACGCCCTCGCTGTCTGGACTGCAGGGCGCGATCCCGCGGATACGCGGTCGCATGGATACGTTCCGCGCGGGAAATCTTCGAAGAAGCACCCCGTGTCCACGGCGTCTCGGCCCAGGGCCCCAGACATCCGCGCGTGATTCTCTCCAGGCACAACGTTCACCAGCATATCTATTATTGCACCGGCCTAGCTTGCAGACATCCTGCAGCGGATTTCTGCGTGGATTTCTGCCCGAAGCGGCCAGCGAAAAACGAAGCTCATTTCGCGTGGATTCTTTTTGGTTTTCATTCCTGGCCACAACCATCGAAGCGACATCGACCTCGAAGTCCCCGGGTCGTGGTCGGACGACCGCCCTCCTCCTCCCCCTCCCCCTCCTCCCCCTCCTCCTCCTCCTCCCCTCCCCCATCCTCCCCCTCCTCCTCCTCCTCCTCCTCCTCCTCCTCCTCCTCCTCCTCCTACTCTTCCTCCCCTCCTCCTCCTCCACTTCCTCCTCCTCCACTTCCTCCTCCTCCTCCCCCTCCTCCTCCTCCTCCTCCTCCTCCTCCTCCTCCTCCTCCGGCTTCCCAGATGGTGCCCGAGCAGATGGTGATGTGGAGCCCGATGTGCTCCGCCCCCAGCGTCGCCAGTGCCCTCGGGCTCGGGGGGGGCCCCGAGCGCCCGAAAGCAGGGAAGGACCTCAGGACGCGCTTCCCGCAAGACCGTCGCCCGGGCATCGCCAGCCTGGGGCGTTTGGGAGCCCAGGATCAGGTCGGGCACGTCCCCCTACAGGTGGATTTTCAGGGGGAAATTGAAAAATAGCCCAAACATGCTCCAGAATGATCAAACATAACAGAAAAACGGCCCCCAGACTATGATTTCTGACTGTGTTCGGACTTTTCTCCTGCAGAGGGACATGTCCGACTGAATTCCAGGGGCGCGGCGGTGTCGCCAGCGCCGACCTGTCGCCGAGGCGCCCCACCGAATCATCCGAGGCCGCCGGGCCGCCCAGGGAGCCAGTGCCCCCGCTTCGCCCCCCCGCGGATGTGGCGCCCCGCAGAGCTGGTGCTCGAGCGGGCGCCGTCCTCGTCGGCGAGGCCAGCGCCGCATCCTGGGAGAGCTCCAGGCAAGACACCACCAGCAGCCCTGGCCAGGCTTAGGTCGGGCATGTCCCTCTACAGGAGGACGATCCGAAAATAATCCAACATAATATGGGAACGGTTTTTGTTTGGAATAGTTGCTTGGCAGTGTTTGAACACTCCTGGACTAATTTTTCCTCCAGCACCGCCTGTAGGGGGGACATACCCGACCTAAGGCCAGGCCCATCCTGGGCCCTGGACTGGTGGGTAAGCCCTCCTGGCCCAGGCCTGGAGGGCCATACACTGGTCCAGGGCCCAGGCAGGGCCTGGCCAGGGCTGCAGGTGGTGTATTGTTGGCGTCCCTCCAACATCCCTCGGCGAAGCCGTTGAACTCCCAGCTGAACCTCCTGGGGTCGAAGCCGCAGAGCACGTCTCCGTGGCCCTCCCCTCTCTCGCGGAGAGTGAACGGGCGGATGCGCGCCTGCTGCGCGCACAGGCTGGACTCCGAGTACTCGGACACGCTGATGACGTGGACGGCGCCGACGTGGTAGCACATGACGACGTCACGGTGTAGGCCCACCAGCCGCTCCACGCTGTGGTACAGCCAGTGGTTGAACCTCTTCTGGTCGTTGACGCCGTTCCCAGGGTATATCCTCTTGACCTCCCCGACGCCGCCGCGGTCCTGCGGGGGCCCGCGCGGCGTCGTCTGCGGCTCGTCGGAGGCGAAGCTCGCGGAGGTCACGAGCCCGCTCGAGCTGCGCTCGGGCACCAGAGACAGCCCGCCCGAGGGGGTCAGAGGGTTCAGGGCGTAGTCCGCGCTGCCCAGGCAGAGCCCGCTCGAGCTGCGCTGGGGGAGCAGGGGGTAGTCCGCGCCGCCCGGGGAGCGCGCGGAGACCGGTGGGGAGAGCGACATCTTGCGCAGGGCCCCGCTGCCTGGGGAAACAGCAAGGCACCGATGCCGCTGCTCCCCGGACCTCTCCGGGGGAGCGTTCTGGCCAGGACTTCGAGGATGATCCGGCCGTGTCGACCAGGGGCCTCAAGGACGGACCTCGGTATCGGTATATGTTCATCCTCTGACTGCCGCTGCGCGCGGGGGCCGTCCCAGCTTCGGCTGTGTCGCCATCGGACCGCGAGTGCGAGGAGGGCACCGTGGAGTAGGACGCCGCGAGCTTGGCGGCGCGAGCCTCCCTGCTCAGCCTTCGGGGGCCCCTGAAACCCGAGTAGGAGATCCCGAAAGTGTTCTCCCGTCGAATCTGCGAAAAATGCCTACAGTGCTCTGTTGATCCACTGACTATTCGACGCATGTGCCTCGTGGGCCCGGAGAGAAAATAAATTCTGGGGTAACTAAATTATGTAGTCGATCCCCCACTCGAACACCATAATACTGTGGACCAGGACCTTGAACATCCCACCCGGATAAAAACAACGAGAAGGCCTCGACCCACGGCTGCACTTCTCTCTTGGGTGCGCCGCTGTCCTGGGTCATCAGCCATCAGATCCGACGCTGCACCCCCAAAAAACTGCGGCATCTCAGAACATCACCAACGGAGCCCCCGACTCCACCTTCCTGCGCCATTCCCGACTCGAGGAGGCCTGGGCCAGCCTTTCGACCCTGGTCGACCTGCCCCGCGAGAGCCCCAGGCCACGAAACGGGCAGAAAACGGTCGTTGCGAACAACCTGCAGCGCCTGGAGCCTGAGGGCACGCCCCTGTTCAGGCAGCCCTGCGGCCTCTGAAACAGGTTGAGGAGCATCGTTTCACCGATCCCTATTCCCACGGGCGTGGCCTGGGCCCCACTAACCGATTTACCCCCCTAGATTTAGGTCGGGCGTGTCCCCCTGCAGCCGGATTCTGGACGAGAAATTCTAGATAGTCCAAGATACCCCCAAATAGCCAAACAATTAGCAAACAAACCGTCTCCATACGATAGTCTGACGATTTGGGAATTCTCCTCCTGTAGAGGAGCAGGCCCGACTTCACCCTAGATGGGGATACGGGCTTCTTCTCCTTCGGACTTCGAGAGGGCATGTCTCCAGACTGGGGTGGTGGGATGGTGTGAATCGGGATGGGGATGGGACAGGGATCGGTTCAACAATATTGACATACAGTCAAGTCGGGCCTGTCCCTCTACAGGGGGAATATTCAAAAATAGGCAAACCATTGTCTGGGGACGTTTTTAGGACTATGCTTGCACATGTTCATATTTTGCTTTGAATATTTCGCCTATGGGGGGACATGCCCGACCTAAACATACGGGGTCCCTGGACCCAGTGCCAGTTTTTCATCCCGAGTCGACTTCCGACGGTCCCGGGGCCTAGCGAGGGCCCCCAGAGGCCGGAAACGGCCACCCTACCGTCGCGATGTTTACGGCACGCAAAATTCTCATCATGAAAAATCACGGCCTGAGCCCTAGACCCCGTTTTCCTGCGCAAATGTTCGAGCCGGATCGATCTGTGAGGGTCCCTTGGCGCGAGACCAAGCGAAAACGCCCGATGCGAAACAAAAAGTGCGACTCCAAGATCTCAGGGCTTCGGAGTTCAGACGCCCGGAAGCCTCTGGAAGACCTTGTGCCCGGCCGCAAGGCTCCTGCCGGTGTCGCTAAAGAGAAAACCCTGGCCCAAGGTGCCCCCAGGATCTCCAGGGAGACCCTCCCGGCCTCCAGAGCACCCCTCACGAGGCCCAGAGGGCCCCAGGGGCTCTAAGATGGAGCAGAAAGTTGAGGCTCCTTGGGCCAGGATCACCTTTCTCCCCCGCACCGCCAGGCGGAGGAGGAGGGGGCGGAGGAGGAGGAGGAGCAGGAGGAGGAGCAGGAGGAGGAGGAGGAGGAGGAGGAGGAGCAGCAGCAGCAGCAGCAGCAGGCGGAGAAGGAGGACGAGGAGGAGCAGCAGTTGAGCAGGGACCGACCGTCCCGGCTTTCCTATAGTCCTACCACAGAATGTTCTTAGAACCCAGACATGTTCTAAGAACAAAGACCATTTTCTTAGAACATAAGCCCGATGTGTTCAAACAAGACAGACTCCGCCAGAATTGTTCTAAGACCATGTCGTGGAAACCACAAAACGTTCTTAGAACATTGTTTGATAGGGCTGTAGGCGAGCCAGGGCGCTTCGCCACTGCTTGAAGCAGGCGAAGGAGGAGGAGCAGGAGGAGGAGGAGGAGGAGGAGGAGGAGGAGTAGAAGGAGGAAGGAAGAGGAGGAATAGGAGGAGGAGGAGGGAGGGAGGGATGGAGGGAGGGCTAGGGCCAGGGACACCCTATTGGCGCCACCCGATCCTCCGCGCCGCTCGGTCCTCGCTCCGCGCGGCGCGGGTGCCGACGGCGCCGACGGTGCCAGCCTCCCCGCCCTCGCCGCCGGCGCCCTCTGGGGACCCGCCCGGCCGGGCGAGGCCCGCGAGGGCCCTTACGGAGGGGCACAAGGACGTACAGTTGGGGTCCGCCTCCTCCTCCTCCTCCTCATGCTCCTCCTCCTCCTCCTCCTCCTCCTCCTCCTCCTCCTCGTCCTCTTCCTCCTCCTCCTCCTCCCCCTCCCCCTCGCGCCCTGCCCCCCCTGAGGGCCCGCGAGGGCCCTCACTGAGGGGTACTGACTGCAGTCGGCCCATATCAGAAGGATGAACGATGATCGGGTTGGCCCCAAAGGGGTCCAGCGACAAGGGGGTGGTGCAATGGAGTTGTGGGGTTGCATCAGACTTGGGGCGTGCAGTACATTTCGGGGCGCAAGTGTATTGCTGCATTTTCGCGTGCAATGCATTACTTGCAATACAATGCAATACAATTTTCCAGCGCAGTAGATTTGCAGTACACTTGCCCCAAAATCTATTGCACCACCCCCTTTCAGGTAGACCCCCTTTTCGGTCACCCCGAGATAAGAATTCAAGGGCCTTGGACGCCTACTTCGAAACTTTTTGAGCGGGGCGCGCGGCCAACGAAAGTGGTCAAGATGCACCGAGGAGGCGAGGATGCTAGGGCACCCTTGGGAGGGGTGCCCATCCTTACCCTGCGGGTCGACTGACCCAAAAATCTGAGGAACTGGCTTTTTCAATCGGGCGGCACTTCTTGGAATTCGGCATCCAAGGCCCGTTATCGGGCTCGGGGGCCATCAAACCCAGACCCCCGACGTCATGATTTTTTCATGACGTCGACACCCCCAGGGTCTCGACCCATTCCCCGGGACCGGTTTTTCGTCCTGAGTCGTTTTTTGACGGTCCCGAGGGCCGGTAAGGGCCCCCAAAGGCCGAAAATAATGAAAAACCTCCCGTCGTGATTTTTTCATGACTCGAGGGGATCTGGGAACATTGATCCGGGACGAAGAGCCACCCCTGGGGAAGGGGTCGGGACCTCTCTCGGGCCGCGGATGGAAAACGCAGATCGGCGGATGTAGGGGGTATGCGCCCTGCTCTTAGGGGGCCCTGGAAACGACAGGGCCGCTTTTGTTACCGGCTCCGTTCTGCCGCTTTTTTGCCCGCTCCGACGCCGCTTTTTTACCGGTTCCGTCGCCGTTTTTTGACCGGTTCCGGCTCCGCTTCCAATCCTGGAGCCGTTCTTTTGCCGTTTCCGGTCGCCGTTTTTTTGCCGTTTCCATTTTCAAGGGACATTTTTTTGGAAACGGTGAAAAAACGGCCCTGCCGTTTCCGGGGCCCACAAAGGTCCTGCTCAGAGGCGTGCGTCCGACGCAGTCATGTAGTACAGGCGTCCTGCTAGGGCATCGTCTCCCGAGCGGTGCGGCCAGAAAGCGCCCGGCACGGAGCCTGTACTGCAAGGTTTCTCGGCGCGCACGTCGCCCCTGGGGGGGGCGGCGCGCAGGTAGTATCAGTATGTTGGTGTGACGCCGACCTCATGGAGGGGCATCGAAAGGCCCAGGCGTCGGGCGTCTCGAAAAGATCGGGACAGGAGGCCCAGGCAGGATCGCGTCGCTACGAAAAACACGGCGGGAAGCATTTGGCAATGTTCTGCCTCCTGGGGCCCTCGCCGGGCCCCGGGACCATCAAAGAACTGGTCAGGATGCAAAGCTGGTCCCGGGGAATGGGTCGATCGCGACTTCCGGTGACCCCAGACATCGGGCGTTTCGGAAACATAACGGCAAAGGGTTTTTCCTCAGCTCCTGGCGTCTCAATGTTGGCGAGCTGGGCGATTTCGCCCGATTTCTGGACCCGGGACCCTCACGGATCGATGAGGAAGATGGGGTCCGGGGCTCAGGGCATGATTTTTCACTATGTTTCAAGTGTTCACGCTGTTGGATTTCAGGTGCGGGGGATTTTCATACTTCTCGGCCTCTCGCGGCCCTTCCTGGGCCTCGGGATCATAAAGAAAGCGACTCGGGATGAAAAACGGGTCCGGGGGAAATGGTCGAGAGGTCGGGGGCCCGTGCCTCGAAACAATCGAGACGTCAGATGTCTGGGGGGGAAAGAGGGACGCATCGATCACGAATGGCCGATACATCGCCCGTGTACCGTCGATGCGTCGTGGATGCAGACCGCCTCATGAATCTTCTACACATCGTCGATACATCGCCCTGAAATCAACGATGCATCGTGGATGCATTTTCGATAAACATATCTGTGTGTATATATATATATATATATATATGTGTGTGTATGTGTGTATTCCTCTGTCTATATTTTTACAAGCCCGGGCGGGGGGAAAACCCATCACCCCCCCCCCAAAAAAAAAAAAAAAAACGGACTCCCGGGATCCGGGGCTTAGGGACCCTCCGGAAGGGCCTCGAAGCGGCCCCCAGGGCCTCGCAGGACGTGGCGCGCTCCCGAAACGAACCCAGAGAGCCCCAATACGGTCGACGACGACCCCCAAGAAGCCGTCATACCCCCCAAGATCGTCCCGAAACGTCCCAAGAGGCCTCCAAGAGCACTCCCAAGAAGGCCCCAAGAGGCGAAAATCCTTGATTTTGTTGGTTTATGGCTTATCTGGGGGTTCTCCGCTTTTCGGCTTCCCGACGCTCCAAGACGCCGGCCTTCTGGGCGTCCGAAGCCGCCTAGGACGCTCCAAAATCGCCCCACAACCATCCGAAAGGGCTTCCAGGCAGTCCAAGAGAGCCCCAAAACGGCACAACAGGGGTCCAAGATGGCCCTACGGGAGCCCCATGGCGGCCCAAGATGGCCCTAAGACACCCTCCGAAGCATTCCAAATCGTGACCCGGTCGTTCAAGGAGACCACGGTTGGAGGTAGGGTGGCCCGACAAACCCTCAGAAACCCCCAGAACACGCCCAGGAGGCCTCCAGAAGGCCTTAAGAAAGCATCCCAAACACGCCCATGAGGCCCCCAGAGGCTCTCCAAGGAGGAGCCTCCGCAAAAAGAGCTGAGGTGGATGGGGAGAATGCGCAGGGCATGGCGAAAATGAGGAATAAGAAGCATGGAGGAAGGAAACCAAATAACATCATTATAGCGGCGATGCCGGAAAAGGAATCAGTTGTCGCTAATTTGTCGGCTTGACCTTCCCGCTAGTCCGCCTGCATACCAAACTTCAAGGACCAAGGTGCATGGCGCGAAGCGCCACTGCAGTCTTGTATATATATATATATACACATATATATACATATATATATATATATGAGTCCACCATTCGAGGCCGATGCCTCCCCATCTATGCCTATCCCCTTATCGTTGCCCCAGGCCTCAGCCTATCCAGCAGTAGGTCGCTCACCACCACGCTCAGGTCGGCGAGGTGAACCTCTGTGTGTATTTTCTCCAGTGCACAACGGTGGCAATTAAGGATTCACCATCGACAGCAGCGCGACGCACAGCACGTAACACAGTATAGCCTTAAAATCGGCACGTGTCCCGATTGGGTGCCGTCAATCACCTGGTAACCAGAACCTGAAACAGAAGGGAAGGATGACAAAGACCCTGAGATCCGACGGCGACGAAAAAACTGGGACATCGTGAACAATCACGTCCGGAGAGTAGGAGGGGGAGGAAAGGAGGAGGAGGGGGAGGAGGAAAGGAGGAGAAGGAGGAGGAGGAGGACGACGGTGACGACAAGGAG
>CAUYUJ010017456.1:215755-235491 GCA_963575745.1 Prorocentrum cordatum | reverse complement strand
TCTGGTTGCATGCACTTGCAAGATGAGTTGTTATCCTGGCAAGAGTCGAAGGGCATTCCAAGAAACCAACGCCTGAACAATTTGACGATCAAGATGCTGGGGTCCACGAAAGGGCATGACCTCCAGGACGCATGTGGGTTTGTTCGGGTCTAGTTTGGGCTGGGCAGAAAATCAATCGTCGCAACGGCGCGGACTCGCCTCGAAGATTAACCGTATACATTGGGCAGGGCACAAACAATGGTGTTGCGGGGTCGTTCGTAAACCGCCACACAGTTTTTGATTGTGGACCTCCAGGACCCAAACCACCCTGGGTGCGGGATGAGCCTGAAAGCTGCGGAGTCGGCTCTCATGCTGGAATTTGTGATGGATTTGCTACCAACGAAGGGGGGGATTGCTGTTTTCGGTCCGCATCTTTTGGGAGCTGGTGCAGCATTACAAAGCTTTATGCAACTCATGCGTGAATACCCTGTACTTGTACCTCCAGACGTGCAACATCACATGAACCACTACATGAATATTCACGTGCGCTGCGCGAAGGCAGCGCTCATTGCTCTAGTACCCAAGCACCACCAGGCGTGCCACCTGGCGGACAGGATGGCCAAATATGAATCAAATATGTTGTTGTCGTCGTTCAGTCTGTCGTCCTTCACCCGTCATCCTTCTACTCCGTCTGGTGCACTCCTGCTCTTGCCCCTAACTACCTAAATCATGTCGTGGAGCATCCGCCCCCATCTCTACTCCACCCTGTCAACTCCTCCCTTTCCACCCTCCCTCCTTCAACTCAGATGCAAGAGGGGGAATGCGACCCGATCTGCCCTCTTCCCTACCATCCCCGCCCTTGCCCCCCCCCGCGGCAGAAAGCCTGGAGGATTCGAGGTTCAACAGCGCGTCCAGGCGTCGATCCAACGGGCCCCCGAAAGAGGCAATAGGTGTGCAGCCCGGTGGGCAGGTAGGCAGGGGGGCATCGGGGGAAGGGCAGGCGGGCGGGACCCCCCCCTAAAAATCGGTTCTGGGCCCGAGCCAAAGCAGAGAATAATCGAGACGAGGGACCAGGACGAGGGGCTCGAACAAACAGCTTCAAGACCTCCCGAGGATCTGGTTTCACGGCTCTCCCAAAATGTACAATTGCTTTCTGGACGAAGGTCTGAATAGCTTACTTCGGGACATATGTCAGTACGCCCACCGCAGCACTCTTGAGTTCAGGTGCCATTCCCTTTTCGAGCTAACAGGCGCTCTCAACCTATCGCGCTGGATTTCGAGCAACTCTGCAGCATGCGGTTCCCTCGTTTCTGGGCGCTGATGACGCTCGCCAACGCTATGCCTTGCGCTTCGATGGGGAAGGTATCTAGGAAGCCACATCCTCGCCACGATGATGGCTACGGCTGGGCCAAAGCAACCGAGCGGGATCTCGTTGCCGCTGGTATTCCTGGTCAGCTGAAAGATTCTGCGGACACTTTCCGAATGCTGCAGAGTGCAATCGGTGCTGCGTGGAAAGCTGCCCCTGGGATTCATCGCGGCACTTCGTTTCTAGAGATGTTCTCTGGAGAGGGCGGGACGACGCATTCCGTGATCAAAGATCAGGGGCTTACGGCTTATGCATTTGATAAGCGGCATGGCGATCACGAAGATGCAACTTCTCTACGTGGGATGCTATACGCAGTTTTCCTGGCCACGACAGTGGCCGTCGGGGGGTGCATCCACTTTAGCCCCCAATGCAGCACCTGGATACATCTAAGCATGGGCCATACAAAACGAACGTATTCCAACATATTCGGAAATGAATCTCGGCGAGACGTCCTGGAGGCGAACCATGCCGCCATGCTAGCGTCCCTGGGTAGCCAAAAGAGATGGCATGAAAGAGGGGGGGGGGGGGACGAGGGAGTCAGGACTGGGAGGGCAGGGCAGGAGAGGACTGCGGATGTTGGGTTAGAGATGGTCAGAGATGGTTAGAGATGCGATATCCCCATTCTTCCTCAGCAAACCCGACCCCGCCCCCAAGAAAGCGACGTCGGCGCACTTCAGTGAGGAGGGGGGCGTGTCCGGTTTACCCTCTAATGTCACGGTGCAAATCGGATGTTGACATTCTTGGGGCTAGGTGGGGCTTTGCTGAGGAAGGATGGGGCTGGGGCGCGCAACGCCGCGGTGCGCCCGAAGGTCTTGGATGATCTTCTTTGCCGAGACCAGGGGCGTGCGGGTGTTCGTGGAGCAGCCAGCCAACAGCATGATGTACAAACACATCGCCATTAGTTCTGTTTTGAAGCTCGTCGAGGCTACGCGCATTATCACGTATCTGTCAGCCTTTGGGGCGCCCAGCTTGAAGCCTCTAGAGTGTTTCACCACGTTGCCAGATCAGTGTTGCGCACCTCTGATCGCAGACTCTCGGCGGTCCAAGAAGGCCCTCGAGAGGAAACCAAATAAGGCGCCACTGACACAGGTCACCAAGCGCAAACACCCTGGGAGCTCCTCTAAGAAGGGGTGGGCCAAAGATGGATGGGTCTCCAAAGTCCACAAAGGCCAATCCCTCAAGGCATCGCAGACCTACCCTGTCGCCTTCTGTCGCAAGTTGGCGAGCGCGGTGGCTGGCAAGGTCGGCAAGTGAATGTGTTTAGCGCGCGTCTGTGGTGACGCCAATCGGTTTCGATCTGTTTAAATTCGTCTGCGTGCAATTCAGCGCGTCTCCGCTGCGCTTGGCCACGCGCGGAGGCATCTCGTCAGTGTTGCTGCGTTCGTTTGTCTTGCCTGCCCAGCGCCAGGTTTCTTCAACGCCTCCCCCGCTTCTGCCCATTAACCATTCTCCCAACCATCTTGCGTGCATATCCAGATCCCGCTTTATCCCTCTCTCTGTCTCCCACCCCCTCCCTCACTTCTACCAATGAAACTTTGGTTATGACAATCACCGCCACTTTTGCTGGTCATTTCAATCGATGGCTCTCCCATCCACGCCTCACTGTATGATGACATGTCCATATATTCGAGTCGGTCACTGTTGGATGTTTCGTGCCCTCTTCTGTCTCCCTCGCTTCCTCTCTCTCTCTCTCTCTCTCTCTCCCTGCTGCTCCCAACCTCTTCTTCCATGATCGCTGGTCCCCTCTTTCATTGGTCGATCTCTCTTTCTCGCTGTACGTGCGACCTGTCTCCCCTTATATCGATCTGCACCGTCTCTCACTCTCTCACGCGTCTTCGTCAACTCACGTTCCACTTATCGTTCGGTCCCTCTTGCTCTCTTCCCCCTCTTCTCTCTATATCTCTCTCTCTCTCTCTCTCTCTCTCGCTCTCTCCTCCCTCCTCTCTCTCTGTCCCTTCTACACGGCCACAACGTCGCTCACCCAAGGGCTACTCCGAGCATTCTCTCTACATCTTGACCTGACCCTGTCAGTTGGGGGCTCGGCCTAAGCGCAGCTCCAATGCATTTTGGTCGCTCTGGATTTTGCTTCCCACGCGTGTGCAAACATGCGTGGCCGTGTTTAACGGCGCCCAATTGTGAACGCACTCATCTTGAGAAATGCACCGCCCCCGGTAACGACGCTCGCGCCGAAGCAATCGATTGGAGAATTGCTCATAGATTGAACCGCTTCTCCTCTCTGCCCCACCCCCTGAGAAGCATCAGCAACTACCGCCTGCCTGTTTCCGCCATTTACGATATTCATGCAACCAACGTTGCAACGCTGATGGTGAACTGAAGTTCTGTAGGGTGGGGGGTGAAGGGAGGGGGGCGTCATTTCGGGCGCAAGTAGACAAGGTCTGACAAGGTTGCACCCCTGAGAAGCACACACAGACAAACCATCACAGAAACGCCCCAGGGATTCGAGTGTACATGCCAGGCAGTAGTTCCTGCATGCGTCAATATGGTATCCTCCGCCTCCTCCTCCCCCTCATCCTCCTCCTCCTCCTCCTCCTCCTCCTCCTCCATCTCCTACTCCACTCCATGTCCTCTCCCATCTCCACATCCACGCCTCACCTGCTCCACCTCCAACGATCTCCAGTCAAAGTGCAGCCGAGCCCCTGTGTTCATGTTTCATCGTGGGCTCGTTTGCTAGCCCGTAGCCCTTCATCTAGGCCCGAGCGCGTTCACCGTGGATTCCTTTGCTAGTCCAGACCCTTTCATCATGCCGTTGAGCGAGTCTAGCGATAGTCTCTCGTGGGATCTCGAGATGGCGGCGATAGAGCAAGAAGAACACAGATTGCAACGGCTTGAGCAATGTCGCAATCACGGGCTGGCCATGACGGTCGCGGGCCTCGCTCCCCCGTCCTACCCATCATTCTCGCTCCTCCCTTCATCATCCTGCCTTCCTCCTTCCTCCCCCCCTCCACCTAAAGGCATCCATGGACGAAACAAAGAGTGTCAGGGAGTTCTCGAATGTGAACAAATTCGTGGCCTACAATAAGGTTGACACAATCGTGATCACACACTTGCGAAAGGTTCCCAAGACAAAACCAAATCTTGGTTCGCGAACGCGCGTTGCCGATCCTCGATCTTCCCTACCCGCGCCCCTTTAACCTCCATCTGAGTCAAGATGTAATCCTGGAGAGGAGGCCTTTAGGAGGCGGGATGGGGAAGGGGCAAGGATCTGCAGCGAACGATCGCTAGTCCAGACTTGGTGTCTGATGCCAGGGGTGCAAGAAATTTGACGAGTCACAACCGCCCCTTGGCCTGGATGGTTGGCCGATTCCGCGCCTTTCGAGCTACGAGATCGTGCCTCACCATGGGACCCTCACGACCGTCTGGCTTTTCAGTATTGGTTACACCGTGTTCCCGTCTTTGCAGCGAGATGCTGACTACTGGCACGATCTCTTTATTCGACCGCATCTTCGCATTCCAAATGACGACCTTCTGAGAATGATCGGGGCCCCAGGCGACAGCGACAGCGACGACGGCGTCTTAAGCGATGCCTCAAGCTAGACTAGGAGGCGGAAGAGCGGAGAGGAAGTGAGGAGTGGGAGAAAGTAAGAGGGGGGGGCGGGATTCAACCACGGTGTTTGCCAGATCTTTCAAGTTTTCCAGGGCGCTGCATTTTGACGCTGGCTGCTGAACAGTCAGTGACGAGCGGCTGATGCGAGTCGTGACAACTGAACTTCCCCTCCCTCAGTGGCCTCCGTCTTCTCCAGCTCCACATTCTCGTCTCCTCCATCAGTGCCACCCTGCTTCATCCAATGCTCTTGCCCAAACGATCCCACCCAGACTTGCCCCTGCCCTGGGCCCTGCGCCTGGCGAAAGCAACGCAGCAGAGATAGCGAGAGAGAGAGAGAGAGAGAGAGAGAGAGAGAGAGAGAGAGAGAGAGAGAGAGAGAGAGAGAGAGAGAGAGAGAGAGAGAGGGGCAACGCTAGGACAACACATGACAGCAATACAGAGAGAGGGGGAAAGCGGAGAGAGGGAGATAGCAACCCTCTGAGAGTTGAAAGGTCCCAAGGGGGTGATGTCGACTCGCGTTGGAATACAATTGGATCACAGTTGGAAGTCATTGGAAAACCAATCGGTTTGATGAGATGCCGAACGCCAGATGTCCAGAGCTAGGTTCAACTAATTCCAGGGCTAGGTCCACTGCAGCTCCGATGGTTCCTGGTCACCTCCTCCTGTGCCTCCCCCCTCCATCCACTAGCCATTTGGGCTCAAACCTCGGGGCATGCAAATCAACATTGCAACTAAACCAGCCGTGCGACACGCATTGTGCAATGCCGCCGACGCAACCTCGACGGGACCGATGGCGGCAAGATGCTCCCGAGAATCGTGCGCATCACTGAGCTTCGCAAGCTTCGATTGGCTGGCGGTGGAACTCAGCGTCGCGACGCCACTGAGAGCGCCTCCGAGGTTCGGGCCAACATGCCCGAGGGAACGAAGATGCTGATGTTCTGCAGCATCGGTGGCTCGATTTCGGCTGCATTCGAGGGCATTGTCTGCCGCTGATGACGCTGACGCCGCTGGCAGGCGCCGTCTTTTCGATTGACGCCGCTGGCAGGCGCTGTCTTTTCGCAGCGACGTCGGAATCGGCCCCGCTACCATTGTGTTTTTTTTTCAATGGCGAGGTTTTTGATATCCTCACCCGCCCCCGCTGATGGATAGTCGGCATCCTGTCCAGACGCACGAGGGGGCCCTCACCCGCTGAGGGGCGCCAAAAACCTGCGTTCCGTGGAGGGCCCGTGAGGGACTCGAAATCTATCGCATCCCACGCCGCTCGTTTTAAAAATGCATCAGACTTCCCCAGGATCAGATTTCGCGGCGCCCTTTGGTGGCTAATGGCCCCCTCCTTCAATTTTTCGGAGCCCGGTGAAGCAGCAGGGTTGACTACGTTGGATATTTCGCCTTTTCCCCCTCTTTCGTCCTCCATCACCCTCGTCCTCCCTCCTCCATCTTCCTTCTACTCACTCCTTCTTCTCCCTGCTCCTGCTGCTCCTCTTCCTCCTCCTCCTCCTCCATCCCTCCTGCCCCCCTCTCATCCCTCCTCCGTCCTCCTCTCCTTCCTCCTCCTTCCCTCCTCCCCTAGCTCCTCCTTCTTCCCCCTCCTCCCCCTACTCCCTCCCCCTCCTCCTGCCCTCCTCCTCCCCATTGATCAGCGGCATTATGTTTGCCTCGCGGATCGTCGGAAACACGAGGCAAACATGTTTTGCGCGTCAAAGAGGTCATTGACATCCTCTTCTGTCTTTCTGGTTTCACCTGGTGCCATGTCAAAGTATCCCGCCCGCGGCTCTGAAACGAAGGGGTGCGTTGTTTCGCCTGAGGAGGTTGTAATGCAATTTGAAAATCGTGCCACGTGGCCTCTAGAGGCTTCGGATTGCCTCGAGGTGGCCTTCCATGGGAAACAATACCCCCTTGCCCTGGACCTGATCTCTCGGCGCCCACGGGCGATCAATGGCACCCCCTCTGTTTTTTTCTTTTAATAAATCGGAAACCGCAGGGCTAGACATAACGTCGGGGAGGAAGGGGAGGAGGAGGATGAGACGAGTCCGCGTCAGGATGCTTGTGACGCGTCGCGGGTTGGCGCGACGCGCTTACCAAGTTGCAGGGAAACGCGCCCTGAACTAGAATTCGCATCTTCGGATGTGCGACTTGTTCGTCGAAGTCATTGTAGACAATCGACTCGTTGCGCCCCGTCACCGACAGTAAAAGAACAACGGGAGAAAGAGGAGGACAATAGGAAAACAAGAATCGCTTGACTCCGATCCAGCGGGCGAGGGCAACGTGAACCCTGCAGACAGCGAGCCGAGCAAACGCTATGAAAAGAAGCAAAGGGTTTCCAGTTGACGATAATCTGGTTTGGGGCCCCTGAAAGAATGGTCGGGCGGAGCCGTCGGAACGGATGGCGGGGGAACAAGGAATGATATTTGGACAGAGGCAAAGGCAATAATCAAAAAAAACGGGGGAGCAAGGTCAATCGATGTTCGAACATATATTTTGAAAAAGGGCTGGTGCATGAGTGTAATCGTAGTAATCATACATTTCATGTTCATATTCATGTAAGACAAAATGATAACATAAAACAACATACATTATGTTCTTTAAAAAAGAGCCCGGAGGACCATAGGGAGACCCGGCCCGGACCCGGCCCGGACCCGGCCCGGACCCAGCCCGGACAGGCGAAAAAACAGAAAAAGCTGGAATGCCAAAATCGGTCGAACACCTTCGTAAAATTGACGATTTCGGTCTCTTGAAGCGCTCTGGAGAGGCGTCAATTTTTTTTGTTGGGGGGGGCGGGTTGTTTGCATGCCGCACGGTCCATCAAACATTTCTTTATTATCCCGGCAAAGCAACCTAACAGCGATGTGTAGAAGCATACATGGAAGCATTCCCCTTAAGATTCAGATGAGAATCCAGTTGTAGAGTTCTGCTGTTCTCGCAGTCGCAGTCGCATTCGCGATGACAGTCGCAGTGGCAGCGGCAGTCCTGCCTCAGTATCAGCCTGCCTCAGCCTCAGCCTCAGCCTGCCTCAGCCTCAGCCTCAGCCTGCTTCAGCCTCAGCCTCAGTCTGCCTTCAGCATCAGCCTCTGTGCCTCAGCCTGCCTCAGCCTCAGCCTGCCTCAGTATCAGCCTGCTTCAGCCTCAGCCTCAGCCTGCCTCAGCCTCAGCCTCAGCCTGCTTCAGCCTCAGCCTCAGCCTGCCTTCAGCCTCGGCCTCAGCCTCAGCCTGCCTCAGCCTCAGCCTGCATCAGCCTCAGCCTCAGCCTCAGCCTGCCTCAGCATCAGCCTGCCTCAGCGTCTGCCTCAGCCTGCCCCAGCCTCAGCCTCACCCTCACCCTCAGCCTCTCCTGGAATTTGCCCTGAGTCTCAGCCTTCGCCGAGCATCAGCCTGCCTCATCTCCCAGCCTCACCTGACTCAGCCTCATCGCTGCTTCAGCCTCACCTCAGTCTGTCTGCATTCAGCCTCAGCCCTGTCCTCAAGCCGGCCTCACCAGCATCAGCCTCCATCACCCCACCTCAGCCCTCACCTCAAAGCCTGCCTCAGCATCTGGCCAGCCTCAGCCTCAGCCTATAGCCTGCCTCAGCGAAGCCTCTATTCTGCCTCAAGCCTCAGCTCAGGCCTCAGCTCAGCATCACCTTTCTCACTCAGTCTGCCTCAGCCCCCTCAGCCATCAAGCTCAGCCTGCCTCCGTCAGACGCGCGCGCCTGCCTCAAGCCTCACCTCACCTTCAGTCGCCTGCCTCAGTCCTCCAGCCTGAGCCTCATCTCTGCTCAGCCTGCCTTCAGCCTCGGCCTCAGCCTGCCTCAGCCTCAGCCTGCATCAGCCTCAGCCTCAGCCTCAGCCTGCCTCAGCATCAGCCTGCCTCAGCGTCTGCCTCAGCCTGCATCAGCCTCAGCCTCAGCCTCAGCCTGCCTCAGCATCAGCCTGCCTCAGCGTCTGCCTCAGCCTGCCTCAGCCTCAGCCTCAGCCTCACCCTCAGCCTCAGCCTCAGCCTCAGCCTGCCTCAGCCTCAGCCTGCCTCAGCCTCAGCCTCAGCCAGCCTCTGTGCCTCAGCCTGCCTCAGCATCAGCCTGCCTCAGCCTCAGCCTCAGCCTCAGCCTCAGCCTGCCTGCCTCAGCCTCAGCCTCAGCATCAGCATCACCATTCTCAGCCTGTGCCTCAGCATCAAAATGTGGCCCGGGAATAGAGTTCTGGGAACTCGCAGAGCAGGAAGTGGCCTACAGTTGGCTCCGAGCATTCAAAATGTGGCCCGGGAATGGAGTTCTGGGAACTCGAAGATCACGAAGTGGCCTATAGTTGGCTCCGGGCATTCAAAATGTGGCCCGGGAATGGAGTTCTGGGAAGTCGAAGAGCACGAAGTGGCCTACAGTTGGCTCCGGGCATTCAGAATGTGGCCGGGGAATGGAGTTCTGGGAACTCGAAGAGCACGAAGTGATCTACAGTTGGCTCCGGGCATTCAAAATGTGGCCCGGGAATGGAGTTCTGGGAAGTCGAAGAGCACGAAGTGACCTACAGTTGGCTCCGGGCATTCAGAATGTGGCCCGGGAATGGAGTTCTGGGAACTCGAAGAGCACGAAGTGTGTGACTGTTTGCGAAAAACGCATTCGGACACGAGTTCGGACACAGCTCCCCGGATGCCGCCCCGAACCCCCTGTGGAGTCATCTGCTGCTCTCTTTTGAGCCTATTAGAAACCTATCAGCAAACGCTGTTAGGTAAAAATCAGCCTTCTTCTAACTCTGCTGGCACCACCCGGTCCGTCAACGCGCAGCCGCTGAAAAGTGCCAGCCGGCCGCACGGAACTCCGGCACAGCGAAGGAGGGCGGGCGAGACCAGCAAACGACACGCTAAGTCAAAGCCGATCAAATCAAGATCAGCCGTCTTCTAACTCTGCTGACAACGCGCGGTCAATCAACGTGCAGCCGTTGGAAACGCAGGCCAGCCGCGCGGAGACCCCTGGCACAGTGGAGGAGTTAGGGCTTAGACGGATAGGATAGATAAGGTAAGGCGTTCGCGCATCTGTCAAACGCCACTGTGAGAAACACTAATGCGCTCACAAGGGGTGCGGCGGATGGAAGACGCCTACGGCGAATCATCGCCGCCCCCTGCCAGAGCTCGGCCAAGCTATCGTACAGCGTGTTCCCCGAGCCATTGTGGAAACGCTTCGGACATTTTTTCCCAACCCTCCTTGGTTGGGTATTCGTTTTGAATAGAGCAGTGTGGTCTCCACTCCTTCCCGTCCCGCCTCCCTGTTGCCTCCTCCTGTCTTGCCTGCGGGGGGCTGCGATCTGTGAAACTGTCGCCACTTTCGAGGCCTGCTGGGGGGCCCAGCACAGTGACGCCACGCGCGGGCCCAAATTTGACCTCGCCATCCCTGGGGGGCTGCGATCTGTGAAACTGTCGCCACTTTCGAGGCCTGCTGGAGGGCCCAGCACAGTGACGCCACGCGCGGACCCAAATTAGACTTCGCCATCCCTAGGGGGCTGTGATCTGTGAAACTGTCGCCACTTTCGAGGCCTGCCGGGGGGCCCAGCACAGTGACGCCACGGGCGGACCCAAATTAGACCTCGCCATCCCTGGGGGGCTGCGATCTGTGAAACTGTCGCCACTTTCGAGGCCTGCTGGGGGGCCCAGCACAGTGACGCCACGGGCGGACCCAAATTTGACCTCGCCATCCCTGGGGGGCTGCGGTCTGTGAAACTGTCGCCACTTTCGAAGCGTGCTGGGGGGCCCAGCACAGTGACGCCACGCGCGGACCCAAATTTGACCTCGCCATCCCTGGGGGGCTGCGATCTGTGGAGCTGTCGCCACTTTCGAGGCCTGCTCGGGGGCCCAGCACAGTGACGCCACGCGCGGACCCAAACTAGACCTCGCCATCCCTGGGGGGCTGTGATCTGTGAAACTGTCGCCACTTTCGAGGCCTGCCGGGGGGCCCAGCACAGTGACGCCACGGGCGGACCCAAATTAGACCTCGCCATCCCTGGGGGGCTGTGATCTGTGAAACTGTTGCCACTTTCGAGGCCTGCCGGGGGGCCCAGCACAGTGACGCCACGGGCGGACCCAAATTAGACCTCGCCATCCCTGGGGGGCTGCGATCTGTGAAACTGTCGCCACTTTCGAGGCCTGCTGGGGGGCCCAGCGCAGTGACGCCACGGGCGGACCCAAATTTGACCTCGCCATCCCTGGGGGGCTGCGATCGCCATCCCTGGGGGGCTATTTGCTCGCCCGTGTTTTCGGGTTTGTCCCAAGGCTCACCCCACCCCACCCCGCCCCGTCCCCCCCCTCGGTCACGCCCGTTATCGCCAGGACATGATGAGAAACGGTCTCACGGCATCGGCATGGAGAAAAAGACATGCGCGGCGGCGGGCGCGGCTAGTCAGCCAGAATGGCAGCGCCACCTCTTCTGTGGTGCTTTGACCAATGCATACGCCCAGGCCACGCTCGGACTAAACACGGTCCCCACTGCAGATGCACTGCGACTGTGGGGCATCAATATGAGAACTGCGCATGGCATCCACGATGACGGCAGAAGGGAACAAAACGGCGGGCGCGGCCGGTCAGCCAGAATGGCAGCGCCCCTTGTTCAGTAGTGCTTTGACCAATTCACACGCGTGGGCCACGCTCGGATTAAACACGGTCCCCACTGCAGATGCACTGCGATTGTGGGGCATGGACGTCAGGACTGCCCATGGCATCCGTGATGACAGCACAGAGGGAGATGGGCGGCGGCGGGCGCGGCTGGTCAGCCGGAGTGGCAGCGCCACCTCTTCTGTGGTGCTTTGACCAATGCACACGCCCAGGCCACGCTCAGACTAAACGCGGTCCCCACTGCAGACGCACAGCGACTGTGGATCATTGGATGGCCTGGACAGTATGCCTGGGCCCGGGCATACTGTCCTGAGTCCTGAATGGACGAGAGTCTAACCCAAATGCACAATTCCCGGATTCCTTGGGGCCTTCGGAGACTCCGCGAAAACGTTGAGGAGCCGGGAGGGGCGGCGCTGGCCAGATGCCAAGGGGTATGTAGGACCCCCGAATAGGAGTTCCATTATATATATATATATATATACACTAAAAAATGAAAATTAGCCGGACGAAAGACCCAACCGTGCGTAGTTGTGAAATACCGCAATTGTGGATATATTCTTCGGTGGCGCCCCCGGGCCACGAAACGAGTGAGGGGTGTGCCGAAATGGGGGGTGGAACCGCATGCGAGCGCAGCCACTGGGGCGCTCGGTGGAGCTCCCTATGGAGCCACGAAACGTGTGAGGGGTGTGCCAGAATGGGGGGTGGAACCGCATGCGGGCGCAGCCACTGGGGCCTTCGGTGGAGCTCCCTATGGGGCCACGAAACGTGTGAGGGGTGTGCCAGAATGGGGGGTGGAACCGCATGCGGGCGCAGCCACTGGGGCCTTCGGTGGAGCTCCCTATGGGGCCACGAAACGTGTGAGGGGTGTGCCAGAATGGGGGTGGAACCGCATGCGGGCGCAGCCACTGGGGCCTTCGGTGGAGCTCCCTATGGGGCCACGAAACGTGTGAGGGGTGTGCCAGAATGGGGGGTGGAACCGCATGCGGGCGCAGCCACTGGGGCCTTCGGTGGAGCTCCCTATGGGGCCACGAAACGTGTGAGGGGTGTGCCAGAATGGGGGGTGGAACCGCATGCGGGCGCAGCCACTGGGGCCTTCGGTGGAGCTCCCTATGGGGCCACGAAACGTGTGAGGGGTGTGCCAGAATGGGGGGTGGAACCGCATGCGGGCGCAGCCACTGGGGCCTTCGGTGGAGCTCCCTATGGGGCCACGAAACGTGTGAGGGGTGTGCCAGAATGGGGGGTGGAACCGCATGCGGGCGCAGCCACTGGGGCCTTCGGTGGAGCTCCCTATGGGGCCACGAAACGTGTGAGGGGTGTGCCAGAATGGGGGGTGGAACCGCATGCGGGCGCAGCCACTGGGGCCTTCGGTGGAGCTCCCTATGGGGCCACGAAACGTGTGAGGGGTGTGCCAGAATGGGGGGTGGAACCGCATGCGGGCGCAGCCACTGGGGCCTTCGGTGGAGCTCCCTATGGGGCCACGAAGCGTGTGAGGGGTGTGCCAGAATGGGGGGTGGAACCGCATGCGGGCGCAGCCACTGGGGCCTTCGGTGGAGCTCCCTATGGGGCCACGAAACGTGTGAGGGGTGTGCCAGAATGGGGGGTGGAACCGCATGCGGGCGCAGCCACTGGGGCCTTCGGTGGAGCTCCCTATGGGGCCACGAAACGTGTGAGGGGTGTGCCAGAATGGGGGTGGAACCGCATGCGGGCGCAGCCACTGGGGCCTTCGGTGGAGCTCCCTATGGGGCCACGAAACGTGTGAGGGGTGTGCCAGAATGGGGGGTGGAACCGCATGCGGGCGCAGCCACTGGGGCCTTCGGTGGAGCTCCCTATGGGGCCACGAAACGTGTGAGGGGTGTGCCAGAATGGGGGGTGGAACCGCATGCGGGCGCAGCCACTGGGGCCTTCGGTGGAGCTCCCTATGGGGCCACGAAACGTGTGAGGGGTGTGCCAGAATGGGGGGTGGAACCGCATACGGGCGCAGCCACTGGGGCCTTCGGTGGAGCTCCCTACGGGGCCACGCAACGTGTGAGGGGTGTGCCAGAATGGGGGGTGGAACCGCATGCGGGCGCAGCCACTGGGGCCTTCGGTGGAGCTCCCAATGGGGCCACGCAACGTGTGAGGAGTGTGCCATAACATGCGGGCAAAGCCACTGGGGCCTTCGGTGGAGCTCCCTATGGGGCCACGAAGCGTGTGAGGGGTGTGCCAGACTGGGTGTGGGAGGGGGAGGAGGGGGGAGGAAGGGGAGGAGGAGGAAGGAGGAGGAAGGAGGAAGGAGGAAGGAACGCGGGGGCCGTCTCTTCAAAACGAGGACCCAACAACGCAGGTTGGTTGGGAAAAAAAGAAAGTCTTGGAATTCCCTTTCTTTTTCTCGAATCCTCGATCTTTGAGGGCTGGAAGCGGGAAAACGTGAGAAACCGAAAAACGTAGAAATACTATGGAAAATCAGCGATTTTACCCTCTTTGGGCTCTCTCGGGGGCGGTTCTCGCAGCTCTCTTGGGCTGTTCTTGGAGCCTCATCAGGGTCTCTTTGTGGGGCCTCTCAAGGATGGGGGTGTGTTAGGGGCTTCTGGGGGGCCCCGGAGGCCTTTCGGAGGTCTCTGGAAGCCTCCTGCTCTTGCTCTTGGGCCCATCTTGGGCCTGTTCTGGGGTGATCTGGGGCTGTGCTGGGCGCCTCTTCGGCAGTCTTGAAGCCTTCTTGGCCCGTCTTGGGGCCGTCCTGCGGGTCTCTTGGGTGGTCTTGGGCCGGTCTTAGGAGGCTCTTCGGCGCTCTTGGACCGTTGGAAGCTCGAAAACGCGAGAAGGCAAAAACATTGAAAAAAACAATTGAACATGTACGACTTTGGCCTCTTCGGGCCGTACCGTGACACCTATCAGACTTCTTGGGGTCTCTTGGGGGCCACCTGGGAGCTTCGAGAGCCGCCCGAAGGCTGACTTGCGCTGCCCGGGAGCGTCTCGGGCCATCCTTTCGCATTCTGGGGGCTCCTGGGGGGCGTCTTGGGCCCTCCTGGAGCGCTGTGGGCGCTCCCTGGATGTGGCCATATCTTTTCAGCGCGTTCGGGGGGCATCTTCCCGGAACGCGCTCGTGGCAGGGCGCCCGCGCCCGAGGACGTCGGCATGGGAAACCGCGGCGCGTGATCATTCCAGTGCGTTCCGGCGAGTGGGGGAGGGGGGAGGGGGGAACGAGTGCTCTGCCGCTGCCACGGAGAGAAGGAGCAGGAGGAGGAGGAGGAGGAGGAGGAGGAGGCCAAGGAGAGGGGGACGAAATAATCGATGACGAGACCATTCGACATTGCAGTCGCCAGCGTCTGCGCTAGAACCTAAGCGCTCGCGAAGCGCGCGCGTGGTTCTAGTAACATACGTGGACGAACAAGGGCACTACGACGAATAATAATACGACTAATAATAATAATAATAATAATAATCATAATAATAATACAATTAATAATAAAAATAATAACATAATAATAATCATAATAATAATAATACTAATAATAGCAATATTAATAATATTATTTTTATTATTAATAATAATAATAATAATAATAATGATAATAATAGTAATAATAATAATAATCGTGAAACGAAAGAGAACAATAAGACGAACAACAGCAATAACGATGACGAAGACGACGACGAAGACGACGACGGCGCTGGCGGCGGCGGCCGACGACGCGGCGGCGACTGCTACGACGACGACGACGTCAGGAGTCAACCACCGAGGTCTTTGCAAGTCTTTCGCTAAAGGATTGTGTTGGAGGCTTCTTGGGGCCATTGGGGGGCCCTCTGGAGGCCAGTTTGGAAGCCTCTTGGGCACTCTTGGGGTTCTCTTGGGACCTTATTGGGGCTCTCTTGGGGCCCTGTTGGGGCCTTCTTCGGAGCATGGGGCCATCTTGGAGGCCATCGATCATCAGAGGGGGGGGGGTCGCGGTTTCCCCTCCCCTGGAGCCCGACATTTGCTTCTTGGCGCCCTATTGGGGCGTTTTGGGGGCGGTCTTGGGCGTTATTGGGGCCGTGTTGGGGCCTTCCTGGGCACCTCTTGGGCAATCTTGGAGTCATTTTGAAACCTTCAGGAACCATCGGAAGCGGTTGCCTTGGTGGTTGCCTTCTGCCGTCGTCGTCGTCGTCCTCGTCGTCGTCCTCCTCGTCGTCGTCCTCGCCGCCGCCGTCGTCGTCGTCGCATTGGTTTTCGTATTCGTCGTATTCCTCTCCATCGTCGTCGTAGTCGTTAAGCTCGAAATCATCGTGTCCAATTTCCTCCCGCACCCTCTTCCTCTTCTTGCTCCTTCTCCTTCCCCCTCCTCCGCTTCCTCCTCCTGGCGCGATGCGGGTGTGTGTTTTGTGGGGCAACTTGCGTGATCGTGCGGGCAACGATGTTTAGCGCTTCCCCCGTTTAGGTCGCGGCTTTGAGTTAGCCACGATTAGCCACGAAATATCCACGGCAATACATCGATTTTAGCCACGAATAGCCATGTTTAGACACGATGTTTTTAGACACGACAGTTTTTTTACACATTTATAATGTTTTAGGGTCAGCCACGCCCAAGCGAGAAGCATGCGCGGCCAAACCGGGCTAGATCTTATGATTTTAAACATTTTCGCACCGCGCTCTGGCGAGAGCAACGTCCCGGCTAAACGCGGCTAAGAATCTTAGCCATGACTTCCAGGGCCCGGACCTGGACCCGGCCCGGAGCCAGCCCGGAACCGGCCCAGACCCAGACCCGGCCCGGACCCGGCCCGGACCCGGACCCGGCCCAGACCCGGCCCAGACCCGGCCCGGACCCGGTAAACCCGGCCCGGACCCGGCCCGGACCAGGCCCAGACCCGGATCCGGCCCGGACCCGGCGGCCAGGACCCGGCCCGGACCCGGCGTCCCGGCCCGGACCCGGCCCCGACCCGGCCCGGACCCGGCCCGGACCCGGGGTTTTCCACGTTTGAAACTTTTGGGACTTTTTTGTTCCACTTCTCTTCCAAAATCCGCCTGTAGGAGGACATGCCCGACCTCAGGCCTGCCCCGCCGATCCGCGGCCGTCGGTCACCACCGCCGCCGGCGTCTGCGCTGGCCCTCGGCCCGGCCCCTGCGCCGGCCGCTGCGCCCCCTTGGGGTGGCACGGCCCCACCCTTACGGAGGAGGAGGAGGAGGAGGAGGAGGAGGAGGAGGAGGAGGACCTCCTCATCCTCCCTTTTCCTCCGTCCTGCTATGGTAGTGGTGGGGGAGAAGCTGCCCATCAAGGGCGAGGGCGGCCACGGGCCGCCCTCGCCGCCGCCGCCCTGCGGCCACCTCTCCGCCCCCGCCTCAGAGCCCGGCGGCGCAGCAGAGACGTCGCGCGCAGGCTGGCCTTGGGGGGGGGGGGCGCGCGCGGCCTCTGGGCCGGCCCAACGGGGGGTCGGTGCAGAAGCCTGGGTCGGGGCCGAAGAGACGGGGGTCAGTAAAACGACGCGAAGATCGGGACAAAATCGGATCGGGATAACTGGAAATCTCTGAGAATCGGCGGGTTTCGAGGATGTATTGGGCGCCGCGGCCGCTCCAGAGCGTTCCGGAACGCTCTGAGAGCGCTCCGGAACGCTCTGCTCTGGAGCGATTTATCTCGATCCTTGCCTTGTTTTAGTCAGTGCAGACGGTGGTCAGCCAGGGCACCGGATCCTGCAGGATCTTGCGAAGACACCCTCTGGCTGACCCGGGTCAGCGAGCCGCTCGTGGCCGCGAGGCGGCCGTGCCTATTGGCTGACCCAGGTTTGCGAAGACCTGCGTTGTACTTTTTTTGTTTGTTCAGCATTTCAGTTTTTTGGTTTCCTGCTGACCCGGGTCTGGATTGACCCGGGTCAGAAGATCCCCGGCGGGGGGCGTCGATAAGATGGGGGCGAGTGCTGAGGGGTTGCGTGGATCTCATCTCCTGGCCCCCTTTTTCTCTGCTTCGTTCTGCTTCTGCTTCTTCTTCTTCTTCTTCTTCTTCTTCTTCCTTCTTCGTCTTCTTTCTTCTTCGTTCAATGTGCTCCCTTGCCCTCCCCTTGTGCGCGCACGTGCCTCGGGCCAGGATTCGCTGACCCCCCTCGTCCTGGTCCCCCTCTTCGCCGCACCCGAAGAGAGCGACTCGGGATGGGCCCCAGGGAGGAGGAGGAGGAGGAGGAGGAGGACGAGGAGGAGGAGGAGGAGGAGGAGGAGGAGGAGGAATGAGGAAGGGGAGGAGGAGTCGAGACCCCGGGGGGGCCCGCGCCACGGAACACCAAGTGCGACGCCAACGGACGTGTGTGCTGTTTCTCGGCGAGGACCAGCGAGGAGCATCCTGGACCATCCGGCAACAGAAGCACATCACGCACGAAACCGACTCGTGCACGGGGAATGGACGTCCGAGCGATGGCGAGAGGAGCGTGCCGCAGGTTCTCGCCGTGCCCTCGCGGCGGCGGCCCCGGCGTGGGCGCTCCGGCTTGAGCGCCGACGGTGGCACGGCATCGCCCGCTCTCGGCAGTGTGCCACGCCAGCAGGCCACGGCCGTTCGAGTTGTCACGGCCCGCGCGGCGCCAGAGAAGTCAAGCTTCGTGGGCGGCCCGACGCCCAGGACGCCCCCCGCCAGCAGGGAAAGAAACACACGGACACGAGCATTCGTCGACTCCCAGGAACAGATGGGAACATCTGGGAGGTGGGGGGGAAGACGAAAGCTTTTAGAAAATATGGAGAGATATGGGGCATCCTGGTATTTGTGTGCATTCATTTGTGTGTCCCTGGGCCCCCTGACCCAGCCTGGGCGAGCGCCAGCCACACACGCAATGATGCGGCCACGTGTCCCTCCGGCGCCCGCCCGTCTTGTGGCCTGGCGCCTGGCACGCGGGGCCCCCGACGGCGACCGCAGCGCGTTGCCTCCGCGCGCTCCACAAGGCGAAGCCAGCCCCGTGTGCGTTTTTTTTTTTTTTGTTTCTTCTTCGGAAGCTGGAGCATATACATTACTAGTGGCGGGCTGCTTTTCCATCTGAGGACTTTTCGTGGGTCGGGGACGACGTCGGGGTGGTGTGGTGTATACTTTTTGTGTCCGTTTCCCGAGGAAACAGCGAAACATGTATACACCAGGATTTCGTATACACCAGGATCCGCTTTCCTGTGTAAATTTCAGAGAAGGGCCGGAAAAAGCGGCGGAGTATATGGTTCGTTTCCCTATTCTTGGCCTCCTGGCAGGAGTCGCTCGCCGCGCCCAGCGTTAAGTCGGACATGTCCCCCCGCACGAGGAACAGTCAAGAACAAAATTAATCCTGGGACGATTTTTGCATTTTTTGATCGAGGATGCTCTTGAATATCCGCAAGGGCTTCGCCCCCTGCCGCCGGCCCCCCTCTCTCAGGATGGGACTTGCCAGAGCTGTGCTGGGATGTCTGGACGCTGACGTGAAGCAATGTCGGGACTTCATGCGGGGGCCAAGATCTTATTGTACGTCTTGCACTGCAAACCTGAAGAACTGCGTTCGAACTCTGACGGTTCGCACTACGAACCTGCTGACGATCGTGATCGCAAACGATGAGTTTGGATGGAGCGACCATCAAAGGCTTATGGCTTCGGAGACGCGAGTATTGCGCACATGTTCTAGGATTTATGGCCTCGGGAACGCAACGATTGCATAATTTACGAGGGCTTATCTCCTCGGGGACGCAATTAGTGTGTAATTTACAAGAGTTGATGGCTTCGAATCTGCGAATATTGTATAATGTGCTAAGGCTTATGGCCTCGGGAACGGGACCATTCCGTAATTTACAGGTTGTATGGCTGCGGTGACGCGGACATCAGGTAATTGACGAGCGTTTATGGTTTCGGGGACGCGAATATTGAGTAATCTACGAAGGTTTGTGGCGTCGGGGACGCAAGCATTGCATACTCTAGTAGGGTTCATGGTTTCGGGAACGCGAACATTCCGTAGTTTACGAGGGTTTATGGCATCGGTGGCGCGGACATCAGGTAATTGACGCGGGCTTATGGTTTTTGGGATGTGAACATTTAGTAATTTACGAAGGTTCGTGGCGTCGGGGACGCAAACATTGTTGAATGTACGAGGGGATATTGTTTCGGGGGCGCGACTATCGCGTAATTTAGAAGGGTTTATGGCTTCGGGGTCGCGAATTTGCCGTACTTGACGCGGATATTGTGTAATTCACAAGGTATCATGGCTTCGGTGGCGCGAATCTCGCATAGTCCTGTGTGTCCCACAACCCCCGGGGAAGTCAGAGCACGCGAGTCGGGGACGCCAACCAGGACGCGTTTCGGCTCCCACCCCTCGCGCGG
>CAUYUJ010017456.1:170755-213255 GCA_963575745.1 Prorocentrum cordatum | reverse complement strand
CGCTCGGCCGCGCACATGCCGCCGGTCATGATTTGCACACCCCCCTCTTCGACACCCCCCTCTTTGCCGCTCCCGAAGAAGGACGCACTCGCACATGATCAGGAGGGAAAAAAACACACAGACACAATTCATCGTCGATGCCCTAGAACATATAGGAAAATATGGGAAGTGGGGGGGAAGACAAACACCCAGAACAGATGGGAAACTATGGGGCATCCTTTTATTTGTGTGTATCTATTTGCGTGTCCCAGGGCCCCCTCACATGAGCCCGCGCTGATCTCGACAGCACGGACTGCGCGCACTTTCGGAGCGCGCGGCTGGCCTCGGGGGTCGAGGGGCCGTGCTCCTGTGCACAGTTCGTCACCGCCCACCAAACCACCCCAACCCAACCCGAAGGCCCCAATTTATCCTCGATTTCCAGTGGGGGGGGGGTCGGGAAACATAGAAAAAACACGTGTGGAACCCTTATCCCCCCCAACCCGAAATTCGGGTCTTCGGGTTGGGTTGGGGTGGTCTGGTAGGTAGTCAGTTCGTTGCTGCACGCCCTCGGCAGCAGGTGCCCTGCGAAGCAGGGCTCTCTGGCAGCGGTCGGCCTCCGGGCGCCCTCGGGCCCGAGACCGTGAACCCTGAAGGGCCTACACCTCAGGCGATGCTCAAGAAAACTTATATTTTCGGCCAGAGTCTCGATTATTCTTAATGTTTCAATTTAATTCCCAAGATTTTGATATAATTTCTAGGTTTTAGTTAAATTCTGAGACTATGAATTTCTGAACCCATGATTTCTAAAGCATTTCGCAGGGTGTACCAATCTTGCCCCGGCCCCAGTGCGGGCAATATCTATATCCATATCCTCAGGGCGTCTTGGACTTGCGTGGCAGGGGCGCCGCAGGGCCGAGGCGCATTTTGGATGCGGGCAAGATCCAGGCCTCCAGAGTAGGGCCCTGATGTTCTCATCCGTATCCAGGGCCCCTCGGCTTTCTCTGGGGGAGGGAGCCCGAAACCCCAGGCTGCAGTGGACAGGGACACAGGTCTTGCCCGCACCCGGGGCCGTCGAAGCGCGGCTCGGGGGCCCAGCAGCGCGCCCCCCGAGGGAGGAGTCCAGCGCCCTCGTGCCCCAAAGCAGCAGGCAAGGAGGGCACGCCGTCGGCCGTCCGTCGGCGGCGCGCCCCGGGGGGGGGGGGGAGGCGAGCCTGTCCGATCTTCGACGAACAAGCAGAGATACCCCCCAAATAGTCCAAACATAGTCCAAAAATAACCAGGGGATTTTTGTTGGACTATGTTTGGAGCTTTTTTTGGGGGCATTTTCTGGGTATTTTTTTTTATGTTTCGTCGAAATGCCTCCTGCAGGGGACGCGCCCGAGATAACGGAAGTCCCCCGGCCCCCCGAGAAGTTTTCGGAGCCTTCCCTTCCCCGGAGACGCAGCACACCTCCCCCGGGAGGCCTGAGGGCTTCATGGGAGGCCCCGCCGCACTCGGACGAGGCCTCCTTCCCCGGGGGAGTCAACCGTTGCGCAAGCATGCAGTGAGCGGCTCGAATAAGGAACACTTACTTTTCAAAAGGGGCTCGGTCGTTCCTGAGGCTTGCATGCGTTATCTACAGTTCCTTATGCGTTATTTGTTATTTATCGCTCCTTATGCGTTATTCCTTGGGATAAGAAGTGGGCTTCGTTCCCTATCTATGGTTCCTTAGGTCAAGACCCTCACTGTAGAAACTCGGAGGTCCGCGCGGATTTCTTGGATCGGCGCTGGGGCCCCCTGGCGGCGCCTCCGGCGCGCCCCTGGCGCCCTCCGCGCGCCAGGGAGGGGGGTTCAGCGCCGAGCCGAGAAGATCCGCGCGGACCTCCGGGCTTCTGTAATTATGTCATTGCTCGTTCCCCTACAGTCGGGGCGTTGACCTAAGGAACCCTAAATAAGGAACGAGGCCCCTATTTTTTCATAAATTGAACTTCGATTTCCTATCGAAAACCTCAGGACAATCCAAGGCAAGCTGCGAAACAATTAAGGAACACGGAGCCCCTCCCCAACGAAAAGGGTTCCTTATTCAGGGCCCCGACTGTATTCTCCTGGACACGTTTTCCATCCCGGCTCGACTTTCGTCAGCCACGCGCAGAGGGGGGTGGGGGGGGGGGGCAGGGCTTCTTAGCAGCACCCCTGCTTCTCAGAAGCCGCGGGCCTCATCTGTAGATGTGAGGCCGGCGCCTTCGAAGAAGCAGCCTCCTTCTAAGAAGCCCTCCCCCCTCCCCCCATACCCCCCCTCGGCGCGCCGCCAAGTATTCCTCCTGTAGAGGAACATGCCCGACTTGGGTCTAGCCTGGGGAGCTGCCCTTGCCCAGGGGAGAGCGGCGCTTCGAGGCCGCCGGGGCAATCAACTGATGGGCTTGTTTTCTACCCCCTTGTGCGCACCGCTAAATTCGACGGTCCCGAGGCCCGGCCAGAGGGCCTTTGGGGGCCGATCAGATCGCGACGAGCCTCCCGCCGTGGTTCCTGCACAGCGCGAGGGGGTCCTGGGCGTTCCCCGCTTTCCCCCTCGCTCGTCGCCGCTTGGGGCCCCGGCTGAAGTCGGGCACGTCCCTCTACAGGAGGGATACCCAGACACAGTCAAGGCAAAAATGGTCAGGGGAGGCTGTTTTTTTTAGGAGGGGGCCCAGTGCTGACCATTCTGGAGCATGTCTGGACCATTTTGACTTTTTCGTCCAACGCCCCCCTGTAGGAGGACGCGCCCGACCTGAGCCCAGGGCACTGGCGGGGGCACGAGCCTCTGCGGGTGTGGGTGTATAGACTGTGGGGTGTGCGTGCGGGGTTCGAGTGTGGGCGTGCAGTGTGGGGTGCGAGAGTGTGCGCAGACCGTGGGCGCAGAGTGTGGGCGCGAGCGTGAGAGGCGAGAGTGTGGCGTGCGAGCGTCGGCATGGAGTGTGGGCGCGAGTGTGCTCGGCGAGCGCGGGCGCCGAGTGTGGTGCGCTTCTGGCCTCGGCTTCGGCGGCGCCGCCGGGCGCGCTCCGGTCCCGGCGGAGGAGGCCGCTCCAGGCGCGCCGGGGCGCCCGATCCCTCGGCGACGCGCCGCGGGGGTCGTGACCGCCAAGGGCTCCCACGAGAGGGCGCCGAGTTCTTCGCGCTGCGCGCCCCGCGGTCCTCGCTCCTTCTCCCCCCCCCTCCTCGTCCTCCTGCTCTCCCTCCGGGGGGGGCGGCGCGAGAGAGCGCGAAGTGAGTCGCGCGCTGCGCGCTTCGCGGAGCGCGGAGCGCGAAGTGGGGAGCCCTAGAGAGCTCGCTCCCCCCCTGCGGTCGGACCGAGGTAGAACCTCATGAGGCCCTTGCGTCGCAACTTTTCAACCGTGAGCGCCCTCGCCCCCATTTCGGGCCCCGGGGCCCTCGCACCTCGCTCCGGCTCGAAGAGTGGCGCAGAGAGATGGGGTCCGGGGCTTCGGCCGTCATCTTCGCGATGTTGCATCTTTGCGCAACGTCAGATGTCAGAGGGAAGCTCGAGTCCGGTTCGGGGAGTGTGCCCTTATATGCTCTTCGTGCTGGTTGGATGTTCTTGTGCATCCTGGGGTAGGGCGCCCTCGAGTGTTCTTTAGTTTGGCCGGCGGAGGATCTCATGCTCTTGGAGGATGTTCTTCTGTCCCAGGTCTGGCCGTACCCTGTCCTTCTCTTGCTCGACTTGTCCAGCCCCACGTTTTCTCTCCTTCCCCTTCCTGTCCAGCCGGGCACGTCAAGCCCGACATGTCTACCCCGTCTATTTCCCTTCCTGTCCAGCCCGACATTATTTGGCTTGTTAAGGAGGGGAAAAGGGGGAGGAGGAGGAGGAGGAGGAGGAGGAGGAGGAGGGGGAGGAGGTGGAGGAGGAGGAGGAGGAGGAGGAGGTGGATGAGGAGAGGAGGAGGAGGAGGGAGGACGAGGCGGGGGAGGGGGAGGGAGAGGGGGAGGTAAGGAGGAGGGAGATGTGGATGGGGGGGAAGGGGGGGGAGAGAGGAGGGGGAGGATGAGGTGGAGGTGGAGGGGGAGGGGGAGGGGGAGGAGGAGGAGGAGGAGGAGGAGGAGGAGGAGGAGGAGGAGGAGGAGGAGGAGGAGGAGGCAACCCTGTCTTGCTCCGCCTTCGGCGCATCCTCGCCTTCGGCGGAACCCCGCGCAAAGCCAGCGAAAAACTGGCGGAAGCAAGCCGCCGGCGGGCCCGCGGGCGGACTCCGGCGTCAGGCCGGCGGACGGCGGCGGAGACAGACGCGATGCAGCAGCATCTCTGGATGCGGCGCTCCCGAGCGGGCCCGGACGCTTCGGCCAGGTCCTGCCTGCGTGGCCCGCGCCCTTGGTGTAGGAGAGCGATCCATGGCACAAGCAAGTATAAACTCGGAGGTCCGCGCGAACCTCCGAGTTTTTTTCTGTCTATGCCACTGTTCGTTCCCCTGTTGAGGGGCCGCGGCTCCGCCGGGGCCCCCTCCCGCTGCGTCTCCGCGCTGACGGGCCCCCGGCGCCCACGCGTCGCAGCCAGCCAGCCCCAGGGGGTTTCCCCCGGCATCCTCGCGTCGGCTCGCGCGGCCCAGGCCTTTTTCGGCCTTCAGGCTTCTTGGGCCCTTGCAGGGCCCCAGGGTTGCCAAACAACGGCTCAAAGGAGGAGGAGGAGGAGGAGGAGGAGGAGGAGGAGGAGGAGGAGGAGGAGGAGGAGGAGGAGGAAGAGGCAAAGGGTAAGGAGGAGGAAACGGAGGACTAGGGGGTCCGGAGTTCTTCTAGATAAAGACGGACAGCGGACAACGGCTTCAGGCCAGCGCGGAGAGCAGGAGCAGCGGGGGACGGGCGAGGCCACGGGGCGCGTCCCTCGGAGCGCCGGCGGGCCGGGGCTCTCGTGGGGATGGCCAGGAAGCCGATGCGTCTGCTCGCTCGGCGGCCCCCTTGCGGGGCGTCGTCGCAACCCGGGCGGCGAGGTGTAGCCGCTGCCCCCCTGCAGGGGGCGCGTCCCTGGGCCCACGGGGGCGGTGCACGTGCATGCGCGGCCGAGCAAAGAACCGGGCGCGCGCGCCGCTCCTGGGGCCAGGCTGGGCCTGGCCAGGGCCATGTCCAGGAGGGAAAGAAAGCACACAGGCACATTGAATCGTCGATTCCCCCCCAAAATGATGGGAGAATGTGGGAAGTGGGGGGGAAGACAACAATGACCAGAAACAATGGGAATATATGGGGAATCCGGTCATTCGTGTGTATTTATTTGTGTGTCCCAGGGCCCCTTCACATGTGTGTGTGTGTGTCTGTGTGTATCGAAGACGCCTACGGCGAATCACCGCCGCCCCTGGCCGCCCCCTGCCTCTTTGGAAGCGCCTATGTGGCCGAACGTTGAGGCCAGACCTGCCGAGCTGTCGGCCCATGTGTTCCCCGAACCGGTCTGGAAAGCCTTCGGGGAGCACGTGGCCATCTTGAAGATCATCTTGGCCGTCTGGCCAACTTGGGGCAACAAAGGCATCGACGGATGCGTTTTGAGATCCTTCCCGGGACCCCGGCGGGACGGGCCGAAGCCCCAGGGGTTTGGAAAAGAACCAAAACCAAAACCGAACTCGTCTAGCACGCCAGGCACCCCGACGATGAGTCGACAGGGGGCGGCGGATCCACCAGCCTTCGGCCCAGCCCGCCATGGTGCCTAAGGTCAGAGGTCTCTTGGGGCACTCTTGGCCCGTTTTTGGGGCGCTCGCGGCTCCGAAATAGTATTTTGTTTCGCGGCCGCAAGCGAAGGCGCTGGCGGCGTCCGAAATCAGCCCAGTCTAGGAGCGAAACCTAATTTCCAAGCGCCCGCACTCACGAGAGAGTCATACGGGAAGCGCCGGGAAACCGCGGGAGGCACGCCGGGAACGCTGGGAAACTTAGGAATTCGGAATGTCTTGGCCCCTTCATATTCGATCCTGACGGCAGGGCTGAGGACCTACAGGGGTCCCGTGGACACTCCAACCCCTGCCGCTGGGCACGGTGGCGGAGAGACCTCGTCGCCCTAAAGTCGACCCGCATAGTAAGGAATTGGAAACCTTCCCAAGGGCATTCTTGCATCCCTGCCTCCTCGGTCCATCCTCGGCTGCCTTTGCTTGCCGCGCCCCGCTCGCAAAGTGCTGACATGGCCTCCCAAGGCCCTTGCATCCTTCTCGCGCGTCCTTCTTGCGCGTGCCGTGGCGGCCTCCAGGAGTGGCGGCCTCGCCCCCAAGCCTCGCGTCGTCGTCGTCGTCGTCGTCGTCGTCGTCGTCGTCGTCGGCAGCGTCGTCGTCGTCGTCGTCGTCGTCGGAGGGGGAGGAGGGGAGGAGGAGTGGGAGGAGGGGAGGAGGAGTGGGAGGAGGAGGTGGAGGAGGTGGAGGAGGAGGAGGAAGTGGAGGAGGGAGGAGTGGAGGAGGAGGAGAGGAGGAGGAGGAGGAGGAGGAGGAGGAGGAGGAGGAGGAGGAGGAGGAGGAGGAGGAGGAGGAGGAGGAGGAGGAGGAGGGGGATGAGGAGGAAGGGGAAGAGGAGGATGAGGAGGAGGAGGAAGAGGAGAAAGAGGAGGAAGAAGAGGAGGAGGAGGACACCAGATAGCGGCCTTGTGCGGAGAGTCGGGCAGGGTCGGAGGAGGGGAGGCGGAGCGGAGCGCCGCGGCGGGGGAGCGGAGCGGCGGCCGGGGAGACTCCCGCGGGGCTCGCCACATGGGCGGTCGCAGGTGGGCTCCATGTTCGAGAGCGACACGGCCATGCTGCGCAGCGGCACGCGCTACCTGAAGGACCCGTGCCCGAGGGGTTTTTGGACCGCGATGCCGACGGGGCATGGCGCCTGTCAGCGAAGGGCGGCGCCCGGCTGGCAGAGGCTGTGCCTGCTCAGGGCAGTCTGAACGGGCGCCAGCGCAGGGGTTCCGAGGGCGGGAGCGGAGCAGCACAGCGTTGCTGCGACCCGACACGAGCAGCCATTCAGACCTCACGGTGCAGGTCCGCCTCTCGGTGTTCGTCTTATCTGTCTTGTGCTTATTCTTCTCTTGCTCCTATTATTTCCTTATTATTGTTCTTATCATCATCGTTATGATGCCTGTGATTTGTCAGAGTATTATGTATTCTTCTTCGTTGAATCATTTAGGTTAGTATCACCACCATCATTACATTCATTCATGATTGGTCCTATTGTTATTAAAAAATGGTTCATAGTACTGTTGTCCGTAGTATGGCTATCATTATTGCTGATACTATCATTATTGGTCCTAACATCGTCACCATCACCATCATCACACACAGGCCTATGGCTGGGTCCTTCGCCTGGATCTTGTTTTCCGAGGTGGCAAGTGCGTGCCGACGTCCGTGGAGATCGATTGCAGGCAGTGGTCCTGGATACATCTGCGGGCCCCAAGAATACACACCACCATCGCGTCGATGCCTCCTTCCTCCTCTGCCCTGCTGTTCCCTTCCTCTTTCCCGGGGGAGGCAGGGGGTGAGGGAGGTGGTTGTGGTGTATATGTTTGGGCCCCGTACGATCTTTGCCTCGCCGCTGTTCAGGGGAACGAGCAATGACCCAAACATAAAAACTCGGAGCTCCGCGCGGCTTTCTCGGATCGGCGCTGGACTCTTCTCTCCCTGGCGCGCGGAGCGCGCCAGGGGCGGCGCCGGAGGCGCCGCCAGGAGGGTCCAGCGCCGATCCGAGAAATCGCGCGGACCTCCGAGTTTTTATGTTTATGTCATTGCTCGTTCCTCTTTTTTTTCATTCAGTGCTTCTGGAACGAGACGTGTCTCGGGCGGTATAGGAGGGCTCGCAGGGGGGAGGGGCCGCTGCCGCTGCCGCGGCCGCGAGGACCTCCCCCAGAGCATCTCGCCGGCGGAGGCCGACCGGCAGCTGCGCGAGCCGGCGGCGCCGTGAGATCCCACGAGCGGGCTTCTGGTTGACCCAAACAGGGGGTCCAGCGATCAGGGGGTGGGGCAACAGATTCGGTGCAGCAGAGTCGTGGGGTTGCAGTAGGCTCGGGGCGTGCACCACGTTCTGGTGCGCAGGTGTGCTGCTGGGCTTCCGCGTGCCGTGCGTGAGCTGCAACGCAACGCGGCGCACTGTTCCCGCGCAGGGCACGTGCCATACCATGGCCCCGGGTCTGTGGCGCTGCCCCCTCTCACAGCTGGACCCCGTTTTGGGCCACCCAGTGTGCTCGCACCGGGGGCCGGCGACGCCGACGGCGCGCCGGAGGCGCCTCTCGGTGCCCCTCGGGAAAAGGCTCGGGGTTGGACAGACCTCCTACCCTGACGCGTCGATTAAGGAATTGGCCGTTTCCGGTTCGCGAGAGGGCGTCGCGGCCCGTCGGTTTCGGTCCCAGGCCGTTTTCACCAAGGGGAGGTTTACTAAAGGGGGGTTTCTCCGCCGCCGAGAAAAGGCTTGGGGTGGGGGGGGCGGGCTGGCCTCGGCAGCAGCCCCAGACTTCGGCATGGCGATCTGGCTTTTGCTCGGAGCCCCCGCGGTGTTCCAGCCCTCCCAGGTCTCGCCCGCTCTCCCCGGGGCCATCACGCACGGATCTGGGACGAAAACCCCCCCCCCGTCGGAGGGCCCTGGAATCGAGAGAAGTCCGTTCCCGAGCGTTCCGGAACGCTCTGCAACGGCCGTGGCGCCCGACGCATCCTCCAAACCCGCCGGTTCTCACAGATCTCCGAGTTGTACCGGTCCGATTCCGCCTCGGTTCTGCCTTCGTCTGGGGCAGCGGATTGCACAACAAATCCTGTCGTCGAATGGTCCGGGACGGGCGGCGCCGCCCGATTCCTTTTCCTCCTCCTCCTCCTTTTCCTCCTCTTCTTCCTTCTCCTCCTCCTGAACTGCACAGGGCACCTGCAGGAACAGGACGCAGGCATGTTCGTGAGGGTGATGCTGCCCACCAGCGTGAGGCGCTAGCGCCGAGCGTCCACCACGCACTGCAGCACAGCCGTGAGGGCCTTCCAGAGGTGCAGCCCATGGGCAGCCAGAGCGACGACAACGGGGACCAGCGGTACTCCCTGGGCGGCTACTCCCTCGACAGGGCACCTCCCAGCCAAGGACGGACGCCGACTGACGAAGGTGGACTGGCGGATGCTGCCCTCAATGATGCCCCTTGCCCAGGGGGCATGCCTTCTGAGGTTACGGATCCCGTTCCCGCTGGCTGGGGGTGCCAACGCGACCACCTACCTGGACAAGGCGCGCTTGTGGCCGAGGGGGCTGGAGGGCACGGGGGGACGCAGGAGATTCAGCCTCCGCTCCCCCCACCGCAGGCGCAGGAGGTAGTGTCGCAGCCTCTGCGCGGGTGTGACGCCAGCTCACGTCAAGGAGAAGCACGTCGGCAGTGCCCGAGGATGATCTCGCTGAGAGTCCGGGTGGAACTCTGCAACTCGATGGCGGAGAGGGAGGTCCACTTAGCTTGATGCGAAGGCCCTGCGGCCTCAGGCCTTCTTCCAACGTGAGGAGAAGTTCGCGGAGAGTCAGAACCAGCGACGTGGAGCACGCTGGGTACCTGAGAACCCCAGGAGGATCTCGAGGACGTGGAGATGATGGAATTGGAGCCCTGCCGAGTGCTCAGGAGGGGCTCGGGGAGGCACGCCAGAGCGGACCCCGAGTTCGGGCGGAGCCAAGCTGCTCGCGGCCCGAGCGGCCGGGCCAGGAGCACAGTGGCGTCGGCGCGGCGGGAACGTGCTCAAGATGGGCCTCCAGCGGCGGGCCCATGGGGGCGGGGGGCACAAGTGGTGCTTCTTGGCGATTTGTATACAGGAAGAGCCACCCCGCCCCCCACCGGCGGCCGCGCAGGAGGCGAGAGGCCCCGGGCGCCAAGACGGGCATTCGTTCGATGAGAACTCCAGGGGGATGGAGTTCCAGAGGCTCGTCGCCCTGGCGGCGGGGAGCTAGAGGGCGAGGCGTTCGACGTCGCGAGGCCCCTCGGCAAGGCCGTGCCCCTCCACTGAGGAGGGGGCTGGGCGGGCGCCCGACCCTCGACCTCCGAGGCCCGCAATATCGATGTCCTCCTCCTCCTCCTCCTCCTCCTCCTCCTCCTCCTCCCTCCTCCTCCTCCTCCCCCTCCTCCTCCTCCTCGTCCTCCTCCTCCTCTCCTCCTCCTCGTCCTCCTCCTCCTCCTCCCTCCTCCTCCTCCTCCCCCCCTCCTCCCGCCTCCTCCTCCTCCTCCTCCTCCATCCTCCTCCTCCTCCTCCGCCTCCTCCTCCTCCTCCTCCTCCTCCTCCTCCTCTTCCTCCTCACGCCCGCTTGTGCACAGTTCGCCCTGTCACGTCCCCGCGTGGGCCTCGGCTTCGCTGACGCTGCGCGTGCAGGTGCGACCACCAGATGCATTGGCTCCGCGGCGCCCCTTCCACGAAGGTCCAAGACGCACTGGATATGGAACGCTGGTCGCATTGAACAAATCAAGACAGGTTTTTCGCCGTGTTCGGCCTCTAGAGGCCCTTGCCGGGCCCCGGGACCGTCAAAAATGACTCGGGATGAAAAACCGGTCCCGGGGAATGGGCCGAGAATTCTGGGGGGGCCGTTTTGAACACAGCACGGCGTATGATATTTTGGTAGGTATTCTTGGATGTCCAGATCCCAATCAATCTCAGCCGCCTTCCCGCCTCAATTGTCGAGTGGTCTCCCCTCTCTTCTTCTCTTTTTGGAGCGGGTGGATGCCCAAGCTGCTTCCAACGCCTTCCTACTTCACGCTTCTGCCCATCCCTTCCGGCCGATGGGTAGAGGTTCGGTTCGGGGTCGGGCGCGGGCCACGGGGCGGCCCGCGGTTCGGGCGGCAGGGGCTGTTGTCGGCCGGGCGCGATGGGGAGGGCCCGCATGCGAGGCGTCGTGGCGCCATGGCTGGCCCTTCGAGGGCCCAGGGCTGCCCAATCACGTTACTCTCTATTGTGTGTCGTCGTCGTCGCCGTCGTCGTCGTCATCGTCATCGTCATATCCCTCCTCCCACTCCTCCTCCTCCTCCGCCTCCCCTTTTCCTCCTCCTCCTCCTCCTCCTCCTCCTCCTCCTCCTCCAGCCTTTCTCCTCCTCCTCCTCCTCTTCCTCCACTTCCTCCTCTTCCTCTCCATCTGGGAGCCATGGAGCTTGGCCGGCCACCGAGGTCGGCGGGAAATTTTCGTTCGCCGTCGCCGTCGCCGTCGCCGCCGCCGTCGTCGTCGGAGTCGTCGTCGTCGTCGCCGCCGTCGTCGACGCCGTCGTCGTCGTCGTCGCCGTCATCACGCTCGTCGCCGTCATCGCGTGTATTTGAGCACCGCCGTCTCCACCTTCCTCTTCCTCTTCCCTGGCCGTCTCTTCCAGCGAAGCCCCGCTGGCGCAGGAACGCTCGAGGAGGTCACCGACAACGGCACGAGCAACGGCACCGACAGTGCCTTCGGCGCGAACAGCTCAGGCGCGAGCAGCTGCGCCGGGAGTTTCAACGATACAAAGTTGCAGTGGGGACCCATGCCAAGAACCACCCTGCTTGCCCCCCAGGGTGCCCTGGCTTTCTTTGGTTTCGATGGTTTGGCTAAGGAAAGCGTGGCGTCCCCACACCAAACATCCATGGACGTCCTGAGGTCTCAGGGTAGGGTTTCTTGTGGAAGGTTTCTTGTGGACTGGCCTTCACTGTGCAGGCTGGGTGCTTGGGCAGCATGCACAGACCATGCCGATGCTCAAACTCCACCAGGGTTCTGGGCACGAGGTGTCGAATAAACATATTCCCCGCTCGAACAACATGGGGCCCCTCCTGGGCCCCAGCAGCTGGCACTCAAACTTTATGAAGGGTCACCGAAAAGCAAAGGCGGTACGCGTGCCTGGAGCCATTGACGCTCACGGCTTAGACGTGCGTCCGTCGACAGGGAGTGGAACGAACACGGGAGTACGCGTGCCTGCATGGTGTCGGTTTTGCCCTCCTCCGGGGCGCCTCTGCAAGCAGTAGATCTCGCAACGGGCTGAGAAATCAGTAGCATGTGCTCTCGTATCGCAAGAGCATGACGGTACATCTACCAGCCGACGACGACAGTGACGACAACGGCGACCTCGGTGGCGATTCTACGGTGGTGGTTTTACTTTGCTGTTAGTGTTCCCGGAAGGGCCATCCTTACCAGTTGGTCTGGGGGTTGGGCGGCAGGAAGATGCCCCAGGTCATCGCGATCGGCGGGAGCACAATCGTGTTTTGCGGTCTAGATTTAGGTCGGGCATGTCCCCCTACAGGCAGAGTTTGGACGACAAATCAAACATATCCCGAACATGCGCAAACATGTTCAACATAGTAGAAAAATCGTCCTCAGACTATGTTTTGACTATTTTTGAATCTTTTGGTTACGCGCGAAGGGGGGTATGGGGTAGGGGGGAACGCTTCTTAGAAGCACCCCTACTTCTTAGAGAGGCGCGGGCCTTGTCTACACATGTAATCCCCGCGTCTTCTAAGAAGCAGCCTCCTCCTAAGAAGCCCTCCCCCCTCACCCCTACCCCCCCTCTGCGCGCCGCCAAAGATTCCTCCTGTAGAGGGGACATGTCCGACTTGGATCTAGGCTGTGGAGCTGCCCTTGTCCAGGGGAGAGCGGCTCTTCGAGGCCGCTGCGGCAATCAACTGATGGGCTTATTTTCCACCACCAACAGCATAAGTTGGAGGAGGAGGGGGTCCTCCTCCTCCTCCTCCTCCTTCTTCTCTCCCTCCTCCTCCTCCTCATCCTCATCCTCATGCTCATCCTCCACCTCCTTCCCCCCTCCAACTTATGGTGGTTGTGGTGGTGGAAAACAGGCCCATCAACATATTCCTGCTGTCCAACTTCGGTCTAGGCTCGGGAGCTGCCCTTGTTCAGGGGAGAGCGGCGTTTCGAGGCCGCCGCGGCAATGAACTACGCTTAAGTCGGGCCTGTCCCTCTACAGGAGGAATGTTCATACATGTTCACAATAGTCAGGGGACGCTTTTTTTTGCGAGGACGTTTGACTAGTTTTGGACCTGTTTTGAGTGCTTTTGATTTCTTGCCCAGGATCCCCCTGTAGGGGTACATGCCCGACCTGGAACCTCGCGCGGGCTGGGCACCTCGCGCGGTCTGGGGCGCGTCGCGGCGGCCTGGTGGGCGGCCCGGCTGGCGCGAGGCTGCCGCTGCTCTTCTCCCTCTGGCGTGCCTCGGCCTTTCGGCCGTGGCTCGGCAGTCCCGCGACGCCGTGGGCGCCGGGCAGACGCGCAGGGCTCGTTGGACGAGCGAGCAGCACGCAGCACGAACGAACAGCACACACGAACACCCACTGCAACGACGCCGGCACATCCGCTGCCAGAGTCCAAGGCAATCCGGCCCAATCTCGCCTAGTCAAGACTATTCCGCTGAGCCCTGGGCCCAATCCAGCCGGTATCGTTTTGGCAGCCGTGTAAAGCGAGCCGTATAAGCGAGGCAGACCTATGTGGCAGCGTATAAAGCGACACACAACACGACGAACCCCACAACCCACTGCAGTGGGCGCCAGGCAGACGAACGAACATCACACACCCATACCCATAGGGTGGTCGTTGGGAGGAGGACCTGCTTTGGGTATGGGTGCACGTTGTCGGACCCTGGGGAACGCTCCAGTTCGAGCGGGGACCCCCCTCCGACAACACGCACCCACAGCCCTCTCCGTCCCCCCTGTGGGCATGGGTGTGTGTTGTTGGTTCGTCACTGTTTTGATTCCTCCGATTCGATTCGATTCGACTTCGGCGGCCTCCGATTCCGACTCGATGTTCGGTCTGGGATGCCGATGTGGGCTCTCCGGTGTCTCGCTGGAGGCATGCTCGCCTCCCGATTTCCGATTCGATGCGACTCTTCACGACTCGGCTGACGGTGTCCGCCGATCCGATCCATTTCGATCGCCGACCCGACTTCTCGATTCGACTCTGGGCTCTCCTGAGGATGCGGTGGGGGGCGCTCGCTGAGGAACGTGCCCGCGAGGCCTCAGACCCTTGGAGATTCCTCAGCTGCTGGGGGTGGCGGTGGTGTCCATGGCCAAGCTTCGACGGGAGTTCCGCCGGCTTCCAGCCCCCATGGATTCCTGATTTCGAAGAAGAGAAACCACATACACATAAACAGTTGGCGCTCCGCGCGGATTTCTTGGATCCGCGTCTGGGCCCCTTGGCGACGCCTCCGGCGCCGCCCCTGGCGCGCTCCGCGCGCCAGGGAGGGGGGTCCAGCGCAGATCCAAGAAATCCGCGCGGAGCGCCACAAGTTTATGTTTATGTGGTTTCTCTTCTTCCATGATCGGATGTTTCCTTATCCAATGCCCCCACCGCACAGTCAACCCGCACAGTAAGGATCAGCAGCTTTCCAATATCACCCCTGCATCCTCCCCCTCCGGGCCATCCCCGGCCGCTTTCGTGGGCCGCGCCAAGCTTGCAGGGTGTCGGCAGGGCTTTCCAGGGCCCTTGCATCCTTGTCGTGCCGCCTTCTTACACGGTTGACTGTTCGCCGCTGTCGGCATCGAAGAAGAAACAATTGCACAAGCAACCCTCCTCCTTTGCGCGCGGAGCGCGCCAGGGGCGGCGCCAGAGGCGCCGCCGGGGGAGGCCAGCGCGGATCCACGAAATCCGCGCGGAGCCGTTTTTTCTTTCTAAAGAACCTTGCATCCTTATCGTGGGGCCTCGTTCTACGGTGGACTGGACCCCGCCGTCGGGAAGCCTCGGGGCACCTCCCCCCCAGGCTCCCGACGTCGTGATCTCATAGCGTTCACCCCCACGGGTCTCGACCCCTTCCCCAGGATCTGCTGCCCATCCGTTTTGTGGACGCTCCCGAGAGGCCGGGCCAAAGGGCCCCGAGAGGCCGAACGCAGCGAACAACAAAAAAAGCGTCGCGCTTTGTTGCTCCCACGACGCGAGGGGGTTCGGGCCTGGGTCAGGAGGGAAAGAAACACACAGACACAATTAGAATCGTCGACTCACAGGAACATATGCAAAAACATGGGAAGTGGGGGGGAAGACGACAGCCCAAGAAGTATGGGAAAACAGGGGGAGAATCTTTTTGTTGGTGTGTATTTATTTGTGTGTCCTGGGGCCCCTTCACCGGGTCCGGTCCGGAGTTGCCGCTCGCGGGGGAGCGCAGGTGCTCTGCGCGCGCGTTTTCCGCGGGGCGCGGCCCCCGGGGCCAGAGGGCGCTGCCCTGGCCCCATGTATGGAGGAGGCTGCGGACAGCAGCGTCTCTCGGGTGCTTTGCCAGGGTCGTCCCTGGCCCGGGGTGTCTCTAGGGCTTCTCTCCGAGGAGGCCCCCGGGGCCAGAGGGCGCTGCCCTCGCCCCTGTAGAGGAGGCTGCGGACAGCGACGTCTCTCGGGTGCTTTGCCAGGGTCGTCCCTGGCCCGGGGTGTCCCCAGGGCTTCTCTCCGAGGAGCCCCCCCCAAGCTTCGGTGGCAAGTCGTTCGTACCATCTCGTCGGCTCTTGCGAGTCGACGCTGGTCGAGGCTGGTCGGCGCGACGCCGAGTCGACGCTCGTCGACGCTAGCCGACGCTGAATCGGCGCCACCTCGTCGACTCCCAGGCGCTAATCGACGCTGGTCGACGCTAACGACGGAATTCAGAGGGCATGCCCAGGCTCCCATGATTATTGCCACAGACCCCCCAGGGCCTCAGGAGCACCCGCCATGAGGCCTGGCGTGCACCGTGCTGCGGGCACCCTGGGCCAGGGACACCTGGAGCAACCCTTGCCGACGGGCAACCAGACCCAGAGATCCGACGTCGTGATCTTTTCAATGCGGGCCCCCCGGAAGTCTCGACTCCATTCCCCAGGACCGGTTTTTCGTCCCGAGTCGTTTTTTGACGGTCCCGAGGCCCAGTAAGGGCCCCTACAGTCGGCCTGGATTAGTAAGTCGACCCTGCCAGCTCAAGGGTGCTCTTGTGTCCTGTGCCTCGCGACACGTGCCTTCTCACACTCCCATGGCGATGTGGCCCTCGGAAGGGTCTTGTGTCCTCTCGCGCGTCCTGTCCCATCAAGGCCGACTGTATAGCGGCCGAAAGCTGTAAAACACCTCCGTCATGTTTTCGTTCACTGCGTTTCGGGGGTGGACAGACCTCCTACCCTGACACGTCGATAAAGGAACTGGCCGTCTCCGGTTCGCGAGAGGGCGTCGCGGCCCTCATTTTTGCGGGCCCAGTCCGTCGGTTTCGGTCCCAGGCCGTTTTCACTAAGGGGAGGTCTACTACCCTGACCTTCCAGAGAGCTATTTTTTAGCACTGGAGACCTAAAAACCTAAAAAACGAGACGAAACAGCCTAAAACCAAGACGTATAATAGCTCTGGGATAGGTTTTTAAGTCGCGTGCTATTTTTTAGCCCTCTCTGGAAGGTCAGGGAAGGCTGGGGGTGGGGGGGGGGGCCGGCCGGCCTCGGCAGCAGCCTCGAGGACTTCGGCATGGCGATCTGGCTTTTGCTCGAAGCCCCCCAGCGGTGTTCCAGCCCTCCCAGGTTTCGACCGACCTCTGGGGCCCGCTCTCCCCGGGGCCATCACGCACGGATCTGGGACAACCCCCCCCCCCCCCGTCGGACGGCCCTGGAATCGAGAGAATCACTGAGGGGAGGTCTACGAAAGGGAGGTTTGTCCACCGCCGAGCGTTGGACCTCCGGGGGGGGAACCACGCCTCTCGCGCCCCCAGGTCCGTCGGTTTCGGTCCCAGGCCGTTTTCACTGAGGGGAGGTCTACTGAAGGGAGGTTTGTCCACCGCCGAGACTTGGACCTCCGGGGGGGACCGCGCCTCTCGCGCCCCCCGTGGCCCTGAGGCGCACGCCGGCTGGGGCCCGAGCGCCGCCACACGGGAGCGCCTCGGGCGCGCGGGTGGCCTGCTTGCCCCCCCGGCGCGCTCCCCCCCCCCCCCCGAAGCTCAAGTCGGGCGTGTCCTTCTACAGAAGGAGTGTTCTTCAAAACATATGTGTTTTCTATTTTTCCGTATGTTTATTTATTTATATATATATATATCAATAGTAATTGTTGAAAATGTTTGACGTGTTTTTGTTCAAAACACATTAGTTTTCTATTTTTTCCGGATGATCCGTTCTTCATAATAATGTTGGCATGAATGTTTTTGACGTAAGAATTCATTTTTTCGTCCAAAATCCTCCTGCGGGGGGACGTGCCCGACCTCGCCCCGGGCCGCGGGGCTCGCTCTCGCGGCCGCCGTGCACCTGCCCCCGCAGGGCTCCTTGGGCTCGGGCGGCCGCCGCCGTCGGCACGCGCCCGGGGCCCAGCCGGGTTCGGTGCCGTGCAGCCAGTAGTTCAGGAGGGAAACAACACACTCAGAGCCCCGAATCATCAGGGGTAACTCGGGTCAGGGATAACTCGGGTTCCTTTTTCGGGAATCCAAACCCGAGTTACCCCGGACCCGAGTTACCCCGGATAACTCGGGCGTCCAGAGCCCCAGAATCATCAGGGGTAACTCGGGTCAGGGATAACTCGGGTTCCTTTTTCGGGAATCCAAACCCGAGTTACCCCGGACCCGAGTTACCCCGGATAACTCGGGCGCCCAACACACAGAGACACAAGTCATCGTCGATTCCCCAGAAAGTAGGGGAAGATATGGGAAGTGGGGGGGGGGAAGAGACCAACACCCAGAAGATGTGGGAAAGCATGGGGGATCCTTGTTCTTTGTGTGTCTTTGTCTGCGTGTCCCAGGGCCCTTTCAAATACGCTGAAAGAAGGGCCAGTTTGGCTTCGGACGGGGCTCGCTGTTCGTTAGGTCGCTGTTCGTTAGGTCCTTCCGCGGCTGTTCCTCTGGCCCTCTTCGTGAACGAAGGGGAGCTTGTGGGGCCCCAAAATGGGCGTCGTTCCTTATCTGGCGTTCCTTGTGTCAGCAGCCCGACTGTGTGCGATGCGCTGCGCTTCGTCGGCCGGGGCCGCGAGCTCGATCCTCGCGGGGCTCAAAAAGGCCAGGATCTCGCAGAGGGGGCGTGCGTGTGCCGGGTCATCCCAGACCCCCTTCGGGTCATGAACAAAAGCCACGGCGGGAGGTTTTGCTTCCATTTTCGGCCTCTGTCAAGCAGTGGCGAAGCGTCCTGGCTCGCCGATAGCCCTACCAAACAATGTTCTAAGAACCTTGTAAGGCTGCCACGGAATGTTCTTAGAACATTTCTGGTTCGGACTGTTTTGTTTTATCACATCGGGTTCATGTTCTATGAACGTTGTTTCTGTTCTTAGAAGATTTTTGGGTTCTAAGAACATGTCGTGGGAGGACTGTAGGAATGCCGGGGCGGTCGGTCCCTGCTCAACTCTGGGGGCCCTTACCGGCCCTCGAGACTGGCGAACAACGACTCAGGATGGCAAACCTGTCCAGGGGCATGGGTCGAGGCCTCCAGGCGTCGACTTAGTGAAACAATTGTGACGCCTGGAGTCTGGGGATCGGGATCCCGCAGAGGGGGCGCGTGTGCCCCTCTGTGTGTGTGTGAGAGAGAGTTCGATCGGTTTTTGCACCGGAGCGGCCAGAACTAGAACAGGTGCCTCCCAGCCACAGGCAGCTCCCGATCGTTGCCAACAGGTGGGTCATGCGGAGGGCAGCTGTTTGCGGCGGTTTGGTGCACCAGCGGATCGAACTCGTGCCCCCCTTCCTCAGGGTCCCCCCCCGATCCCGACACGAGAAGGGGGTCAAAGCAAACGGGGGTCGGCCAGAGCGCCGGATCTTGCAGGATCCCGCAGAGCCAGGGGTGCACTGGCCCTGTTTGGGGCGCAGGGTCCTGCAGGATCCCGCAGGAGCTTGCAGGATCCTGCAACGCCCGACCGTGACCCGGGGCTGGATTGACCGGGGTCAGTGGGGTCCTCCTCCTCCTCCTCCTCCTCCTCCTCCTCCTCCTCCTCCTCCTCCCCCGCCTCCTCCTCCTCCTCCTCCTCCTCCCCGAGATTCGATGCGATTCGATTCACAGGCATCGGCCGGGGCCAGCCGCGCGAGTCGAGCGCAGCGATCCGAGGTCGGCTCGCCTCGGTGCGGCGGGGTCCAGCTCGGGCCAGCCTTTGCCGCCGCCGTCGTCCTCGTCGTCCCCTGCCGTCGGAAGCTGTCCGGGCACCTCGGCGCCGGCCCAGGAGCGCCCGAGGGGCTCGCCGACAATGGCACCGGCAATGGCACCAACAACGGCACCGACAGCGTCTTTGGCTCGAACAGCTCCGGCGGGAACAGCTCCGCCGAGAATTCCAACGATACAGGTCGGGAGAGTGAGCAAGATGCACGACCTTGCACAATGTGCACGTGGTGCGCTTCTACTTAGCCCAGATGCAGTCAGTCGACAGGTGTGCACGTCGTGTGGGCATGTTCAAGCATAGTCATCGCGCAATGCTCGTACATTTGTTTGCGTTCCATGCTCTGTCCATGTTCACATCAGCACGCATACAATGCTCCGCTGCCGACATGCCATGATGCTTAGCTGTATGGCAATCCGGTAACCCTTCGTGTGACAAAAGAGGTTCGGTGGTGGGGGGGGGCATTGGTGCAGCTTTCGATTTGTGACTGGCGTCGGAACAGTTTTGCAATATATCAGTCTAGCAACTTCGATAGCCATCCACCGACCTCCCCATCGATCGATGCCACTAACTATTCATTGATCCCACCATGGAACTATCATCTGGCCTCACGATCTATCGGTCTCACTATCTGCTATTTTATTGGCATCATACGCAATCGATCCATCTATTGATCTCGCCAGTCACCTTTCGGTTTTACTATCTATCTCTAGACGGGACAATCACTGGATAAGGGATAACCGCGGGACAACCTCAGGACAATCACGGAGCAACCACGGGAAATCACGGACAACCACAAACAATCACGTGACAACCATTGGACAACCACTATCAACGAGACAACGAAGTGACAATAACGGGACAACTACATGACCACTCGGTCAACCATGTCACAACCACGGGACGATTACGGGACACCAAAGGAAGAGGTGGAGGTGGAAGAGGTGAGCATGAAGGAGGGGTTAGAGGAGCAACATCACCAGCAGCAACAGCAGCAGCAGTTGTAAGAGGAAGAGGAAGAGGAGCGAGTGTAGACAGGAGGAGGAGGAGGAGGAGGAGGAGGAGGAGGAGGAGGAGGAGGAGGAGGAGGAGGAGGAGGAGGAGGAGGAGGTGGAGGAGGAGGAGGAGGAGGAGGAGCAGCAGGATACTTGATAGGCGACGAACCTATAGCCGTATGAGCCGAGTCGGACCGAGCCGAGGAGGGCGCGATTTTGGCCTCTTGTGCAGGCCCATGAGCCTCAAAAGTGAACCGAGGGGCCTCCGAAACAGTCTAAAGATGACCCTATGGGATCATTCTTGAGCATCTCAGGAGGTTGGAGTCCGAACTACGCCCGCGAGGCCTCTTGGAAGTTATGCCGGAAGCCCCCGAGAGCGCCCAAGGGTGGCCCTTGAAGAGTCAAGAGTATGTATAACATAAGGCCTTGTTGGCACGACAGGATCGAGGGCACTCTTTCAGGAAAGCGCGCCACTGGGTGACCCCGCAATTGTAGAGGGGCCGTGTGCCAACGGGACCCTCCCCCTTCCCCGCCTTCAAGGGGGGGTGTTTTCGGACGCCCGCCCCCTCCCCTCCTTTTCAAAGGAGGGGGTGGGAGTTTCGGACCCCCCCGCCCCCCCCCTTTGCGCCGGAGAGGGGGGCGGAGGATTTCGGAATACCCTCCTCTTCCTTTTCAAAGGGCGGGGGGGGTTGGGACCTCCCCCCCACCCCTTGCTCCGGACAGGGGGGCGGGGAGAGTGCCTCCCGCTTCCCTGTGATGCACCGGAGATCGTGGGGGTCGGGGTTAGGGTGGTTGGGTTGGGGTGAGAGTGTTTGGGTTAGGGTGTTAGGTTTAGGGCGTTAGGGTGGTCTATTAGGGTTAGATTTAGGGCGTTAGGCTCAGGTTACGGTGTTAGGGTTGGGGTGGTGGGGTCAGGGCAGGTGTTGGTTAGGGTACGTGGGTTAGGGTTTTAGGGTGGTGGTAGGGTTAGGGTTTGGGTTAGGATAAGGGGTAAAGTGTTCAGATTAGCGTGAGGGGGTTATGGTTAGGGTGGTGGGGTTAGAGGGGTCGGGATAGGGTTAGGACCAGGATTTGTCGTTCAGGGTATTCGGGTTAGGGTTAGCTGGTGTTAGGGTTAGGGGGCTCGGACTAGGGTGTTCGGGATAGGGTTCGGGCTAGGGAGTTAGGTTTAGGGTGGTAGGGTTTAGGAGTGGCTGATCAGGATAGTGTCAGGGGGTTAGGGTCAGGGTTGTAGGGTTAGGATTAGGGTGTCAGGGTTGGGGTTAGGAGGTTAGGGGGTTAGGGTTAGGATGGTAGGTTTGGGGGGTTAATGTTAGAGTTCGGTTTAGGGTGTTGGGGTTAGGGTGTCAGGGTTAGGGTGAGGGTCAGGGGTTTAGGAATTGGGTGGTAGGGTTAGGGATTCGGGGATTAGGGTTAGGGTGGTAGGGCTAGGGTCAGGTTGTTAGGGTTAGTGTCTTGGGGGTTCGGGTTAGGGTGGTAGGGCTAGGGTTAGGATGTTCGCGTGGGGGAAAGGGTTAGGGGATTAGGGTTACAGGGGTCTGGTTCGGGTTGGGATTAGGGTCAGGCGGTTAGGGTTCGGGTTCGGGGGTTAGGGGGTTTACGGGGGTTCGGGTTGTCACGGTAGGTTTAGTGTTCGGATTGTGATTAGTTTTAGGGTTCGGGGGTTAGGGTTTTTGGTTTAGGGCTAGGGAGTTAAGGGGTTTCGGGTCAGGGCAGTAGGGTTAGGTTTAGAGTTCGGTTGAGGGTTATAAAGGGGGGGGGCGGGGGGTAGGGGTCAGGGTTAGGGGTTTTGGGCTAGGTGCTATTGTGAAGGGTCAGAGGTTAGGGGTTTGAGGTTAGGGTTAGGGTTAGAGTTATGGTTAGGGTTTAGGGCTCATCATAGGGTTAGGGTTAGGGTGAGGGCTAGGAAAAGACATAGGAATAGGGTTAGGGGTTTAAGGGTTAGGGATTCTTGTTAGGGTTAGAGGGTTTGTTTTTTTTGTTAGTGGGTCCAAGTCAGGGTGAGGTTGGTTGGGTTGGGGCAAGAGTGTTAGGGCTAGGGCGTTAAAGGATGGGGTGTTGGCGTTAGGGTGGTAGGGGTAGGCTTGGGGGGTTAGGGTTAGGGTGGTAGGGTTCGGATTAGGGTGAGGGGTAAGGTGCCAGGGTTCGGGTTAGGGTTAGGGGGTCAGGGTTAAGGTGGTAGGGTTAGGGGGTAGGGGTAGGGTTAGGGGGTTATGGTTAGGGTATTATGGTGATGGTTAGGGGGCAATGGTTAGGGTTAGGGGGTCAAGGGGCTTGGATTAGGCCGCTTGGGTTATGCTTCGGGTCAGGGGGGTACGGTCAGGGTAGTAGGGTCAGGGTTAGGGTGAAGGATCGTGTCAGGGGTTTAAAGTCAGGGTAGCCAGGGAAAGGGGGTGAAGGGCGAAGGAGGTGCTGGACTCCCCCCCCTTGGGGGCATCCAGTGGCGCGCAATCCTCGTTCAGTGGCCTCAATCGGATCTTCCTCCACATTAAGCACCTGGAGGTAGTCATTGATTCAATTTTGTGTCTATCCACCTACACCGCCTGTCATTTCTCGCGGTGGACAGCTTGGTGATGTTGCCCATCGCGACCTTGCGATGCATTGGTATTTGCTGGCTGGCGTTCCTTTGCTTAAGACGTAGTCCCAGTCAACGCGATGTGTTCAGCTTCTTCAGGGGCAGGATAAGGAGGAGGAGGAGGAGGAGGAGGAGGAGGGAGGAGGAGGAGGAGGAGGAGGAGGAGGAAGACTTGAAGTGATACGGCTTTGGGGCGCCTTAACCCCGTTAATGGGCCCAGCTACCTGGTGTGTGTTTTGGGGGACACGATTTGTCCGCCTGGGCGGCTCATGGGGCTGAAGCCCCAGTCTTCGACTCACGGAATACCGCTGTTCACACTCGCGCGTTTCATTACATCGCCAGTAGACGACAGCGATGCGATGATGGACGCTCCGATGTTGTTTCCATGCGAGAGACTATCCATCAGTACAGAGCGGAGATCGGCAAATATTCTTCCGGGCGAATTGCAGGGCCTACTTTTGCGTTCGGGTGCTGCCCTCGAGTGACACGGTGCCAGGAGTGTTTCGCTCCGTTGGACGGGAAGTGTGTGAGGCATTCTTTGCCTAGCCTCCTGAGCGTCCCCGTTTCCGAATATGCGCCACAGATGCTGCACATCAAAACGACTCCCAACGAATATTTGTAGATGTGCACAGTGGTTTCGCGGGGATTGAGCACGAGATCGCTGAAGGCGGCATTGTAGCCGCGGCATGGGGATACTGTTGCCGACGGCTTGCGCTCTTCTCTCACACATTGGAGGTAACGCTGGCATGCCCAACGTGAGCGTTTCCATGCTTACTCGTGACCTCTCACCAGGACAGCTGTAGTTGTTGCCACCTCTGCTGGCGGCGGCGTTGGGGGAGGGGGCGGGCGCTGGAGGTGAAGGTAGAATCTGTCTTGCGGCGCCAGCGCCTGTGATGAATCCTGGCTGGCGCAAGCCACTATCCAAAATGGACCTCAGCGCTCGTGTTGGCGCCAGCCGGGGAAGCAACAGTGGGGCCTGCACCAGATATTTCAAGTGTCGCCGCAGCGATGCAGATTTCCTCCTTCCAGGAAGCGATCTCTGCTAGCGACGGCTGCGCTGATGTGAGCGTCCCCCTTTTTGCGTAGCGATCTGCAAACTCATTCCCGACTGCTCGCCACCATGCTGGCGACAACGCTGAGAGGTCATCTTGGTTCACATGAGCTGGAACCTCCCGGATTTCCGAAAGCGAGTTCCACGCCAGCGAACCACGGGTCTGTAGATGGATCTTTGCATATACGGGCTGTCTCGCCGCAGCCTGGGCCCATGGCGCATCGGCCATCTAGACGAGGCTAAAAAAGTCGGAATAATGGATTTGCTCGTGTGGACAGTGTTGCATAACTGCCAGCGCTGCGATGTGTTCAGCTGCGGGGGAGGTTTGGGGGTAGTCCGCACCCACGGCCCCCCACATTGCAGCGAACAGTTCCCCCGAAGGTGGAATCTTGACAACTGACTCACCACCCACCAAACCACCCCAACCCAACCCGAAGGCTCAGATTTACCCTCGATTTCTAGTGGGGGGGGGGTCCGGGAACATCGAAAAAACACACATGGAGCCCATACCCCCCCCAACCCGAAATTCGGGTCTTCGGGTTGGGTTGGGGTGGTCTGGTAGGTAGTCACTGACCAGCCTGCGGCGTGGAAAGTGACTGGGCCTTCCTTAAATCAGGACCCGTCTGTAAAAACCTCTCCTGTGAAAGCCCCCGCGATCGGGAGGCCAATATTGATAAGTGTTTGTGCCCGAGCCTACTGGGGGAATGGCCACTGGCTAGGGCCGTGCCTGATAACCAAATACGGACGGGCAATTTCGATGCGGGTCAGAAGTGAGCATCTTATCTTCTTCCGTGAGCAGTTCGTCCCCGAGTCGACGAGTGCATGGGCAATGATGCGGCCTTTGCGAGATCGAATCGAAGGGCCTTCGAGGATGAAGCAGCCAGTGCATGTTGCAGCCTGTGCGAGGAGGAGCAGGAGCAGGACGAGGAGGAGGGGGGGGAGGAGGGTTCTGGAGGAGGGGGAGGAGGAGGAGGAGGAGGAGGAGGAGGAGGCGGGGGAGGAGGAGCAGGAGGAGGAGGCGGAGGAGGCGGAGGCGGAGGAGCATGATCATGAGCAGGGCGTTCACGAGGAGGGTGGCCAGCGTCACGGCGGCAACAGGCCAAGGGTCAGGGGAGGTGCTGCAGCAGATACAACCACGTGGGCCTCGACGGATACTATCCGGGTGCCTGCGGCTTGTGCAGCCGCCGTGCCAGCTCAGCACTCCGGGCGGCGTCGCCTCGGGCACCGACTGCCGTCACATATGGCACCTCTCGTGATTGCGGGTCAACGAGCCCCTGGCCCTGCTATGCGACGAAAGCGTGGCCCAGCCGAGGTCCCCGTCTTCGCATTTGGGATCATCTATCCGGGCAGGTGGGTTCGATACCTTTGCATACAAGACCCCCGATCAATCCTAATGTTCCCGGCCCGCCTAATTTAGGTTCCCTCCCAAAGGGTTAGGGGTCCTTTTATGCCTAATCATCTCGTGCCCACTTCTTGAGAAGCTTTCACGGAGCTTCTTTTACAGGCCTGCGCCACATCCGCCGACCCTCTTATTGTCGTGTGCTCCTGGTCTGTGCCGCGCTCTGCGCGCGTGCCGTGCCATCATTTTCCCGCGCGCGCCGCGCGCGGTGTGGACGTTGGAGTTCTGCTGGGTGTCGTGTGAGACTTCTTGAAGGGCGGATGTTCCGAGATGGCACTTGGAGTTCCCGCTTTTGGGGCATCTCGTTTGCTTTTTTGGGTTTTATTTTGGTCGTGCCGGGGCTCTCCTGGGTGGTTTGCGGTCTTAACGTTGTTTGCTGAGTGTGGCCGAGCCGCGATAGAGGCGTCAGACACCTTGGTTGGCGACCGACACGCCTCTTGGAGGCTTCGTGAGAGTTCATCTGAGGCTTCGTGGGGGCCGTGGGGCTTCTCCAGGCCTCTCGGGGCCCCGTTGGATTCTGGTGGCCTCTTCGAGACGTGTGGGGGCCTTTCGGGACCCTCCTGGGGGCCTCTTCTGATCTCCTCGTGTGTCTCTTGGGGACTTCTGGAAGGCCTCCGGCGGCTTCTTGAGGCCTCTGGTGTCATCTCTGAGCGACCCTGGGAGTCTCTGGGGGCGTCTTCGAAGCTTTCAAGACCAGAAAGTCCCAATGCGTCAGACGTGAAATAACCTAAAGGAGTCTAACACTTTGGATCTCTTGGGGTCTTCTCAGGCGTTCCTTTGGGACTTTCGTGGGCTTTCTTGAAGGCCTCTTGGGCCATCCGTGAGCCGTCTTGGGTCGATTTGGAGCCGTCTTGGAGGAGCATTGTGGTCGTTGTTGGCGCTCATGGGGTTGTCTTGCCCGTCTTGAAAACGTCAGGGACCGTCTGGGAGTCCCAGAAGAGCCCTGGATGAGCCCGGTTCCATGAGATGTGGCCGGGCAATCGCATTCTGATCGACATCTCTCAGCGAGTGAGCAGATGCGCGCCGGATGGGCAGGTCGTGCGCTGCCGAATGGGCAGTGTTGTGCGCAGCCGAAATGGGACTCTCTTGCGCGGATGAGTGCTTCGTCGATGTCAAAGTGACGGGGTCTTGGGCAGAGGCAATGGAAGCACTTGGGGCGGGCAGAGTTTGCAGAGAGGGCTTTGCTGGGGGAGGACGACCCAGATAGGGTCGGCGGATAGATGCAAATCGGGGTCTGTCGGGATGCCTGAGGCCTTTTGGATGCATTGTGGAAGTCTCTTGGGGCCTCGGGGGGGTTTCTGTGGGGCCTGATGCGGACCTGTTGGGGTCTCTTTGGGTTCCTTTCGAGCATCTTGGGGGTCCATTGGGGCCTCTTGGGGGGGTATTTCGGGGTCTTGTGTTGCCCTCTTGGGGCCTCCCGAGACCCTCTTGCAGGCTTCTTGGGGTGTCTTGGGGCCCTTTTGGTTCATCTTGGGGATCTCTGGGGTTGATCTTTCGGGCCTCTTGGGGCATCGTGGAGCGTCGGGTAGCTGAAAAAGCTAAACATCAAACACCTCTAACAACCTAAGGCACGCGTATGAGTTTTACCCTTCGGTATCTTCTTTGGGTGCCTCGTGGACCTCTCTCGTGGCATGCTCGAGGTCTCGCAGACGACCTCGGAGGCGGGTTTGACGTTCGCCTCTCGGGGCCCTGTCGCGGCCGTGGGGGGTCTCTTAGGGATCTCTTGGCAGGGCCGGCCAGACCCTCCCTCTGATCAGATCGCCCTGGGGTCGTGCCCGCCCAGCGGGGGTGGGCGGGTTTGACGAGACGTGAGCGTGACCTTTCGCCAGAGTGACCCTTAGTGTGGGCACATCGGGAGCCTTGAGACGGGGTCAATGCAAATGGGGGTCAGCCATGGCGCCGGATCTTGCAGGATCCTGCAGGGCCAGGGTCACATTGACCCGGGTTTGGGTGCATGATCCTGCAGGATCTTGCAGGATCCTTCGCATTGACCCGGCTTAGCGTGCAGGATCTTGTAGGATTTTGCAAGGGCTGACTGACCCGGGTCTGGATTGACCCGGGTCAGACGATCCCCGAGCACAGATGGGTCACCAGATGGCCACATGCGAAGCGGCAGCAGCGGCTCGCGCGCCCAGGTGTTTGGCCACCCCGCGTCCTCCGTAGAGCCGCGCACGAAAGGTCATTCCGGCCTAGGGCCGTTCTTGCGTGTCGCCGATGGGTGGGTGGGCAGATTTTCGGTTTGGGGCCCCTAGGGAGGGGGGGGGGGATTGAGGGGGGGAGAGATCTATCACACGCGTGGAGGCCCACAAGGAAGGGATGGAGGATCTGGCCGGGCCGTCTCGCGGCAGTCTTGGGCTCCGGTGGGGCAGTCTTGGAGGCCCTCCTGGGACTCTTTTGTCGGCGTCACCCCAGCATACTTCTACTCTATGTGCGTCGCCCCACCAGGGGCGACGCGCGCACCGAGAAATCTTGTAGTGTATGCGTCGTGTCGGTCGCTTTCTGACCACACCGCTCGGGAAACGATATGCTACAAGATGGGTATACTGGTATACTAGATGTTCGGGCCGCACGCGCGCCTCCAAGGAGGACATGTAGTATTAGTATGTCCCTGCGCGTCCCATCGGAGACCTCGTGGTCGCCTCGGGGGCTCAGCGTGCCGCCCCGCCGGTTCTGGGCCACCACGCTTCCTCCTCCTCTTCCGCCTCCTCCGCCTCCCCCTCCTCCTCCCCCTCCTCCTCCTCCTCCTCTTGCTCCTCCTCCTCCCCCTCCCCCTCCTTCTCCTCTTCCTCCTCCTCTTTTGCTCATCCCTCCCCCTCCTCCCCCCTCCTCCTCCTCCTCCTCTCTCCCTCCTCCTCCTCCTGCTCCTCCCATCCTCCTCCTCTCCTCCTCCTCCTCACCTCCTCCTCCTCCTCCTCCTCCTCCTCTTGGTCCTCCTCCTCCTCTTCCTCCTCCTCCTCCTCCTCCTCCACCACGCCTCGGAGCGACACGCCAGCCGCTTCCACCTTTCCCAGCTTCCCGCCCCGCAGAACCGAGCGGCGGGCTCTCCGTCTGCGGGGCACGGCGCGTCGCCCGGAGGCCGCGGCCGCGGCACACTGAGAGCAGGAGTTTTCTCGACCGCAGGCCGTCTCGGGTCACACTCCTTGGAAAGAGCGTGTTCTACCGCTGCTGGCGGAAAACCGGGGGGGGTCACTACCGGTTCGAACCCCTCCCCTCCGGAAAACGGGGGGGGGTCACTACCGGTTGGAACCCCTCCCCCCCCCCCCCCAGCTCATCATGAAAAGAGGGGGGGTCACTACCGGTTCGAACCCCCCCCCCCCCCTCGAAAACCGAGTGGGGGTGCGGACAGTGGTGGGGACGGTGTTGGTGGGGACAGTGGTGAGGGGACAGCGGGACAGTGGTGGGGACAGTGGGGGGACAGTGGGACAGTGGTGGGGACGGTAGTGGTGGGGACAATGGTGGGAACAGGGGGGACAGTGGACAGTGGTGGGAACGGTGGTGGTGGGGACAGTGGTGTGGGGACAGTGGGAATGAGGTGGAAACACTGGGACAGTGGAGGGTACAATGGTGGTGGAGACACTGGTAAAGGCGGTGGCGAGGACGGCGGTGGGACAATGGGACAGAGGTACAGTGGGGACAGTGGTGGGGACAGTGGGGACAGTGGTGGAAACAGTGGGACAGCTCAGTGGGACAGCGGAGGAGTCAGTGGGACAGTGGGGACAATGGGGATAGGCAGTGGTTGGGTCCGTGGAGACAGTGGGGAGAGTGGAACCGTGGTGGGAACAGTTGTGGGAACAGTGGGGACAGTGCGACAGTGGTGGGGGCATTGGTGGGGACAATAGGGACGGTGGTGGAACCAGTGGGGACAGTGGTGGTGAGGACAGTGGTGCTGGGAACAACAGTGGGGGATGTGATGCGAGCGGTGGTAGGGACCGGGAGTCGTTTGCTGGCGGTGCGTGGGGGGGGGGGGGGTCGAACCGGTAGTGACCCCCCTCCGGTTTTCGAGGGGGGGGGGGGGGGGAGGGGTTTCCAACCAATAGTGACCCCCCCCGGTTTCCGGATCCGGAGGGGGGGGGGGGGGGGGGGGAGGGGTCAAGGTAGTGACCCCCCCCCGTTTTCGAGGGGGGAAGGGGGGGGGGGGGGGGAGGGGTTAGGGGAGGGGGGGGGGGTTTGCGGGGGGAGGGGGGGGGGGGGGGGGGGGGGCGGGAGGGGGTTCCGGCAGGGGGGGGGGGGGGGGGATTCTCGGAGGGGGGAGGGGGGGACCCCCGGGGTCCGGAGGAAAAGGTTGGCAATTTTCCACAGTAAAGCGGCGGTGGATCACGCTCTCTCCACCCTTGAGACCCTCGTGGGCCATCCTGGGGCTGTCGCGGCCTTCTCGGGGCCCTCTTAGGGCTCTCGGTGGAACCTCTTGAGCTCTGGAAGACCGCCAGGGAGCCGCTCTGGGACCGAAGGCCGTGTAGCGTGACATATTGAAACGTCAGTTGACAATCGACGTTTGTGGCCTTTCTTCTGCTTCATGGCGAGCGTCTTGGGGGTGTGCTAGGGGCCTCTTGCAGGCATCTCGGGGGCCTCTTGGAGGCCTCTTGGTGTATGTGTGTGCATATGAGTATGTTTATGCCGATGTCTATGTGTATATATATATATATATATATGTGAAGTAGATGTGTATGTGCATGCGTCTGTATATGCGTATGTGGGTGTCTTTGAATGTCCAAATGTGTACATGTGTATGTGTATGTGCGAACGTACGTACGCACGTACGTAGGTATGGATGGATGAATGGATGTATGGATGGCTGTATGTATGTAGGTATGTATATACATTTTCCTGTCTGTCTGTCAGTCTGTCGGTCTGCCTGTTTGTAGGGATGTATGTATGTATGCGCGCGGGTACGTGTGTATGTATGTCTGCATGGCGCATGCGTGCATGCATGCATGCATGTATGGCTGCATTCATCATGTATGCAGTCATCTGGGTTTGATATGCGTACGTGTATGCGTATGTGTATGTGTATGCGTATGTGTATGTGCATGAGTATGTGCACGTATGTGTGTGTGTGTGTGTGTGTCTGTGCATGTGTATGTGTATGTATTTGTATACATAGTCGAGGGTTTGGGTCCCCCCCCAATTCTGATGCCATCTGGCGCCCCCCCCCCGCGCGATGGTCCCCCCCCCTCCCCCTGTGGATGTGGTGTGGGTGTGGTGTGTTGCTGTGGGTGTGTGTGGGGTGACCCAATGTCCTCCCCCCCCTCCCCCCCTGTGGGTGTGGTGTGGATGTGCGTGTGGCTGTGATTGTGGCGTCATGCTGACGTGCTTTCGGAAAGCTCTGGTGCTCGACGTCGTCGCCGACGCCGCCGCCGGTGCCGTCGACGTCGTTGTCTTCGTCGTCATCGTCGTCGTCGTCGTCGTCGTCGTCGTCCGTCGTCGTCGTCCGCCGTCGTCCGTCGTCCATCGTTGTCATCGTCGTCGTCGTCGTCGTCGCCGTCGTCGTCGTCGTCGTCATCGTCGCCGTCGTCGTCCGCCGTCGTCGTCGTCGTCGTCCTCCTCCTCCTCCTCCTCCTCTTCCCCCCCAATCCCATCTGTGGGGGGGAGGGGGCCCGAGGACCCTGGGACCCATCTCATATGGGGGGGGCGTGGGCTCGGAGCCCGCGATCATACATGCATGCTTGCATGTATGCATTGATGTATACATGTATGTATGTATGCGGGTATGTATGTCTGTCTGCCTGTGTGTATGCAGGCATTCATTTATGTGGGCATGCATGTAGGTATGCATGTGTGCCGGCATTCATGCATGTATGCATATACGTATGTTTTTACGCATGTATGTATGTGTGCATGTATATATGGATGGATGCCCATGTATACACTCATGTATGTGTGTATGCATGTATGTACTTGTGCATACCTGCATGCCTGTGTGTTTGCATATATGTATGCCTGTGTGTTTGTATGTCGTAAGTCCGTATTTATGTATGTTCGTATGTCTGTATGTCGGTATGTCTGGGTGCTATCATGTATAGATGTTCGTATGTCTGTCTGTCTGCCTGCCTGCCTGTCTGTCTGTCTGTCTGTCTGCCTGTCTGATGTATGTATGCATGTATATACATACGGTTGCCTGTCTGCCTGTCTGCATGCATGCATGTATGTATGTATGTATGTATGCATGTACATCTGTCTGTATGCATGCATGTATGTATCGAACGACATGCATATGTAACTATGTATACCGAATGGTCTTAGGCCCATCCCGCCACCGTGCCTGGATTGTGGGTCAGAGTCCTCGGGGGGCCTCTTGGGCAGTTTTGGGGCCTCTTGGGGGGCCTCTTGGGGGCCTCTTGGTAGCCTCTAGGGGTCCTCTTGGTGCTTCCTGGGGGCCTCTTGGGGCCGCTTGGGCGCCTCTGGGGGGCCTCCTGGGGTCCTCTCGGGGCCGAGGGCTCGAAGTGTCAGTTCGGGTCCCCCGTCTGCGCCCCCTCTTGGAGCCGTCTTCTTAGGGGCATATGAGGTCGTCTTGGAGGCCTCTTGGGCCGATCTTATGTGGCCTCCTCAGTCATCTTGGAGCGTCGGAAAGCCGAAAAGGCGAGACCGCCAAAATCAGTCAGAAACCACACCCAATCAATGATTTGCGTCGTGGAGCCCTCTTAGGAGCCCTCTTGGGAGCCCTCTTGGAGGCCTTTTGGGGCGTCTTGGGGGCGTCTTGGGCGACTCGGGGTCCTCTTGGATCGTCTTGAGGCTCTCTTGGCCCCGAACAGGTCACGCGACAAGCCGCAGCAAGCCCCAAGAGATTTGAGAATTCTGGGTCCGGGCCCCTTCATAATAGAAAGAATCCTGAGGATTGGGTGAGGACTGAGGCTCCAAGGGATCGAACAAGGGACCTGAGGATACTGCCCGGGAGAACCTTGGGCAACCCCAGGGGCGCGCCAAGGGCGCCCAGGGAGCCTCGGGAGACGGTACAGTGGAGACCCATGCCAGGGAACACCCTGCTTGCCTCCAGGGTGCCCTAGGTGTTTTGGGTCTCGATGGTCTTGCGATGGACGGCGTGATGCTCTCACACCAAGAAAGTGAGTGGGCGTCCTGGGGTCTCAGGGCTGGGTTTCTTGTGGACTGGCCTCCACTGTACAGTCGGGGCCCTGAAGAAGGAACCCTTTTCGTTGGGGAGGGGCTCCGCGTTCCTTAATTGTCTCACAGTTTGCCTCAGGTTTTCCTCATGTTTCCGATGGGAAATCGAAGTTCAACTCATGGAAAACAGGGGCCTCGCTCCCTATTTAGGGTTCCTTAGGTCAACGCCCCGACTGTAATCCCTGCCAGCCAGCACTTTGAGCGACAGAAGCGAACTGGGGGCCAGCTGCGCGGACGCTCGCGCGCGGGAGCTTTCCCGCGCACGGTCGCGCGGGAGCGCCTGCTGCTCCACGCGGTGTGCGTTGAGGCCGGTCTTCTCGCGCAAGGCCCGCCTCTTTTTCAAGCAGTGGCGACGCGTCCCGGCTGGCCTATTAGGCCCACCAAATCATGTTCTCAGACTTGTTTGTGGCCTGCACGGCGTGTTCTCAGACCCTATCTGGCCGTTTTCACACCTCGGGCTGATGTTCTGAGAACATTGCTTGTTATTGGGACACTTTTGTGGGTTCTAAGATCATCTCGTGGTAGGCCTGAGGGAATGTTTGGACGGTCGGTCCCGGCTCAACTGTCGTCGCTCGCCTGGAGCTCTTCCGCGCCTCAACCTTGGCAGGGGCCACGGTGGCGGACGACGGGCACCTCCACAGGCAGTCCACCCAGAACTCCGCAGCCGCGATTTTTTTTTTTTTTTTTTTGTTGTTGTTTCTCGGCGTGATGCCCCAGAGGTCTGCGGCCCCTTCCCCGAGGCCAGTTTTAGGCCCAAGTAGTTGTTGGACGGTTCTCGGGCCCGGTGAGGGCCCCAGTTGCCGATGGCGGCCAAAATTCCTTCGTCGTTTTTTTTTTTCTCAGCGCGAGGAGGTCTGGGTACAACAGGTAGCACAGGAGGCACTACAACAGGCACTGCAACGGCGAGCTCCAGCACGACGATGAGCACTCTGAGCACAGACTGCGCCGTCACGAGCGCGCCAGAGAACGGTGGCCTCCCATGGGCGGGAGAGGGGCGGACTGGCTGAGGCTCAGTACGGAAGGGCCAGGATGCGCGGGCGTCCTCTTTCCCTCGCCTTCCTCCTCTTCTTTTTTGTTGCCCGAGCAGGAGGATGAGGAGAAAGAGGATGACCAGCAGAAACAGGATGAGGTGGCGCAGCAGGAGCAGATAGATGCGGAATTGCAGCAGGAGGGTGAGAAGGAGGAGGAGGATGAGGAGGAGGAGGAGGAGGAGCAGGAGGAGAAGGAGGAGGAGGAGGAGGAGCAGGAGGAGGAGGAGGAGGAGGAGGAGGAGGAGGAGGAGCAGGAGGGGGGGGTGAATGTCATGGCGGGAGCCATGATACTTCCCCAGAATTTATGGCGCCTCGTCTGATTTCATTACGTCCCTGGCCCCCCCCCCCTGGGCCGTGCACATCCCGCCGGTCATGATTTGCACCCCCCCCTCTTGGACAACCCCCTCTGGGCCGCCCCCGAATGGGAAACATCTTTCCGTCGCGAGGTTTGTCCCCGACGCGAGGGGCTCGCGTTTTTTCGGGTCCTACCTCGGGACGTCCGCGGGCGTTTGGGGCGATCTGGGCGCTCCCCAAGGGCTCCCTCGAGGGCGCGAAGTTATTCGCGCTTCGCGCTTCGCGGTCCTCGTTCCTTCTCCCCCTCCTCCTCGTCCTCCTTCTTTCCCTTTGGGGGGGGCGGCGCGAGAGCGCGAAGTTCTTCGCGCTTCGCGCTTCGCGCAGCGCGAAGCGCGAAGCTGGGAGCCCTTGCTCCCAGAATGCTCTCGGCGAGGCGCAGCTGCGGGAGGCAGTCCCAAGGTTGGGAGGCATCCGGCAACCTTCGAGCCCGCTTCAGAACCTCGAGCCCTGAGCCTCCTCCGCCACATCGCGAGGAGGACCCCTTTCTCGCCCCTGGGTGAGCCCTGAGATTTGGGCCCTGCAACTTCTTCACGCCGGGCGTCTTCGCCCAGCCAAGGGCCCCGAGACCATCGCAGCTCGATCCGGCTCGCAGCATTAAGGTGGGGTCCAGGGCTCCGGTCGTTCGGGCGGTGCCAGGTGGAGGGTTTCTCCGAAGGGCTTACGCGACCCGTTCTCCCCTCTCCTCCTCCTCCTCCTGCTCCTCCTCTTCCTCCTGCTCCTCCTCTTCCTCCTGCTCCTCCTCCATCTCCTCGTCCCCCTCCCCCTCCTCCAGCTCCTTCTCCTCCTCCTCCTCCTCCTCAGGTCGCCTACGGCCCCGGGGGAAACTGTGCTCTGTGCTAAGCTATGCTATGCTAAGCTATGCTATGCTATGCTATGCTATGCTGCGCATTGCTTTGTCTTGCTTTGCTGTGCACCCAACGACAGCAGGCTGTTCAGCACTGCTCGCGGCTCCTGCAAGTGCTGCAGGCTGTTCAGCACTGCTTGCACTAGGTTCAACACTGCTCGCGGCTCCTGCAGGAGCTGCAGGCTGTTCAGCACTGCTTGCAGGGGCTCCGGTCCGGCCATCGAGGCTAGCTCGGCACCTGTCGCACATTGCTTTTGCTTTGCCTTTCCTTTGCTTTGCTTTTGCTTTTGCTTTACTTTGCGTTGCTTGTGCTTTGCTTTGCTGTTGCTGCTGTTGCGTTGCCTTTGCTTTGATGTTATGCTATGCTATGCTATGCTGCGCTATGCTGTGCTATGCTATGCTATGCTATGCTGCGCTATGCTGCGCTATGCTATGCTATGCTATGCTCGGGTATGCTAGGCTGCGCTATGTTATGCTAGTCTATGCTGTGCTGTGCTATGCTGCGCAATGCTATGCCATGCTATGCTATGCGATGCTATGCTGCGCTATGCTATGCTATGCTATGCTATGCTATGCTATGTTATGCTGCGCTGTGCTATGCCATGCTAGACTATGTTATGATATCATATGCTGCGCTATGTTTTTTTTTTTTTTATGATATGCTATGCTGCACTGTGTTATGCTATGCGATGTTATGTTGCGCTATGCTATGCTATGCTGAGCTATGCTATGTTATGCTATGCTACAATATGCTATGTTATGGTATCCTATGCTATGCTATGTTATGCTATGCTATGCTATGCTATGTAATGCTGCGCTATGCTATACTATGCTATGTCATGCTATGCTATGCTATGTTGCGCTATGATATGCTGCGCTATGCTATGCTAGGCTATGCATTACTATGGTGGGATATGCTATGTTATGCGATGCGAATGCTGCGCTAAGCTGAGCTAAGCTAAGATACGCTAAGCTAGGCTAGGCTAGGCGAAGCTAAACTAAGCTGAACCAAGCTAAGCTAAGCTAAGCTAAGCTAAGCTAGGCTGGGCTAAGCTAAGTTAAGTTAAGCTGAGCTAAGCTAAGTTTAGCTAGGCTAAGCTAAGTTAAGCTAAGCTAAGGGGACGTAACTGGGGGAACCGCGGGTCGGATACTGGGGGAACCGCCCGGGGCGGTGTGCACTGCCCGGCCCCTACAAGAAAGAGAGTAAGGACCCTCTAGGCAGAGCCTAGGTAGGGAATCAATCCGTTCCGGAGCGTTCTGGAACGCTCTCAGAGCGCTCCTGAACGCTCCGAGAAGGCCGCGGCGCCCGAGGCATCGACCAGAGCCGCCGGATCTCAGAGATTCTCGCTTTATCCTCACCCGAATTTGTCCTCGTTGTAGCTTCGTCTTTGGTCCAGGGCTCCGGTCGTGGTTCCTCGCGGCGTTGCAATTCTTGTCGTGACGTGGGCTCCGAGTCCTCCTAATCCACCCTTCTTCTTCCCTGGCGGGCGGCGTGAGAGCGCGAAGAAGTCATTCGCGCTTCGCGCAGCGCGAAGCGCGGAGTCAGGCGCCCTCGAAGATGGGGTCCACAGGGCTCTGGTCGTGTGGGGGCTATACACGTTGTTCATGTCTAATATTTCGGATGTTCTCTGGTTTTGGGGGGGTCAAGATCTTTTCATGTCTAACTGTTCTATCCTGAGCCTCTTCCTGGCCACTAGGGGGCCAGGAACCATTAGAAACGAGCACAGTTAGAAACGAACACGACTAGAAATGAACGACGTGTACCCGGGGGGGGGCAGCGAGGGCTGCAGATACGGGGCCCTTTGGGGCCCAAGCGAGGCCTTTTGGGGTCCGAGAAGCGCACGTTTCTTCCCCCCTCAGTCAACGCCCCCCCCACCAAGCGACGCCCAAGTGCAAGATGGGGTCCTGGGCTCTGGTCGTGGCTTCTCAATGCGCTGCAACTTTTGTCGCGGCGTCGGATCTCTCATGACCCCTCCCCCCGTATCAGCCGAAGAGGTAGGTGACGGAGCCAAGTTCGGTGACCGACAACGTGCCCGAAGTTGTGGGCGAAAACGTAGCGTGACCGAAGACGTGACCGAGACCGAAAACGTGACCGATCTTTGAACTCGTCTTGGCTTCGAAGCAACAACACATGTTGGTCACCCTCGTGCGCGGCCATAGGACAACTTCGGGCGCCCTTTTCGGTCACACGCGGGCTGAGCCTCGGGCACAGCTTCGGCCACGACGCCTCCCCGCATAGTAAGGATGGGCAACCTTCTCAAGGCTATCCTTGCATCCCTGCCCCTTCGGCCCATCCTCTGCGACTCTTGCTGTCCAACCTTGCTCGAGAAACGCTCACGTGGGCCTCCAAGAGGGCCCTTGTATCCTTATCGCGCGTCCTTATGCTACGGGCCGGTTGTAGGGACGAGGCTGCGCGAGATCTCGGGGAGGGCAGGGCTCATCTCGATGCCGCCGATTCGATCCGATCTCGATTTCGATGGATTCCGATTCCGAGTCGATTCGACTTCGGATTCCGATTCGGGCTCCGATGTCTCGCTGGAGGCCTACTAGACTGCCGACTTCCGCCGATTCGACTCTTCCCGACTCGGCCGCCGATTCCCGCCGACCCGATTGATTTCGACTGCCGATCCGACTCTTGCCCCCCTGCTCCCTCTCCTCCTCCTCCTCCTCCTCCTCCTCCTCCTCCTTTTCCTCCTCCTCCTTCTCCTCCCCCTCCTCCTCCTCCTCCTCCTCCTCGCTCCCTTCTCCTCCTCCTCTCCTCCTCCTCTCTCCTCTCCTCCCCTTCTCCTCCTCCTCCTCCTCCCTCTTCTCACCTCCTCCTCCTCCTCCCCTCCTCCTTATCCACCCTCCTCCTCCTCCTCCTCCTTTCTCCTCCTCCTCCCTCTCCTTCTCCTCCTCCTCCTCCCTTCCTCCTCCTTCTCCTCCGCCTCCTCCTTCCTCCTTCTCCTCCTCGTCCCTCTCCTCCTGTCCATCCTCCTCCTCCCTCCTTCCTCCTCCTCCGCCTCCTCCTCCTCCTCCTCCTCCTCCTCCTCCTCCTCCTTCCTCCTCCACCTCCTCCTCCTCCTCCCTCTCCCTCCGCCGATTCGAACCTCTGGGCTCTCCCTGGGGGTTGGGGGGGGGGCGGCGCCCGGCTGCAGGCGGCCCCGGGGACTGCGGCGGCCTTCTGCCCTCGAGCGTCAGCTGCCAGCCGGCCTGCCGCGACGGCGCGCGCCGCCACGCCCCCTCTGAGAGCCCGCTCTCCGCGGAGGGCTGCCCCGGCAGGGCTCGTCTCGGGTCCTTCGGGTCGGTGCAAGCCGATGTCGATCTCTTCCGATTTCGACGGAGAAGAAACGCCATGAACATACATTTTTGGCGCTCCGCGCGGATTTCTTGCATCCGCGCCGGCCCCTCTCCCCTGGCGGCGCCTCCGGCGCCGCCCCTGGCGCGCTCCGCGCACCAGGGAGGGGGGTCCAGCGCAGATCCAAGAAATCCGCGTGGCGCGTCACAGTTTTATCGCATTTTCTCTTCGTCTTCTTCTTCTTCTGCTTCTTCCAATCCCGATTCGCATTCGACTTCGGAGTCCGATTTGGAGTCCGATGTCTCATCGGGGGCGGCGAAGAGGGGGGGATGACTAGGTGGGGTGGGTATCATGGCGGGGGCCATGATTTTTCCTCTGATTTCATGCCGCCTCTTCTCGTTTCGCTGCGTCCCTGCCCCACCCCTGTGGGCCGCGCACATGCCGCCGGCCATGATTTGCGCCCCCCCCCCCCCCCCCCCCCTCTTGGACGCCCCCCCCCTTGGCCGCCCCTGATCTCAAGGAGGCCCCACTGCTCTGCCGATTTGTCCGCCGAGGCGACTCCTCAACAAAAATAGTCTGGGGACTATTTTTCTGAGTATGTTTTGACCTTTTTGGGGCATCTTTGGGGTATTTTTTATTTTTCGTCGAAAATCCCCCTGTAGGGGGAGACGCCCGACATAAGACTCCTCCCGACTTCTCCGCCGGGCGGGCCCCGAGAACGGGCGGGAGGCGGCACAAGGGGCGCCCCATCGAGAGGGCGCGAAGGTCCACAATTCAAAACCCGGTGGGTTTCCGAAGAATTCGTAAGAACGCGAAGGTCCGTATTCGGGGCTCGGTTTTGACATTCCTACGGGACCTGCATTTTTTCGACGCATGTCGGCATGCGCGCGTGACGACGCGCGCGTGCACATGTGGCCCACTACGTTGCAAACTATGTCGTCTGAAAGTTGCGGATGTTTCGATAAGCGAGTGCGCGCGCTTAGTTCTTCCAGGGGAGGAAGGGAGTGATCGGTATGGGATATCTTGGGGCGGTATGAGTTCATATTTTGGATGATGGGGCAGACTCGTACGTACATTGCAATACGCGACAGCGTACCGTTCAGTCTGGGGAGGGGGAGGTAGATTTGAATTCTTTTTCTGTTCTTCGAATGGCGGACGTATGTCTTGCAATCTACGCTGCAGTCTGAGGGCGGCGAGGGCGGCAACGGCGACGACGAGGCGGCGACGGCGACAACGCAGCCGCGAAACCTACAGAACGGCCCAGATTTCTGGCGGCGGCGGGGCGGCGACGGCGGCCACGTAGCCGCCAGGCCGACCGTGTCAGGCCCAGACGGCGGGCGGCAACGGGGCGGCCACGGGGTGCCGTCGGCGACCACATTCCTTCTCCTCCTCCACCTCCTCGCTCCTCGTCCCCCCTCCTCCTCCTCCTCCCCCTCCTCCTCCTCCTCCTCCTCCTCCTCCTCCTCCTCCTCAGAAGTCGGGCATCCTAGGTGCAAGCGCTGTGTGGGGAATCTAGGTACGGGCGTATAGCACACACACACACAGCCGAGCAGCGAGCGGAGCACTGGACGGCGTCACCTAGGCACGGATCGGGAGAGCCTGGCGCCTGAGCCGTGCCCAGGTTCGGAATCATTTCGCGTCCAGCCATGCGGGATTTCCCAGTCGATCCACCGTTACAATTTCTTTCGTTTGCCATTGCTGCTCCCTGAGTAGACCTTGCCATGGGCCTCGAATCGCACGCGTAGGCATCGAGCGCGTGTCATGATGCAGTGCTTAGTTTTCTGGTCTTTTCCTGCGTAGCCAGTTTTGGCTCAAGCTATCTGGGCTCAAGCAAGCCGTACGGTCCTGACGTCGCGCTGGAGGGGGGGGCCCTTATTCGACGCGCGTTTTCGGCCTGTCACATCCTGGGCCCCCATCTGACCAACCTCACCGATTCTGGCCGGGCCGATCATGAGCCCAGGATCGGTGTCTACGATTTCCTGGCCAATCCAGGAGGTCGTATATACCGATCCTGGGCCCAGGATGATCCCCAAGGGCTGGACCACTCGTCTCCAATGGGCCTGCGAGAATCGAGCCAGATAAATCGGGGCGTACTTTCTTCGTCAAGCCAGATGCGTCGAGGTGAACCCAGAAGCATCTCAAGACAAGCCTGAATGGCAACCGCGGAAGATCCAACGCCGGTCGCAGAACCGCAGCAGCCGTTGAGCCCTCAGCGATATGGGCCCGGCCAGGATCGGCGAGGTGGTCATCTAGGCCTCCTAGATGGGGTCCGAGTAGATGGGGTCGGAGGATCGCGCCGCATCGCCGATGCATCGACGATGCAGCTCGATGTGGAGCCCGTGTTTTCCCACGCCGACGTCTTCGATGCATCACCGACGTCGCCGATGCATCGCCGACGCATCGCCGATACATCGGCGATGTATTGGCGATGCGACGCGATCCTTCGACACCGTCTACTCGGACCCCGTCTAGGAGGCACCTAGGTCAGCTGATTCGGCGGCGTGCCAAGAGGGGGATGCAGAGGGGGCGGGCCAGGGGGCCGTCTCCGGAGGCTGCGACGGCCGTCTGCCGCTCAGGAGGCCAGGGGGCTTCCGAGAAGCTCCGCCGCATCCTGAGGAGGGCCTATCCCCTCTGTCGCATCCCTACGCTTACGTCGAGCGTGCCCCCCTTCAGGGGTATCTTCGGCGAACAATAAAAAAATACGCCAAAAATGCCCCCAAAAGGTCAACACATACTCAAAAAATAATTCCCAGACTAGTTTTCGACTATTTTTGGCTTATGTTCTGATTATTTTTGGGGCATGTTCCTTTTCTCGTCGAAGATCCCCCTCTGTAGGGGGACAGGCCCGACTTCTCCCTGCGCCCGCTGCCTCCAGTTCTGGCAGGACAGGGTCCTCCCCGCAGGCCGAGGCCCCTGCCCCGGGACGGGCGTGTCCTCCTGAGCTGCTCCTGGCTCCCCTCCCTTGGGCACTGGAGAGTCCGTACCCGGAGGCCGAAAGTCTTCGAGCAGTGGCGAAGCGTCCTGGCTCCTCCTCCTCCTCCTCCTCCTCCTCCTCCTCCTCCTCCCTCCTCCTCCCTCCTCCTCCCTCCTCCTCCTCCTCCTCCTCCTCCTCCCTCCTCCTCCCTCCTCCTCCCTCCTCCTCACTCCTCCCTCCTCCTCACTCCTCCTCACTCCTCCTCCCAGGGACGGAGCAAAGCGCTTGATGGGCTGGTCGGGCGCAGGGCCGATGCGAGCGCGCCGCGCCGAGGCCTCCCTCTGGGCATCGGGTCGGGCGAGAGTCAGGAGGAGAAAAAACACACAGACACAATTAATCGTCGACCCCCCAGAAAATATGGGAAAATATGGGAAGTGGTGGGGAAGACAGAAACCCAGAACATATAATTTGTGTGTATTTATTTGTGTGTCCCAGGGCGCCTTCAGAGAGGAGGGGAGAGGGAAAGGGGGGCTACGACATTCAAGCAGTGGCGAAGCGTCCTGGCTCGCCCATATCGGGCAGGACGGGAGGGGGGCACAGGGAAAGGGGGTGTTACGAAATCTGCTGCATGCAGCTGGTTTCGGCCCCGCCGCCGGGCCCATTCCTGGATACATGGGCGCCTCCCGGCGCCGGGAGGCGCCGGGAAAATCAGCTACGCGAGCTGATTCTCACTCCCCCCCTTTGCTATCCCCCCCTTTGGCCCGACCCGACCATAGCCCTACCAAGCAATGTTCCAGGAACCTTTTGTGGTCTCCACGAACTGTCCTCAGAACCTTTCTGGCGGAGTCTGTCTTGTTTGAACAGATCGGGTTGATGTTCTCAGAACAGTGTCTTTGTTCTTGGAACATTCTTCGGTTCTAAACACATTCCGTGGTAGGACTATAGGAATGTCGGGCCGGTCGGTCCCTGCTCAAGAAGTGGCCACCCACAGGCCTTCCGTTGCGATTTGTTCGAGGCGCGAGCCTGAGGGTGAAGCAGACTTCCGAACGCGGCCTCGCGGGCCGTTCCCCTGTGCAGCGGCCCCGCGCGGAGCGTCTTCGCGCGACCGCGTATCCGCGGGATCGCGCCCCAGGATCCGGATTGCGAGGGCGTGATTGTGACAATGTTCGCCGCTTGTGAACACCCGGTTTCGCCTGCTCACGCCCCGATTTTCTCTTGGCCGGATGCCTGGTTCTTCTTCAGTAGAACACGCTGCCGTGTCTCTCACGACGGCGTGTCGTCGATGCAGTGGGGGCCCATGCCAAGAAACACCCTGCTTGATTCCAGGGTGCCCTGGGTGTCTTGGTCTTCGATGGTTTTGCGATGGGAAGCGTGACGTTCCCACCAGAACTCAATATACGTCCTGGGGTCTCAGACTCAGGGTTGGGTTTATTGCGGAGAGTTTCCTGTGGCCGGCTCCCTACTGTAGAACACGCTGACGTGTCTCTCACGGCGGCGTGTCGCCCTGACACTCTGATAGCAAACGCAGCGTGGTCTGCTCAGATGGAAGTGCGAGGAGAGATCCTGCAGAGCGCGAGTCGCTCTTCGGCCGGTGGCAGACCGAGCTCCGAACCGATGCCCTCGACGTTGCCGACCCGACTCGTCGGGCGGCTGCTCCTGCCTGCTGTGAGTGCAGCTCTGCGGCTCCGACTCCTGGGGCGAAGCTCGTAAATCACCACCCACCAAACCACCCCAACCCAACCCGAAGGCCCAAATTTATCCTCGATTTCCAGTAGGGGGGGGTCGGGGAACGTTGAAAAAACACATGGTATCCGTACCCCCCCAACCCGAAATTCGGGTCAAATTCGGGTCTTCGGGTTGGGTTGGGGTGGTCTGGTAGGTAGTCAGTAAAGCAAGCGCGCACTACTGGCCACCCTCGAGGCGCACCCTCGAGGGCGCACCTCCGATCGAGGGCGCACCTCCGATCGAGGCGCACCCTCGAGGCGCACCCTCGAGGCGCACCTCCGATCGCCCGGGGCGCACCCTCGAGGGCGCGGAGTGGCCCTCCGCGCTCCGCACCTCGCGGCTTCGGCCCCGATTGCCTCCCCCC
>CAUYUJ010017456.1:158255-168255 GCA_963575745.1 Prorocentrum cordatum | reverse complement strand
CCCCTGAGAAGGGCGACCTGATCGAGCTCCACTGGGACCCCAGCTTCTTCACCGAGCTGCGCGAGCTTGATTGCGACCCCGCGGAGCTGGAGAAGCTGGATAAGTTCGAGAAGGAGCTGCGGGAGGCCAAGGACAACCTCACGCAGAGGTCGGCGGAGCTCGCCTCCTGGCGCAAGGAGGCGCTAGCAATCCAGGCGGCCGTGCAGGACCGCATGAAGAAGAAACGGCGCGTTGCAGGGGAGGCTGCTGAGGATGGGCCCACGGCAGGAGATGGTGCTGTACCTCCTGCGGCGCCCGCCTCTACGGCAGCGGCAGCAAGCAGTCAGGCAGCGCCGTCAGGACCCACCCCTGACCAGGTGGCAGCGGAGGCCGCGAGGATCTCCGCAGCCAAGCTGGCGGCGGCCACGGCGGCGCAGGAGGCGCAGAGGCAGAAGGCTGCAGGCGCAGGCGGCCAGTGAGGCCCCGCGGCGAGCCGCGGCGACAGCGCTGGGGGGACAGCGCCAGCGCCGCCGCTTGCCGCGCCTGCATGCGAGGAGACAGCTGACCCTGATGTGAGCAAGCTGTTCTTTGCCAGCGTCACGTGTCTTGGCCAAAGAGCTTGGGATTTTCTCACGGATCGTCAGCGACTTCATGAATACACTTACTTTGGGATTGTTGAGACTCACGTCTGCGGACGCACTCGGGACGAGTGGGTCAACAAGGCTCGCAGACTGAATCTCAAGTTCATCGACAACGGCGCCATGCCCACTGGCCGTGGCACCACACGTGCGGCTCGTGATCGGGCGAACGAAGGAGGGGAACTCGTTCTTGCCCAGGGTCACCGTTATCTTCATCGCCTCTTCGAGACCCCAACCGAGGTTACACATCTCTGTGCTGATGGGCACGATCAGCTCGACTTTTTTCCTCCCTGTGGTTCTGCATCAGCAAGGGTTCAGTTTTGTTCTCGTCACCTTCTACGGCCACCCGTCAGTTGGATTCTCTGGCTGCAATGCCCAGCGGTATTCGAGGCTCGGATCCTTCCTGAGGACCCTCCAGATGCCGTGGATGGTGGTCGGTGATTGGAACGTCGATGTCGAACGCGTTCGCACCTCTTCCTTCTTAGACAAGATACAGGGGCACATCACCAAAGCCCCAGTGCAGTACACTCAGGTGGGCGACAACGGCGATTCCCACATCGATTTTGTTGTAGCCAGTGCCGCATGTCTTCCTTGTATAGTCAGTGTTTCCGCAGTCCAGGATGTGTCCTGGGCACCGCATTGCGGCTTGAGCGTCGCACTTCGCAGTTCAGGGAAGCAGATGATTGCGCGCAGCATGCCTACTGCCCCTCGTTTTCCTCAGATGGCGCGACCCTCTCCTGTCACTCAGCCTGGCTCCAAGTCTAGTCGGTCCAGGCAGCAGCAGGCCTTTCGAGTGGCGTCCGCGCGTGAGAAAAGGCGCGAGATCTGTGCATCGCTCTTCTCTGATCTCTTTCCGTCTCAGCGACAGTGCCAGGAGGGAGAGGAGCCTGCTGCTGCCGACGACGGTGGTGGGCCTCTCGAACTCGACGGCGCCTGCGACGACGGAGAGTTTTTTGATTTTGAGCCTGATGTTTCTGGCTCGGGGTTCCCTGGCGATGATGAGGAAGACCCCTGGGCCGACGAACCATGTTTTTCGCATGCACCTATTGTTGCACCCGCTCCTCCTTGCACCAGTCGCTCCGAGGATGAGGTGGAGAGGCCACCCTTACAGCAGGCCCCCGCCCGCGGCGTGCTCAGCAGACAGGTGCAGTATCCTTGCACTCTGGAGAAGGAGTCTCAAGTTGGCGAGCTTTCGAGGGAGCGTCGGGCCCGCCCCAGCGACGGCGCTGCCCAGGATCCTCTGGCCAGAGACGTCTCGGACGTCCGTCCCACTCCGACTGCTGCTGCGCCTGCTGCTTCTTCCCCGTCTCTTGCTCTTCCGTCAGCACTTTGGCTCAAACATCGGAACCAGGTTGGTTGGTTGTCACACTCTCTTCAAGACGTCTGGCCAGCGATCCGCTCCTCGCTCGCGTATGCGGCTGGCGGCCCCCGAATCCTGGCTATCAGTGGTCGCTTCGCGGCATGGGTGTCGGTGGCGGAACGATGTCTCAGCGAACGCCATCATCTTGCTGCGCCAGCTCGCTCCAGGGCTGCAGGGCCCTCTCAAGAGGTGGGACCAGTCCATGCAGCAGTCCACATTCGCGACCAACCCATGCGGGACGTGGCAGCGTCCTGGTGGGCCCGCATTCACACTCTCGTTCAACGTACCGAACGGCATCGGCGACGGCGCAACGGCATGATTCAGGTTCAGCAGCTGGCGGCGGACGCACGGAGGCTTGCACTCGACGTCCCTGCAGGTGCTCAATCTCTGTTCCCAGCAGGTGGCGGCGCCTGGGCCGACTGGCTCGCTTCCATACGGCAGCTTGAGCTCATGGAGCTCCCAGCGCTCACGGCTGCCGTCGCCCTCGCAGACCGAGGCGCGCGGCGAGGTCGTGCGAGAGCCACGCGACAGTCTCTGCAGGAGCTCCAGGAATGGATTGGCTCGCAAGGCGCTCTGGGCATAGTCCACAGGAGCACCAAGCGGGACCCACTTGCCTCGGATGAGCTGCATTTCGAAGGAGGGTGCGCGGTGCGCCCTATTGAGATCGTGGATCGCAAGGTTCTTCGCTGGCACAAGCTCTGGAAGTCTACGGAGCTTTCGTATGCCAAGTATTTGGCCACCGTGGACCGTATCCGCCAGTTGGGTATGGTTGAGGAGCTGGTCCCGCTGTCAGTGGCCGACCTGCGGCATGCGCTTCAGCGCGTGAAAGCGCGGGCTGGCCTGGGCGCCGACCAGTTGTCACCAGTTGGCCTGGAGCGGCTGCCCGACGAGGACCTCGACGACTTGTGCCAGCTCTTCCTCATGGTGGAGCAGGGCATGTCCTGGCCCTGGCAGTTGCTCATAGTCATTGGCCGCCTCCTCGCCAAGAAAGGAGGAGGCGACAGAGTTATCGGAATAGTCACCATGCTTTGTCGGGTTTGGAGTATGGCTCGGGAAGAGCAGATGCGACAGTGGTCCTCAGACTCAGCCCCACACTGGGACGCTGCAGTCGCTGGCAACAGCGCGCTGCGGGAGGCCTTTCTCAGGAGCCTCAACTCTGAAGTGTATTCCCGCATGGGTGTGGCGCACGGTGAGGCGCTACTAGATGTTGCTTCCTTTTACGACAGTATCGAGTTCGAAGTTCTGGCAGACACTGCAGCGAGGCTCAGCTTCCCTCCTGTTATCCTGTTTCTGGAGATGCAGATCTGCGCAGCCCCGCGTGTTGTCTCCCAGTTCCAGTCTTTCTCGCTCCCTTTCCAACCCACCCGTAGCGTGGTCCAGGGGCTGGGGAGCGGCACCAGATTCGGTCGTTGTCTTACCTACTTTGTTCTAGAAAAGTTGTGCACGGCTCACCCCAATATGTCTGAACGCATCTGGATCGACGATCTGGCTCAGAAGGTTGTTGGCTCTCGGCGTCAGGTACGGGCGACTTTGATTGCAGGCATTGCCGACACAGTCGAGGAGTTCAGTCGTGTTTCCTTGGGTATAGCTGCTAAGAGTGTCGTCGTGTGCTCTCATCACGCCGACGCCAAGGCAGTCGCTCGGGCACTCAAAGCTAAGGGCATCGTTCTCAAGGCGGAGCTCCAGGCGGCCTACCTGGGAGTTGACCAGGGTGCAGGCAAGCGTGGAGCCCGTGCTACCGCCCGCAGGCGCGTGGTCAAGGCTCGAGCTCAGCACGGGCGGCTGCGACGCTTCGCGGCTGCTTCGCGGCGCTTCTGGGTTACTGCACGTGTGGAACGTGCGGGGCCGCAGGCAGCCGCCATGCATGGGCACCAGATCTACGGGGTGTTCGGCTCGGCCATGCAGCAGCAGCGTCGGAGCTTGGCAGCCGCCTCTGGCAGGGTTCGCCGCGGCCGCTGCACCACTACGTTGCTGGGGATTCGAGCCCCCACAGCTGATCCAGGTGTACTTCTTCCACGGCAGTGCCTGGCTCAGTGGCTTCAAGTTTGGATTACCGAGCCCTCTCTCAGGGCAGGCGTCTACCGTGTATGGCCTCAGGTGGCGCCCCATCTCAAAGGCATCCCAGAGAGCCAGAGGTCACGGCACATCCGCGGCCCACCCTCCGCTGTGGCGGCGCACCTACTGCAGGCAAGCTGGGGCCCGAAGACTCCATCTGAATGGGTTTTGCCGAATGATTGCGGGCAGCACTCGTGGATCTTTGATGACGGGGCTCTCTGCTCACTTGGCCAGGCTGACGACTTATTAAGGGAGTTTGAAGGGTCTCTAGCCCTGCGGCAGTGGCGTTCCGCTGCTGAGCTGCATTGCGGAGCAGGGCTGGAGGGAGGTGCTGATCTCTTTAGTCTTCGGAAGTTCATGCACAATCTTCAGTTTGTGGATCGTGGCCGTCAGTTGTCAGAGTTGATGGTTGCTATTTCAGTCGCAGGTGTTTGGACCAAGGCGAGGAAGTACGAGGTTCAGTTGTGTGCTTCCAATGTATGCGATCGTTGTTCAGAGGCTCCCGAGTCCGACTTCCATCGCAACTGGGTATGTTCATGCAACACTGATTCCCGTGCCTTCGCAGACTCAGACCAGTTTGCGGCAGAGGCCATGGCAGACCAAGAGGCACATGCATGCTTCTGGAATCGTGGTCTCATCCCTGCGGCATGGACCGCTGTCCCTCCCCCAGCAGATGAGGAATGCTGGCGAGGCGGGAATCTTCTCACGGCAGAAGCAGGGCCAGGATGTTTGGGCCATGGCACAGTTGACCTCCCTGTTCGAGTGTTTGGAGATGCGTCAGGAGGTCGTGACACCCACGACCCACGCCTCCGTCGTGTTGGGCTTGCAGTGTGTATTATCGCAGCATTCGACCCCTTTCGCCTGGGGCCACATCTGTTCGGACCGCTAGTCGGAGGCGTGCAGACAGTGGCGAAAGGCGAACTGGTGGCACTGGAGCTGGCGATCCGATGCACAACGGGCCACCTCCTTTTTATCACAGATTGTGAGGAAGTCTGCAGAGGATGGTGGGCCAGAGCTTACAGTCGCCCTGCTGGTCAACTAGCGGGCATCTGGAGGCTTATTGGTCGGCATCTTCAGTCTCGCTCCCCGACCGAGATCGCAGTCGTGCAGATCCCTTCCCACCTCGAGGCCGAAGAGGTGGTCCGTCACAATCACTCGAGTTGGATGGTGCAGGGCAACGAGGTTGCCGACCGACTGGCGCAGGAGGCCGCCACGGACCATCGAGTGCCCGAGACCGATCGATTTCGTGTCCAATCCGTGGAGCAGAAGGCGTTGCTGGTACGGCGGAGGCTGCTGCGGGCGGCGCTGAGCAGCATCCAGAAGGAGCGAGAGCTGGCCGCGGAGAGTGTGCGGCAGCGGCGCGAGGCGCGGCAGCAGCAGCCCGAGGGCAGCGAGTTCGAGGCCGCCACCCCTGTTGCTGCCCCGCCTCCTCCTCCTCCTCCTGCCCCGTCGACCATTGCCCGTTTCGGAACCAGTCACATGCTCGGCGAGGATGGCATGAGTTGCGTTGTGTGTAAAAGCTTTGCGAGTCGGGCGTCTCGGGATGTCTGGCTTTCTAGTGAATGCACGCCGCTTGAAAATGTAGATGGTAGGGTGTCTCGGGTCCGTCGGGGGTGCCGTGTACATGTCGCTGGGGGGTGGGCCCACCCCTCGCACGCCCTAACGTTTCATCATAGTCTTGGAATATGGTTCTGCAGTGATTGTGGTTACTTCGGCCAGGCCCAGCTCAGGGGCCTCGGTAGCCCCTGCACCCTTCCCATTTCCAGGACCAGGCGTGAGTACCTCGATCGGATCTCTCGCGACCTGTTTCCCAAGGTGTAGCTGAGCCTCGAGCGCTGCTCGAGTTTAGAGATCATTTTCGCTACGCGAAGGCTGTAATCCCTGTAATCCCTCCCTCTCCTCCTCCTCCTTCTCTTCTTCCTCCTCCTCCTCCTCCTCCTCCTCCTCCTCCTCCTCCTCCTCTTCCTCCTCCTCTCCGGCGCCGGAGGCGCCGCCGGAGGGGGGCCCGGCGCGGATTCTTCTTCTTCCTCTCCTCCTCCTCCTCCTCCTCCTCCTCCTCTCCTCCTCCTCCTCCTTCCGGCGCCGGAGGCGCCGCCGGAGGGGGGCCCGGCGCAGATCCGATCAGGAGGGGAAAAAACACAGACACAAGTAATCGTCGATCCCTCAGAAACTATAGGAAAACAGGGGAAGTGGGGGGGAACACAAAAACCCAGAAAATTTGGGAAAAGATGGGGAATCCTGTTCTTTGTGTCTATTTATTTGTGTGTCCCAGGGCCCCTTCATCCACGAACTCTGCGCAGAGCGCCAACAGTGTAATGTTTATGGCGTTTTTTCTTCGAGGGGAGGAGGGGAGGAGGGGAGGAGGGGAGGAGGAGGAGGAGGAGGAGGAGGAGGAGGAGGAGAGGAGGAGGAGCAGGAGGAGGAGGAGGTCGAAGAGGAGGAGGAGGAGGAGCAGGAGGAGGAGGAGGAGGAGGAGGAGGAGGACGACGAAGAGGAGGAGGAGGAGGAGGAGGAGGAGGAGGAGAGCGCCAAACAATCATGTTTCGGGCGTTTTTTTTTTCTTCTGCTCTCGAGGCGCTGCTGGCCGCGCCGCCGGGCCCGCCGCCGCGTGCCGCGTGTCGGCCGCCGCCGCCGCTGGCGCTCGTGGTCCTCACGAGCGGCGGCGATATCCGAGATCTCCACGGCCAAGTCGCCACGTTTAGCGTGCACGACCCCCTTTGAGGGACAAGACATTACTCGATGACCGTGCACACTATACCCCGACTCCCCTGGTCAAAACCACCCTGGAAACATGTCAGACCGTGCGTGCACGCGGTACGTTGTCCATGTCTCAAAGCGGACCTGCACGCTAATCTATTTTGGTCTGTCTCAAAGCGGACCTGTCTTTTTGCGATGGTGATATTTGTACCTTGCCACTTGCACTCTATACGATGCAGGATGAGGATGAGCAGGAGGTGGAGGAAGAGGAAGAGGGGGAGGAAGGGGAGGAGGAGGAGGAGGACGAGGAGGAGGAGGAGGAGGAGGAGGAGGAGGATGAGAAGGAGGAGGCGGAAGGGGGAGGGGGAGGAGGAGGGGGGAGAGAAGGAGGAAGAGAAGGAGGAGGAGGAGGAGGAGGAGGAGGAGGAGGAGGAGGAGGAAGAGGAGGAGGAGGAGGAGGAGGAGGAGGAGGAGGAGAAGGAAGATGAGGCGGAGAAAGAAGAGGAATAATCCGAGAACGAGGAGGAGGAGGCAGAAGCGGCTCGGGCCTGCGGAGGCCGACGGGCCAAGTGTGGTTCCAGGGGCTGCTGAGCCAGAACGACATGCTGGAAACACAGGTGCGTTCTAAACGTTCTCATGTTTTACAGACGTCCGACGTGCACGCAGAACGTGCTCGTCTCTCACGTCGGACGTGCACGCTGAGCGCGGCACCGCCGCATACGGAGTGCACCCGTTGTTCGAAGTACTGTCTATACGACCCCCGAAGAGAGTGAACATCAAAGTCTGCATGTGCATTCTATCTGTGGCGACTTGACCGTACACTCGGCGGCGAGCGGGGAGGAGGAGGAGGAGGAGGAGAAGGAAGAGGACCATAATGAAGAGGAGGAGGAGGAGGAGGAGCAGGAGGAGCAGGAGGAGGAGGAGGAGGAGGAGGAGGAGGAGGAGGAGGAGGAGGAGGAAGGGGAGGAGGAGGAGGAGGAGGAGGAGGAGGAGGAGGAGGAGGACCATCACATGCTAATGAGGGAGGCTACGGTTAGGCCGACCCGACCCTAACCGAAACCTGGAGGTTACACCCGCTCTCCTCTTACTCTGGCTTTCTTCCCTACGTCGCCCCTCCTTCCTTGAGAAGCTGGGCTGCAGGGATTGGCAGGGAAAATCGGGGACGGGCCTTCATGCTGCTCTTGGGATGACGGCCGCTTGCCAGGAGGGACCACGCACCTTGGGAGAACCTGCTTTGGAAGCGCTCCTTACATTCACCTTTGAGTCCTTTGAGGTTGCTTTCGCTGTAGCGGCCGCACCTCTTACAAACGACTAGGAAGGACTCAACATCAAGGTAATCACAAATCATTAATTGGTGCTTCTGGGGTCCCTAATTAACATAGACAACATGACTGAATTGCCTGGGCATGCTTCTCGCAAGCGGGTCTTGCGAGTGCTGTCCGTGCGGGCGCGGGTGTGACAGGCGAGGCACAGCCAATGATTATTAAGCCATGCCCGCTGATGTTTCGCCACGCCCTGGGGGTTACGGCACGCTCGAGCACGCCGAGGAAGACCCCCAGGGGGCGGGGGTAGCGCAGTCCACTGGTTGACTGCTCCCGCTGCCCCAACTGGGGGATTGAAGCTCTGGGCGGGCTTCTCATAGGCTTTCTTGCCCGACTTCGGAGCGAGCGGGGCCCACAAGGAGAGAGCCTCTGCAGCATACTTCGCCAGCCTCTGAACTCGGCTGCGACATTCTTTATAATGCTCGATTTCTCCCTGGGACGGGGCGGGGATTCTGGCGGCCGCTTGTTTGGCCACCTTGTCCGCCCAGTCATTACCTTTGGCGGACCTTTGGCAACAAACCAGTCCCTCGAGCCGACCACCAGGGAAGACAGGTCCTGGTGGGCCTTGACTTTCCCGATCTCGAGGGGCGCAAAACAGCTCTGGGTCCTGGCCAGTACTGAAACTCCTGAGTACATTTCCTTACGTGAGACTTCGGCGCTTTGATGCACCGGGAGGATACCCTTGACATCCGTCCACGCTTTGGTGACTCTGGGGCAGGTCGTTGCAACTAAAAACCCCAGGTGTTCGGCAGCGGGCGACGTGGGAGGAAGGCTGGCCCCCACAGGGCCCGAGAGACTGGCAACCCGGTCGCCGTCCTCGTCGATTTCGACCACGGACCAGGCGGGGGCATCATACACCGCGGGCCCAGGTTTCAAAACACTGCCATCATGGAAAACTTCCCCTTGCATGGCCACCTCCTTGGGCAGCCCATCTCTAGACCAATATACAGCCTGATCTAGTCCTAAGCCAGGGGGCCTCAGAGCAATGGGTTCAGGTCGAAGTTGGAATCCTAACACATATGGAAATCCTCTCCTCGGGTCCTTGAACTCCTCGATATCATCTTCACTTAACAATTCCTCTCTCAGGTTGCGGGTCTGCGGGCACTCAAGGAGCCTATGGGGAATGGAGTCCACGGGGCCCTTGCACAGCTCGCATTCGACTTCGTTCTGGTAGCCTGCCTCGGCCATCTTTTCTTTGGTCCAAATGCACTGGCAGCCATACGAAAGCAGCGCCTTCCTTTTGTAGGCCTGCACTGTACTGTCCTGCAGCGCGCGCTGCGTGACCGACGGGTCGAGGGGCTCGTCGAAACCGAGCTTCTGCCCCGCCTTCGCGTCTAACTGCAACTGCCAATGGGATTGAAACAGCTTCTTGATGAGTGCAGGGGAGGTAGTAATGAGTGGGTAGTCCTGGCCTTGTGAGTCTCTAAAGACGAGCGGGTCGGGCATTGACCACCCCAGACGGCTCAGGCTGAGCATCGTGGCCCATAAGGGCCCACGGATTTGGTACCACTTCGTAGGGGGTTTGTGGAGGACCTGCAGGGCTTGTTCACGGAGTCCCACCAGAGAATAGCCAATCGTACCAGGGTTATGAGCAACTCTCCATATCAGGTGGGCCCAATAACAGGCCGGCCCCAAGGCAACACTCCAGGTCGGGTCCCCCAATATCGATAAAGCCAGGGACCTGGATCTTGTAGCACAACGGGGCCCTACAATCTTGAGGTAGAGGGACCGAGGTTCATGCAATTCGGGGTTGGTGAGGCCGACGACCTCCGCTCCATAGTAGGCGGCCGCCTTCAAACCTGTCTGATAAATCTTCCGCATATTCGCACCTGCTCGCCTAATCTGGGCCAGACGGTGGAGTCGGCGTTTCATCTTGGAGGTTCGCTGGGAGGAGGAGGAGGAGGAGGAGGAGGAGGAGGAGGAGGAGGAGGAGGAGGAGGAGGAGGAGG
>CAUYUJ010017456.1:148255-155755 GCA_963575745.1 Prorocentrum cordatum | reverse complement strand
TCGTCCCAAATCCCCCTGTAGGAGGACGCCCGACCGAAGGGTAGCGGTATAGCGGCATCGCTCGGCCCCACCACAGAGTGCCACACACACGGGCAAGCTGCCTCGTGCGGACGAGCAGCTTCCCGAGGGCGCCCGTGCATCCTTGCCTCTCGACCGTGGGCCCCCAACTTCGACCTCACCTTGCGCGGCCGAGGGCCCCGCATCCTTACCGCGCGTACTGCCGATCCCGCCGCGCTGTCGACGCACACTTGCAGGAGGTCCGCTGGCGCGCTCCGCCCGCCAGGAGGGCGTGCCAGGTGCCGATCCTTGAAGTCCGCGCGGGCCCCCGCAAGCCTTCTATCAAGAATGCGCTTTTTCTTCCTCGGTCGTCTTCGCCCTGAAAGCCAGGCAGGTCGACGCCGCCGCCCAGGCGGTGTCGACGACGAGCCAGGCGGTTGGCGACAGCTCGGACGAGTCGACGACTGCGCTGGCGAGCGGCGACAGTCTGGACCACTCGGCCGGCGCCGGCTCTGCTGGCAGCGGCTGCACTGCCAACTTTGGAAACTGCATGACGTCGAAGTGCTGCACGGGCGACGAGTACGCTTGCTACCAAAGGCGGGGCGACGCATACGCGCAGTGCAAGAAGAGCTGCTCTGCCACTTGGGCACCGTGCACGCTGCTCAGCCCAACGCCGGCTCCTTCGGGAACGGGTGTCAAGATTTCGGTGGGCAGCGAGGCGGTTTTTACTGTGAGCGAGGGTTTCGTGTCGCACACCCTCGACATCTGGCGCATCCGCTGGGGTGGATGGAAAGGCATAGATTTCACGGACCCGAAGCAGCTCGCAATGGCAACGGCATACAGTCCCGCGTTTCTCCGCATCGGAGGCACGGCCCAGGACAACGTCACGTACGACATGTCTGACCCCGCTGTCCATCCTCCTTATGTGCCAGAGCCTGCAAACCCGACGGTCAACATTCCGCACTCGACCATGACACGAGCGTTGTGGGACGATGTCAACTCATCCGGGACGCCTCTGGCGAGCCACCGCCGTCCGCAGAGCCGTCGCATTTGCCCGTGCAGCCACGTGCTGCGCCGCAGTCTGGCCGCGCTGGTGGACCGTGCGCTCGCCCAGCCGGTGAGGAGACAGTCGTGGTGGCAGCTGGGGCCAGCACGGCTGCGAAGTGCTCGGGCGTGCCGTGTCGCGCCGCCGGCTCTGGCCTGCCACGCTTCGGCGCGACGCGCTGCCCACGCGGCAACGTCCGGGCCCCTTCCTGCCCCTCCAACCCCGGGGAGCGGGGCGACACGCCGGCCGCTTGCAGGGCGTAACTCAGGAGGAAAAGGAACACACAGACACAGTGAATCGTCGATTCCCCAGAAAATATGGGAAACTATAGGGAGTGGGGGGAAGACAACAACCCAGAAAATATGGGAACATATGGGGAATCTTTCTATTTGTGTGTACTTATGTGTGTGTCCTGGGGCCCCTTCAGTAACGTGCCCTGGGGGCTGCCGCCGCGAGACGCGGCTCGTCTGCAAGAGGTGCTCTTCCTCGGTCTCTGGGGTGCTTGCTTGCAGGCTTGCTTGCTGGCCTTGCTTGCCCCGTGGCGGCTGCTTGCGGGCTGGCCTCCTTGCTTGCTTGCTTGCCGGCGCCTGCGTGCCCGATGGTGCTCCTCTGCCTGCCCGTTGGGTGGCTGGCTCTCTTGCTTGCTCTGCTCGCCAGTCTGGACTTGCACGTCCGCTTGTACATGGTCGGCTTGCCTGCTTGCCAGCTTGCCCGCGCGCTTGCGCGCATGCTGCCAAGCTTCATAGGAACGCAGTGTCGGGAAGGGCAGCCGCCACTCTGCTTCCGCATCCTGTTCCTCCGCGCACACATGCCCCAGCATATGCATGAGGAGGAGGGCGAGGAGGAGGAGGAGGAGGAGGAGGAGGAGGAGGAGGAAGAGGACGAGGAGGAGGAGGAGGAGGAGGAGGCGGGGGGTGAGAACAATGTGAATGTGAGCCCAACCCAGAAGCCGGTCTCGGTTTCGGCTCGTGTTGTGTGCTTGCCAGAAGGGCGGAGCTGCGCAGGTCCGACTGTGTGTCGACCGAGGAGGCTAGAACCGCGTCGGGCCAACGCTGTCCCGCGTGCGTCGTGGGAGCCTAAGGGGTTGCATCGCTGTTCGTGCCGTGGTTGTCCCCCTGGGTTGCCTCGTAGGTTGTTCTGTGGGTTGTCCTGTCGGTTGTCCCGTGGCTCGTCCCGTGGTTGTCGCATGGGTTGACCCGTGGCTGTTCCGTGTGGGGATCAGGCGCGAAACCAACCTGCATGGTACACGCGGTCTTCTCCCTGGACCGAGGACCACTCATACTGCCCCAGGGATCGCGGCCCTGCAAGCGAGGGTATGCTTCTCACAAGGTGCTGTGGGGTTTCAGCGGGAATTCTAGGGATGATTATAGTTTAGTCTTGCTTTTCTCACTCGGGGATGGGTAGGGAGTGGGGCCCGCTGCGCAACATTATACGGGGGGGGGGCGGATGGGACCCTGCGGGGGCTGCTGTCTGCGCACCATTGCCGAAGCGCGCCGACTGCTGCAGCAGCACTGATCGAGTAATCTCAGGAGGGAAAGAAACACACAGACACAATTAATCGGCGATTCCCCAGACAATATGCGAAAATATGGGAAGTGGGAGGGAAGACAAAAACACAGAAAATATAGGAAAATATGGGGCATATGTTTATTTGTGTGTATTTATTTGTGTGTCCCAGGGCCCCTTCATAATCGGAGCGCCACATCACGATTCACAGCTTGCTGGCGAGACAGGGGGCTGGCGGATTCGCGAGCGCCGCTGGTTGGAGCATCGTGTTCGGTCTCAACATCTACGACGGCTGGAGCGACACTGCGCGGTCGAGCTCATACGACCCAGCGCGTGCTCTCGAGCTGATGGCGTACACGAAAGGGCAGGGGTACGATGTAGTCGGCTGGGAGCTCGGCAACGAGCCCAACCTCGGCAAGAAGGGCACGACGCCACAGCAGGCGGCCGCCGCGCTCGATGCGCTCAGCACAGCAATGTCCACGGTGTACGGCAGCGTTGGGGCCGGGACGGCGGCTTCGCCTTGGATTTGCAGCTTCGACACTACGAAAGATGGCTCGGGATTCTTCGGTGAGGCTCTGCAGAGTCTTGGCGCTGCTAGCGTCAACGTCGCCACGTGGCACCACTATTATGTCGCGGGTGCGGCTAGCGTTGCTGATCCGTCGGTCTTCCTTGAGGCTAGCACTTACGAGAGTTACGAGGATTATGCAGCGAAGTACAAGGCGGTATTTTCGGCCTACGCGGGCTCGAGTTCGGCACAGGAGCCGCCGATGCTCTGGATGGGGGAAACGTCTGGCGTCGGCGGCAGTTGCCAGAATTCTGAAAGCGTGATTGGGAAATTCATCGGTGTCTTCTGGACTGCGGACAAGCTCGGCGTGGCGGCGCGCTTGGGACACAGCGTAGTTGCGAGGCAGGAGTGGGGTGAGCTGACGCACGAGGGTGCCCTCGCCCCAGAACTCTGGGTCGGCCTGCTTTGGAGGCGGCTCATGGGGCAAGAGGTTCTGGAGGTAACGGGCGCGAATGTGCCGAGCTCCGTGCGAGCCTATGCCCACCGCGAGATCGCAGCCAGTCAGAGAGTCACAGCGGTGCTCATCAACTTCGGCTCCGAGGCGGCCGACGTGGAGCTCAGCCTGGGAAGCGGCGTGGCCACACGAGAGGAGTACCATGTCTCTTCGCCAGACCTGCCGAATATCTCTGGCACCCGCGTGTCCGTGAACGGGCAAGTTCTGGCCGATACATTTGCCAGCCTCAGCCTGAGCGACTCCGGCAGCATTCCGGACTTCAGCCCGGTGGTCCGGGAGAGCAGCGGCGCGGTCTCCGTGCAGGCGCTGAGCGTTGTCTTCGTCCGCGCTGGGGTCGGCTAGCGGCTAATCTGCATCCGCTTGCCTGACGCCGTGGGCCGACCCGGCAAGCGGCGTACGGCATGCAAGTCAGACAGCATCCGCTCGTAAATTTTGCGACGCTCCCGAGATCGGTGGCGAGCGAGGGAGGGAAATGAGAAGGACAGGGCCTTCTCAGAGGGCGACGGGACTTCTCAGAAGCCCTCGCGCCTTCTGAGAAGTGTTCAGTGTCTCCGCGGAAGGCTCAGGAAACTGCTCAGAAGGCCAGGGGACCCTCGAGCCTTCTGAGAAGGCCTTCTCCTCCTCACTTCCCCCCCAGGCTCGCCGCCGACGAGAGGCCGCCGCTGAGTTTCACCTCTGGAGGAGACCGTGCCCGAGATCGGACCTGGCCGTGGTGGTGTGGGGCCCGGGCCGCGCGGGGCAGGGCGCGTGTCCCAGCGCAGGCCGGGGGCTGCTCACATCGCTTTTAGCCAGGGTGCGTCGTGCGCCGTGCCGTTGCGTCGCGCCAGTGTATCACGCCACCGTGCCGCCGTGTGTGCCGTGTCGCCGCGTCGCGCCACTGTATCACGCCACCGTGCCGCCGCCCCGCGTGTGGTGCAGACCGATTCCTGCGCACCCGGCCCCTTTTTCCACGGCTCCCACTGGGCGTGGCTTCATGGGGGGGTCAGAAATGGGGGGTCAGAAACGGTCCCCTTTCGTGCCCCTTTCGGGCCCCTCCGGAGCCCCAGGGGGCTCGTTTAGGCACCGTTTGGGTACCTTTTCGGACCACCCTCGCCACCCCCCCATTTATGACCCCCCTATTACGCAACGCTCAATCCCAGCCGCCCTCCAGGGGCCCCGCTGCGGGCGGCCCCCGCAGCCGTGCGCCGCGTGGCGCCAATCGCGCCGCGGTGTTCCTCCGCCTGCGGGTCGGCAGGTGCGCGGTGCTGACATGTTTCAGGAGGGAAAGAAACACACAGACACAATTAATCGTCGATTTCCCAGAAAATGTAGGAAAATATGGGAAGTGGGGGGGAAGACGAAAATTCAAAAAATATTGGAAAATATGGGGAATATTTTTATTTGTGTGTATTTATTTGTGTGTCCTGGGGCCCCTTCAATGTTGCCGGCACGGCGGGTGGCACCACACCCTGCTCGGCGCGCCGGCCCACGCCGCCGCCGCCGGCGCTGTTCGAGTGGGCCCTTTTGGCCTCCTCGCGTGGCGCACCAAACTGCCGACGCAGGGCTTCGGGCGGCCCCTGCCTGGTCCCAGGGCCTCTTCGGAGCGGGCTCGGCGCGGAGGCCCGTCCCTCTGCAGGGGGTCCACCGCGCCATGGGGCCCCCGCTGTGCGATGGCCGCGGCGCGGGAGTTCCGAGGGGACCCTGATGTTCTGGGCCTCTCAGATGGGGTCCGAGTAGATGGGGTCGGCGGATCGCGCCGCAGCGCCGATGCATCGCCGACTCGGCTCGATGCGGAGCTCGATTTCTTTCACGCGGACGTCGCCGATGCATTGCCGACGTCGCTGATGCATCGCCGATGCATTGCCGATGCATCGCCGATGCGGCGCGATCCTCCGACCCCATCAACTCCGACCCCATCTAGGAGGCCTCTAGATGTTCAGCAGCAAATCATGGGAGCCTGGCATACCCTCTCAATTTCATTTCTAGCGTCGACGATCGTCGATTAGCGTCTGAGAGTCGATGAGATAGCGCCGACGTTTGCGTCGGCCAGCGTCGATTAGCGTCGATTTGGCGTCGATTAGCGTCGATTTGGCGTCGACCCGTGTTGATTTCGCAAGAGCCAACAAGTTGGTGTGGGAGGCTCCCATGCGTTGCCACAGAGCTGATGCCCCCGAGAGGGCCAACGAGTTCCTCCAGACGGCTCAACGAGGAGCCCAAATCAGAAGGTGGCTGGCCGCACGGGACCCGGGTGGCGAGCATACATCGGGCGTAGCCCTTCAGACATCGCCTCGGATGCATGCCACACCCATGTGGTGCGTCGTGAGTGGTGCGATACACGGACAGCTTCATAATTAGGTTCAGGAAGACAATTTTCGGGTTTGGAGGATGGAGTTGGGACGCATGAGGGTATCCTTACCCGCAGGCGGATGAAGGTAGTGTTCATTGCATTTGGATGAGTTTGCTCATTCCCTTCTTCCTCTCCACCCCTTCCTCCCCACACGAGAGTTGCTCTTCTCATAGATTTCGTAATCCATGGGTTGTGCCATAGACTGCACGATGCATGGGTTGCGCCATGTCTGGCGCGCCACAGGTCGCGCCAGGGACGGCGACGCGCCACGGATCGCGCCACGGGTCGCGCCACGGGTCGCGCCAGGGCGACCCGTCCGTGGAATGCGCCACAGGTCGCGCCATGGCTTTCGCCGTCCAGTGGCTGTGCCATGGGTTGTGCCACGGGTTGCGCGGTTCGTGGATTGCGCCAAGGCTTGCGCCATCTGTAGGTTGCGTGGGTTGCGCGACGCACGGGTTGCGCCATCGGTAGGTTGCGCCATCGGTAGGTTGCGCCATGGATCCATCCGTGGCGCTCTATTTTGCGGTATCCGTTGGGTGTGTGCAGCGTTGCGCACTCGGCTGGTTTGATCTTTGTTGTGCCAGAGGCTGCGCACTCGGCGGCTAAGCATAAAGCTGCTTACCCAGGGTTCTGCCACAGGTTAGCGCCCTCGGTGGCCCAGAACCATGCGGGACCCACGGGGCCGAACCTGACGCGGCCTACGATTGGTTACGCCATGAGGCTGCGCATGCGGTCGTCGAAACTGAGCCGGCCGGCCAGCTGTTGCGCCATGGGCTGCGCTCTCGGAAGTGGAGATTCAAACGGCCCACGGGAGAGCGGCCAGCCCAGTCCAGTGCGCGTCGCGAAGAGACTCGGGTTGCGCCGCAGTCACGCGCAAAACCCAGCGCTGGTCAGCGGCGTTGGGCTCCTGGGAAGGCGCCGAGGGCCCCCAGGGCGGCCCAAGAGACCCACAAGACAGCTGCAGCACGGGCCCCCAGGACAATCTATCACCGACCACCAAACCACCCCAACCCAACCCGAAGGCCCCGATTTGCCCTCCATTTCGAGTGTGGGGGGGTCGGGGGGCATTGAAAACACACATGTGAAGCCCGTACCCCCCCGACCCGAAATTCGGGTCTTCGGGTTGGGTTGGGGTGGTCTGGCAGGTAGTCAACTTACATGTTGGCAATGTGGGCTTCCTGCAGCGCTTCGAGGGTCTCGGGACAGGCCACTCGGCGCATTCTGCACCCCCGCCTCTTTGCACCTCTCCCTCTTTTTTGTTGTTGCCTCTCTATCTCTCTCTCTCTCTCCCTCTCCCTCCCTCCCTCTCCCTCTCTCTCCCTCCCTCTTTCTCTCCCTCTCTCTCCCTCCCTCTCCCTCTCCCCCTCCCCTGGCCTCACCACGCCGGCAACCACCCCGGAGGGAGGGGGCCGTCGCCTCCGGCGCCTGGCGCAGCCGGCGGCAGCCAGGCCTCCTCCGGACCCCCCCCCGGGCTCCCGACACGCCCGCGGCGGGCACGCCGAGGCCGCGCGCCCCCCGCCGAGGCGATTCGATTGCCCATCGTCGCCGATTTGATTACCCATCGTCACCGAGCCGAGGAGGAGGAGGAGGAGGAGGAGGAGGAGGAG
>CAUYUJ010017456.1:123235-143235 GCA_963575745.1 Prorocentrum cordatum | reverse complement strand
GTAATGTACAAGGGATCGCTGCTTCGGGGGGCAGAGTTATCGCGTATATTACGAGAGAGAATTCATTGCCTCGGTGACGCGAATATCGTTTAGTTTACAAAAGATCATGGTCTCGGGAGCGCGAATCCAGCGTAGACTGTGCCTGGGTTTGTGGCCTTGGGGGCGCGAATATCGTATGACTTCCAAAAAGGATTATGTCCTCGGGGGCGAGAATGAGGTGTAATTGATGAGGCATCATGGCTTCGGTGGCGCGAATCTGATGTTTTTCTAAATGTCCCAGGGCCCGCAACAAATTATCATAACCCCCACAGGTGAAGGTAATCAGGGCCCTTTTCTACTCCCCCCATCGCACGGGCTTCAACAGAACTGACAGTAGAAAGCAGATCAAAGAATTGTAGCATCGGAGCCTTGATATTGGAACTGGAGCAGGGAGCAGCAGGCCTCATCCGCGAAGCCTGGTGGCCCCGCAAAGGGGGCCAGCGGATTGGCTAGAGGAATGGCGATGCGCAACTTTCGGCAGAGTGTAGCGCTCGAACCACAGTGGGCAAGTGTATAGGTTTGGCACGCATGTGACATGCTGTATGTGTATATCGCACGTCTTGAGACACGTCTGTGGCAGCTCTGCAAACTAACAAATATTATCTTCCTCCTCCAGCGTGTGGGTTTGCAGAGGTTCTCTGCATCGTGGCAGTGCGGTCTGCGCGGAAGGGGGGCCTGCAGCGGGGCGGCGAGATTGGTCTGCGTTGTCCGCAGCCTCCCCGCTGTGAGCAGGCCTAGTGCCGTCAGAGGTAGGGCGCCGCAACAGCCACACTTTCTCCTCCTCCTTCTCCTCCTCCTCCTCAGCCATTTCAGCCCAGATGCGATGCAAGCTGACTGAACCTTGGCACTCCATAGCAGGCCCGTCCTTCATCGGCACACGCCCGTGCTGAATGTCGGTTGGTGGTTGGCCGCCGCGCTGCAGTTTCCTGTCGTGGTCGGGACCTGCAACCCGCTGGCTGCGAACACTTTGGCCAGACTTGGCGATACTTCTGCAGCCACTCATAACTGCGACGTGCTGGCTTTAGAGCTACGCTGGGCACGACCATTCGGCGACGATGTATTGGGGCTCGTACCTTGCACGAGGCTGGATGGGAGGTGTCGCCGTTCACGAACTCATCATGCGGATTTGTCCTGCTGTAGGGGCGGCGCGTCAGACCTGAGCACGTTGACCGCTGTGAGGATGCTCCTGCTCCACTGCAGGGTCGAGGGCTGCGCTGCCGTGGTCGCTGTGGCATCTTCGACGTGTCACTGACTGCGCGCTACTTTCCCCGACAGCCCCGCACCAGGGGGCACTCCGAGCGCACAGCTGCTTATGGCTTGGCTTGCAGAGCAGCTTGCGAAGGTCCCTCAGCGGAGGACACCCGTTGTCTGGGCCTACCTCAACGACGGCGCCGGCTTGGAGCGAGTGGATGGACTGTGGATCTTCGATGGTCGCGACGTCGTTCCCGAGCAGTCGGCCACGCGGGGCTACCTTGCGGGGCCACCCTTCGCCGAGTATCTCGCCGCCCATGGCGTGCACATTGCGAACGTGCACGTTGGCTTTGCTCGCGCCTTCTTGGGGAACCCCGGTGCGAGCAGCTGCGTTGACATGATTGCCCTTCCCGGGGCGCTGGTTCGAGTCTTGCGGAGCGTTGGCCCACTGCGTCAGCCGTCAGTCGTCAGCTCCATCTGATTCGCGCGAAGGCCATTCGAGACCATCTTCTAGTGCATGCTGTATTTCCTTACGTATTTATTGGAGCCTGCGCGGCGCCCAGCCCGTCACGATCAGCGGGTGCGTTGGGACATTGACAGGCTCGCGCGATGCTTGCGAGGCGGGCTGGGTCGCCGCGCCTTGGTGGCTGCGGTGGAGGGGCGTCTCCGCGCGGATGAGAGGCGTGTCGAGGAGCTTCTGCAGCGGGCCGCCGCTGACGGCATCTTCGACTATTGTAATGGCCTCTGGCCAGTGCCGCCGATCTGGCAGGCTCCAGACTCGGCGATCTTGGAGTCGTCGGGGACGCTGGGACGCTTTTTGGAGCTGACGTGCCCTCTGAGGGGGCGCCTGGAGCAGCCCCGGGGGGGTCCGGAGAGGGTTCCGAGGGGGGGGGGTCGCGGGGGCAGTGGCGGCTAGATATCAACGGGGGCCCTGGGGCCTCCCGAAACATGTTGGGGATATGCAAATCATTGCTAAAACACCAGACGAGGTCTGCCCCCCCCCCCGGGCCCCCCCCACTCCCCCCTTCCCCGGGGGGAGTCCGGGGAGGGTTCCGAGATGGGAGTCCTGGGGAGGGGCCCCTGGTACCCCCCTGGAACATTTTGGGGGTGCGCAAACCATAAGAAAACGCCAGATGGAGGACCGCCCGCCCCCGCCCCCTTTTCCCCGGCGGAGCCACCCCGGCGACCCCCCCCCAAGCAGAGCTGAAGCTCTTGCTTAGGCTCAGAGCTGAAGCTCTTGCTGAGGCCCCTTGTAGCTCGCGCGCCAGATCGGCGGATTCCAACGGCGTCCTTCGAGAAATGGGCAAATCACATTTCGGAGATGATGCTGGCCGAGTGTGCACCCCGATTCCTGAAGAACGACTTCGGCGACTCGCTCCTCGTCGTGATCTCCGACCCTCTCTGGCAGAGGCGCACGCGGCGGAGCGGGGGGCGGAGGTGGCCCTGGCTCTCAAGGAGGCCGCCGAGGCGAATCGCACCTACTTGGCCGCGGAGGTCCGCCGGCGGCGGACTGAGCTGGCGGGCGAGGCGCGCGAGCTGCGGCGGAGGAGTCGCGTCGCCGAGCCCCCCCGCCTCTTCTGGCGGGCTGCCGGCTTGCGCTTGGGACCAAATAGCGGGGCTGCTTGTCGGCGCGGGGCGTCGTCGACTCGGCCGATCAGCTGATCGAGCAGTTCGCGAAGCCAGGCCCCGAGGGGGGCGTGGGCGCGGCTGAGATTAACGACTGGGAGCTCTGGCGCAGTGAGTGCCTCTCCTTTCGCCCGCCGCTGCCGCCGCTTGCCTCGTCGCGCAGGGTCGCGGCCGCGGCTGACTACGCTTGTTTTCGCGGGGGCCTCTGGGGAGCGAGCGAGCGTGGAGCGGTTCCTGAATGGGCCGTGCCCGTTGAATTTCGGTGGCCGATGCGTCGCCCGAGCCGCAGAGTACCCCTGCGACGAGCTGGGCTCGGCACCTCGATGGCTCGTCTAGAGGCGCGTCTCCTTTTGTGATGCCCTCTTTGCCGGCTTTGTTATGATTTGCCGTTCGTCGCGCCTCCCAGTTCGACAGCGTCGAAGCTGCGGTGCGCCTGCCCCGCGAAAGGGGGGGAAAACCAGGTGGGCCCATTTACTTGACCCTGCGGGGGTGATGCGGGCGGGGGGGCGATGTTTCGGCTGGCGGGGGGGGGCGGGGGGGCGGCGAGCGTTCAAAATCACGGCCGTGCGTCGCGGGGGCGCCGCGAGGGAGCTCTCTTAGATCAGAATATCGACGGGCGCGTGCGTGAGAATACGGTGCGCCAGCACCTGATCAACTGCCGCGATCACGCCGGCGCTTTCGGCTCTACTGCGCGGCGCGGCGCGCGAGAGCGCCGGCTTGCGTGCGCGACGTCTGGGGGTGGGATCGGGGCGCGGCCCCGCGCCCCAGCTGCGGCGGCCTGATGGGGGGCTCCTTTGCTGTCGAATCCTTTTGTTCACCGCCTCCTTCCCGCTGTCGACGCCTGGCAGCAGCGCCGGGCCCGGCGGGGCCCTCGTCGCGGCATTCTGCGAGTTCGACGCCCGATATCACAAGAGTGGTGGCAGGACTTGTCGCTCGCAAAATCTGCGCTCGTCGGATCGCGTTTCTCTTCGCTCGAGAGTCGGGCCGATCTCAGCGTCGGGTCTAACTCTGACCTCGACTGCGAGCTGCTGCGGCGGGGGCACGGGCGCAATCTGGATGGGCAGGGCGCGATCGTAGGCGCATTCGTTCGAGGCGCGGGGCGAGCCCTTGAGGCGATTCGTGTTGGCGAGCTCGCGATTCCAAGCATGGCGCCCCAGTCTGTCGGACTGGGGGGCGCTCACCTTAATTTGGTCCCGGCTCGATTCAGCTCTGAATGCAAGGCCAGCGTGGAAGCCGCGCACGTGGGGTGGCGCACTACGGATCGCTTCTGGTCTCTCTCGGGTGTACCCTTTCAGGTGCGTAGGTGCATGCTTCTTAACGAGATGTATAACACGGCCCTATCGGGGCCTGACGTTTTCCTGCCATCTCCAGCCGGAGTAGCCATGCCTACGGCTTCGGTAGCTCATTATGCCCGACAAGCGATGCGAGGCAAAGCTCGCCCCACCATGTCTCTCTCAGTAATGAGGCTGCGCTAAAATACTGGCGCATTGTGACGACTGGGTATCTCCAGGAGCTCCTGAGGCATCGCGCCTGTCACAAGCAGGTCCTTGCTGCACTCTTCGGCCCCCTGCCCTCTGCCCCCACTTACCCCCCCCCTCAGGTTGACTTGGCACGTCGGCTAATCCCTGGGCTACGCGAGCTTCGGGGGATATGGGGCGATGTCTGTGATCGATGAGGGGGGCTCTTTGATGGCCTCTCTCGGAGGCTAAATTGAGCTCCCTTGATCGTACCCAGAGATTAGCGAGGATTTTGTGAAGAGCAGATCGATGTGCGACAGCTTCGGAGCCAGTTTCTGTCGGAGCAACATCCCCCTCCTGAAAGGGGTTCTCCTGCTGCTGCTCATGATCCTCTACGTTTGTTTGCCCAGGGCGGCGCGCGCCGGTGCTGCTTGCGTAGTGCTGATGAGACGGCGTGCGGGGCCCATTTGCCAGCTGACCAGAGAGTCTGCGCTCGTGTCATCGCTCGTCATGCGCGCCGTGAGTTGGGGCACTTTCTCCCTATATCTAATGGGTGCTGCTGGTGTCGCGCGGTGTTCTCGAGTCGCGTGGCGTGTCGACGGCATGTGCAGCTCTCGCGCAAGACGGGGTTCTGCACGGTTGCTGCTGTTCGCCATCTTTGTTCGGTTGCGCCCCCTGCTCTGATCGACTGCCCGCTAGGTGACTTAGTTGGTGGCCATTATGTTCAAATCCGGTTGCACGTGCGAGAGCTTCTCCCTGGGCCACTCAGAGATGTTCGATCGCTCCCTGGGCGCGGCCACGGGCGCCAATCCCGCGTGGGCGATCGCTCCTTTGGCGCCCGCCGAGGCTAGCGAACGCGGGGGCAAGCAGAGGCGATTGGCCGACCAGGCCAAGTCCAAGGGTGGAGGTTTGCTCAAGAGACTCGTCGTGATGCTTGCGAAGTTGAGCCTGTCCAACGCGGCAGAGCTCCGCGACGAATGCGGAGTGCTGTTCGTTGCGTTCCTGGTCGGCGTGGAGCAGGTCGCTGCCGCGGCGGCGACGCAGGCGGAAGTCTTCTACCATCAGGGGGTCCAGAGGAGAAAGGAGGCGGACGTCGAGGCGGAGTCCCTGTGGCCGCCGTTCGCCCACGTCTGGGCGGCCCTCATCAAGACAGTGGGCATGGGCCCGCAAGCGGACGCGGACGTGGAGACGATCCTGGAGAAGTGCTGGGGGGAGGTGGTCATGCGGGTGCAGGTGATCGAGCTGGCCGACCATGTGCGACGCTGCCGGGTGCGCGCCGCGCGCATGCAGGAGTCGACGGGCGAGAAGCTGCGCTTGACCTTCGGCGTGGACCACTGGTGCGGCGACCTGGAGGCGAACCTGATCGAGCATTCAACAAGGTCGGCCAGCGGAGGTATGGGCCAGCCCAGCGGGGGTCTCTGGAGAGGAGCGCGGCGAAGATGCTGGATGCGCTTGTGGCATGAGCGAAGCGGTTGTGAATGATGGAGCAACTCGTGGCATGAGCGAAGGGACTGTGAGTGACCGTGGCAGGAGCGGTGAGAGTGGGAGCGATCGTGCATAGGAGCCTCTTCGAGCCATTCATGCGGGGAGTGGATTTGAGGATCCAGCTCAGCGAGATCGAGGTGCCGCAACGGTGACCCCCAACGCAGTTTTGAGTCCGCAGGGGAGTGGGCCTGAGGATCCAGCTCAGCGAGATCGAGGTACCGCAACGGTGGCCCCCCAACGCAGACTTGAGACAGGAGGGGGGTGGACCTTAAACGCCAGCTCAGCGATATCGAGGTACTCTGAGCCGTTTCCCATTTGAGCCAGCGGGAAGCATCATGCCAGTGTTGTAGTGCCTGTCGTATGTAAAGCTTCGGCCCGTTTTAGGGCCTTGTTTGAGCGCGGAGAACTCCCCCACCGTTCCTCGTCCTCCAGCTCTGCTGCTGCCGCTGCTCCCTTTTCCTCCACCCCTCAAGACTTTCCGGTCTCAGGAGATTTTTCTTCAACCCTCCTGTGGTGTTAGGTCTTCGTTTTGCTAAGACGGTCCCCGCGTTCTCCTCCTTTTCTTCTTCCCTCTTCTCTCTCCTCCCCATCCTCCTCCCCCCCCTGCGTTTCACCCACACAGTACGGCGCTTCGTGGCCCCATAGGGAGCTCCACCGGAAGCCCCAGTGCTACCGCCCGCATGTGTCCCCTCCACCCAGCGCAACGATTCGTGACCTAATAGGGAGCTCCGCTGACGGCCCGAGTGCTACCACCCGCATGCGTCCCCCCACCCGTGCGGCGTTTCATGGCCCCGTAGGGGGTTCCACCGAAAACCCCAGTGCTACCGCCCGCATGCGTCCCCCCCCCCCCCACCCAGCGCAACGATTTGTAACCCAATAGGGAGCTCAACCGACGGCCCGAGTGCTACCACCCGCATGCGTCCCCCCCACCTAGTATAGCGTCTCGTGGCCCCATAGGGAGCTCCACCGAGGGCCCCAGTGCTACCGCCCGCATGCGTCCCCCCACCCAGTGCAGCGCTTCGTGGCCCCACAAGGAGCTCCACCGACGGCCCGAGTGCTACCGCTCGCTTGCGTTCCCCCCACCCAGTGCAGCGTATCGTGGCCCCATAGGGAGTTTCACCGAAAAAGGTATTCACAGTTGCGGTACCCACAATTGCATATGTTTGGGTCCTTCGCCAAGATGGTTAACAAAACGAATCAGGGGTGTCTCAAGAGCCGAGAGGGTCCATGTCGCGCCCGGGGTTCGAAAGCAGCGTGTCAAGAAACGTCCCACGCCGTGTGCCAGCGGGGGTTAACTGCGAGAGTATGGCGGTGCCGTCGCCCCCCTTAGTGGCACATCCCAGTTTCAGGCCGGGTCGAGTTGCACCTGCAGCGCCAACCGCTGTGGGAAGCTGCGTCATTGATGTCACTCAGGTGCTACTTGTTTTATAGTTTAAGCTAGTCGTCGCATCTGATAGCACCCAATAGTTGCTTTGCCTTGCCTTTTCTTGCCTCCTCCTCCTCCTCGTCCTCCTCCCTCCTCCCTCCTCCCTCCTCACTGCCGATGGTCAGGGGAAGAAAAGTACCCATACCGCTACCCTTCCCGCGTATTCATTTTTGGTTGGGCTTCCTGGGAGGCCTTCGTCGCCACCGCTGGATTCGCTTTCGAATTCTGGCCAGAACGCACCCGTGGAGAGATCTCGGGAAGTAGCGGTATTGGTACTTCCTGGTATCCCCAATTTTCACAGACGACGCGCCCGATGGGCTTTTCCGATGGTTCCCCACACCTCGGTTTCGCCCGGGCGCCCGTATTGTGGAGTTCGTCAAGTCTCTTGCCGTATGAACAGCCAGTGTTCCCCTGAGGTCTAGGAGAGGGATAGTTTTTCAGAGCCCCCCTCTTCCCCAGGGGCGCGTTTGTCGTTTTATGCATCAGGACCTGCTGGGAACGATCGCGTGCGATCTCGCGTACGATCTTCGGATCAACTACCGCTCGTCAATCTGTCAATCCCTGCCCGTCAGTCGACGAATTTTCCTGAGTTTGGAGTTGACGCGAAGAGTACGGCGTTGTACGAACCAGCAGTTTTAGGCGGCAGGGACTTCTGTGACAGCGGTGGGCGGGGTTACCGCGCTGGAAATGAGCCAGCCGCTCGTCAGCTCGTCAATCCCCAGGGGTCGCGAGCGCTGCCGATTCGTGGCTCCGCTGAGCGGCGACTCCGTGCCGCATCCGCGTCGAATCCGCGCCACACGCCCGCGTCGGGCTGCGAGACGGCATCGCCGCGCACGACAGGACGGGCGGGAGCCCCACCGAACACTCCCAGGGTGGGTCTGCCGCGGCCCCCTTCGCCAGGGCCGCGGGCCCGGCGGGGCTGCTCAAGCGTCGCCGCGGGCCAGGAAGCGCAGCGACGCGTCGGCAGGCCGCGGGGCCCGCGCGGTGCCAGAGGCTGGCGCCGACGGTCGTCACTGCACCAGCCTGCCGTGCGTCCCAGGGGGCTCGCCTCACGTCGGGCGTGTCCCTCTACAGGAGGAGCGTTCAGAAGATAGCCGAAACACAGTCAGGGGACGATTGGTTCGACCAGTTTTGGCTACTTTGGAATGATGTTTTGCTGTTTTTAGTGTTTTCTTCCGAAGCCCGCCCGTAGGAGGACACGCCCGACCTAAGGCTCGCCCCCAGAGGTGGCCCTGCGCGCCGCGGGGGGTGCCGCGTGCCAGCGCCGCAGGAACCTGAGCGTCGTGGCGTGCCTCCCCGACGCCTGCCACGACGTGCAGGCCAGCGTGCGCGGGCCAGCGGGGGCTGGCCGGCAGCGCGTCAGCCGAGGGAGCAAGAGGAGGGAGGGGAGGGAGGAGGGCCGGACATTCAAAACGCCATAAATCAGAGCGCGAATTACCTACCCCGCTTTCGTTTCCAGGCGAAACCAAGTCATACCACGCGCCTCCTCGTCAAGCGGCCTGAACTGTACAGGCCGTAGTTTGGCATCGCTTGGTATCTCTTGGAAGCGAGGGTGGTCAAAAGCGAGGTAGGTTTGTTTTCCCCCATCACAACGCCATAAAGATAAACTGTTGGCGCTCCGCGCGGATTTCTTGGATCCGCGCTGGGCCCCCCCCCTGGCGGCGCCTCCGGCGCCGCCCCTGGCGCAAGAAAGCCGCGCGTGCCGCCAACCGTTTATTCTTTGGCGTTTTTTGCTCCTTCTAGGGGGAGCCGCCGATATCTCAACTGACCCTCCTCCTACTGACAGGGTCCCTGTCGAGGCGATCGATCTGGTTCGATACTGATATCGATTGCGGCCGGGCCGATCCGATCCGATCTCGAGGTTCTCACGGCGCTTGCATGGCGCTGCTGCGCAGCTGCCCAGATGCAGCCGATCCGATTCGATGCCGGTCCGTGCCGATGTCGCCCGATCCAGCGCGTCGGGCCTGTCCCCCGACAGGGGGATTTTGGACGAAAAATGAAAAATATTCAACACATACTCCAAATAGGCAAGAATGTTCAAAAAGTCGTCCCCAGCCTATTCTTTGACTATGTTTGAGTGTTCCTCCTGTAGAGGGACAGGCCCGACTTCAGAGCAGTTCTCGAGTCGATGCTGCTCGGTGCTGCCAGCACGCCGATGTGACTCACAGTTGGGTGTTTAACGGGCGAAGAACGGTATAAAATAAGCTTTTTCGCTGTCGGGGGCGCCTGTCCCAGGGCGGCTGGAAAGTTTATACCCCTACGGTGCCACCGTAGGGGTATAAACGTTCCAGCCGCCCAGGGACAGGCGCCCCCGACAGCGAAAAAGTTTATGTATACCGTTCTTCGCTCGCTGAGGTGTGGCTGCCGACGGCTGCTCGCCGTGCGCCCCGCGCGCCGACGGGGCGGGCGGGCACGGGCGGCGGGCGGAGCGCTGCATCTGACCACTCGCGGCACGATCGGCGCGCCCGCCAGACTGAGCACGCGGCCTTGGGAGCCCTGCGCCACGGTTGTGCGAGTGTCGATGTTCGCTCTGTCCTGATTCAGCGAGCGAAGAATGGTATAACATAAACTTTTTCGCTGTCGGGGGCGCCTGTCCCTGGGCGGCTGGAAAGTTTATACCCTTACGGTGGCACCGTAGGGGTACAAACTTTCCAGCCGCCCTGGGACAGGCGCCCCCGACAGCGAAAAAGTTTATGTTATACCGTTCTTCGCCCGTTAACTTATGATGTTCCAACCTACTTTAGCCCTGACCACCAGGAAGAACCTCGAGCACCAGAAACAAGCACCGAAACTCGGAGGTTTCGCGTGTCTGGCCCCGGGAGACACTCGTCGGACACTGCTTCGACACTCTTTCGGCACTCTCTCGACACTGTTCTGGGTGCTCGAACTTATTCCTGGGATGTGGTCTTTGAGTGCGATGGGAGCAACATAACTCTGTCCTTGCAGTCTGGGCGACTGACCCTCCGAGAGGGACCCACAGCCATGGCATTGGCCGTCCGTTGGCTAGCTTGAGCGAGGTCGGATGTCGAAGGCCGTCCGGCCGCTGTCCTGGGCCACCTACCTCTGGCCGTGCTGGGTAGGAGGTACAATGCAGGATGGGGGGCATCGAGAATGGTGTCTGCTCGTGCGCAGCTGATAGCCCCGGGGTAGAGTGACCACCCCCTTTCGTCGGGTGGGACTGGGATCTCGGACGAGTAATCTTAGGCGATCACTAGCCATAATCGTGTCGTCTCGCTGTGTCTCACGCATCATCGAAATCGTGATCATGATTCTGTTCATAATCGTATCGACCGTGATGCTTGTCATAAATCTGGCCAGAGGTGCCGCTCCTCGTCCTACTCACAGTCGTCGCACCCAGCGCGCAGGACGGAACAGTAGTCTTGTCCCTAATGATTGTTCCGGTGCTCATCCCGATCATCGTCCCAATCAAATCCAGGATCCAGTATATCATCGATTTCAGGTTCGTAACCATGGAAGGTCAGTCCTCGTCTGAATCATCATGCTCATCATGATCGTAGTCATGATGTTGATGCCAATTCTTACACTTCCGCATCATAATACTGCTATGCGTTTCTGGTGCCACTCAGTCTAATAAATTTCAGCTGTATATGCTTAGTTCCACTGTGACCCAACCCACCACCGTGTGTGGGTCGTGGGCCAGGTGCTTCTGGATGCCTCTTTGGGTTTCTTGGGGGTCTCTTTTTGGGTGTCCGTGAAAAGTCGCGGGGGTCTTCTGGGAGCGTCTTCGGAGCCTCTCGGAGCAGGGCTCTTGGCGGCATCTTCGGCCTGCGAGCGGTCTCGGAGGCCGTCTTCTCTGAGGACCCCTGGGGTCTCGTCGAGTTTCCCTCTCTCGGGCGGTCTTGTGGCCCTCTTGGGGTCCCCTTGGGCCCCTTGAGGGCGCTCCGGGGGCCCAATCGGGCGGCTCCTTGGGGCCTCTTGGGCCGTCAGGCGAAAACCATACACGTCAACCCACGGCGTTCCGATGACTCGGGCCTCTTGCGCCCAACCCCAGGGCCTCCGCGCCAGCCACGGGGCCCTCAGGATGACTCGAGGGCGGCCCATGGGACTCAGAGGCGACGATCGGGGCGAATAGCCAAGGGGGGAGCAACACACGTATGCAGGGGCGCCGATGATCTATGTCTTCGAACCGGCTCCCGGGCGAATACGTGTTCCGCCCGCCCCTCGGCTATTCGCCCCTATCGTCGCTCCCGAGGGACCATCTTCGAGCATGTTGGCGGCCCAGATTCCCAGCCGCTCTCCCGAGGCCTCCTGGTCAAGTCGTGCGAGGAGCGCCAAGAGCGCCAACAAGTGCCCACCGCGTGTTGGGGGTTTGGGCTTTAGGAAGGGACCTTTGCAGCTCTCCATCGTGAAGGTGCACTCCATTCAGTGCCTCGCGGCACGGTGGTGGGGGCTGGATCAGAGTCAGTTGTTCAACAATTACAGTCGCCAAATCGTGACGGTGGTCGCACGCATAGGCGCAAGCCATGGCATTCGCAATCGTTGTCTGAAGCTCTCTCATGTCGGTGTGCTAATTATGAAGATCTTCATTGGCATCAGCATCCTTATCGGGATCCTCCTCTCCATGCCCATCTGAGCTCAACCTGCACTGGCTCGGTGTATCTATCTGGCTGAAGCGAGCGCTTTTCAGCATCTTATTCGACCTGCTTCGGAGTAGTGAGGCGATCGAGATATGGCCCGAGCGCCGCAAACCCGTTGAGAAGTATAGAAAGCCCATGATCAATGCGAATCGTTCTGCCAGGTATGGTTGCATGATTGTCGCCATCGCCCAAAGCATTCCGATGGCAGCAGGCGTTGGCGTCGCCGCCGCCGCCTGGGATTTACGTGGGCCAGTCCTGGAGTGGCCAGGATTGGTGAATACGCTCCAGAGGCTTGGGAAGCTCGCCAGGAACAGCACGGAACGCCTCGCCGCTGGTGAGGAGGTTGAGTTTGCGAGTGGGTCCTTCTCCTTGTTCCTGCCCGTGGCCAGCCTCGCTGCTGATGCAGAGCGAGAGGGTGGGAACCCTATCTTGCAACTTCTCACAGCCCTGAAGGCGTTCGCTCCGGCGGGTACGGAGACAGCAGAGTTTTGGGTACAAGATAACTTTGTCCAGACGCCACCGCAGCCGCACTGGGACCACCTCGTCTGGGTGCTCAAGCAGCAGGGTCGCCTGGTCATGCCTCTGGCGGCCTCGGTCCTCTTCCTCGGCGACCATGGCACGCCCACAATCGCAACAAGCAACCGCATCCTCCCTGCCACGAGCGACTCGGACCCACTGGAGCAGATCGACGACAAGCTTCGGTCCATCTCGCCCGCGTCTTTGCTCGAAGACGAAACAACGCCATAAGCATAAGCAATCTGCTCCCCGCGCGGATCTCTCGAATCCGCGCTGGGGCCCCCCAGCGGCGCCTCCGGCGCCGCCCCCTTGCGCGCTCTGGGCGCCCAGGAGGGGGGTCCAGCGCAGAGCCCGGAGATCCGCGCGGAGCGCCAACAGTTTCTGCCTGTGTCGTCTTTGCCTCTTCTGCCGGCGCGAGGCCTGGCTGCTCCTCCCTCGGCGCCGCCGCTACTTCCTCTTTGACGGCGCGCTGCTGCACGGCGTGCTCGACCCCCGCGCCTGTTGCGAGGAGCTGGCGGGGCGCGGCACCTCCACCTCCCAGGATGCGGCGGGAAGAACACGCGCAGACGCAATGAATCGTCGATTCCCAGGAAGCTGTGGGGAAATATGGGACGTGGGAGGGGAGACAAAAACCTAGAACATATGGGCAAATCTATATATGGGGAATCCTGTTATTTGTGTGTGTATTTATTCGTGTCTTTGTGGGCCCCTTTCACAGGAGCGCCGCGTCACGTTCCTGGTCAACTGGATCGGCAGCAGCTCCCGGCCGACCGCGCCGGCCTCGTCCTTCCCCCTGGCGCGGCGCCTCGTAGATCGGGGGGCCGCAGGCCCAGGTGCCTCCGACGATCTGTTGCGGTTCAGTCCGGGCGCTTTGCCTCGATGTTTTAGGCCGCTGGGGCCCGCCACTGAGCCCCGGGGCTGGACCTGAGCGCTGTTTTGCTGGGCTGCTGTGTGCTTGGCGTCGCTCGGACGTGTGCTTTTTCTTGTTTCTCGGCGAGGACCATCGATGAGCATCTTTGATCATTCAGCAGAACATGCACGCGCGAAATCGAAACATGCACGGGGAATGGACTTCCGAGCGATGGCGAGTGTGTTGTTTTTCTTTTTGGTGGGAGGTACAGGGAAACAGGTGGAGTAAAACGAAGCACGAAATGACAACACCACGACACACAACGTTTAGGTCCAGCCCTCCGGGACCAAGCCTGGATTTGGGGTGAACGCTGGCCCCCTGGAAGGGGCCTGGTCCTCTGGGCCCGTGCATCGAAACAATCATATCGTCGGCTGTCTGGGGAGGGGGTGTTTGCCCACTGTGGGTTTGCAGGAACCCTTTCGATCCGACGGGTCCGATTCGATTCCGATCCCAGCTGGCTCGATCAGATCCAGGTCCGATGTTCCGACGAGCCGATGCGGCCCCCAAAGTTTGCAGGGCGCCGTTGTGCATGCTGGAGCGGTCGATGCGCTTCGATGCCGACGCTGTGCCGATGCGGCCCGATCCGACGCGCCTTCCCATAGGATCCAGTTTCCCAAGTCGATGCTGACCGATCCTGGGTCGGGGAGCGATCCCCGCTCCACGTTTATCTGTGTGTGGGTGTCTGTGTGTCTGTGTGTGTGTCTGTGTGTGTACACCTTAGGCGATGCTTAAGAAAACCTACGTTTTCGGCCAGGGTCTCGATTATTCTTAATGTTTCAACGTAAATCCCAAGATTTTAATAGAAATGTTGGGTTTTTATTCAAGTTCTGAGACTATGAATTTCTTAACCCATGATTTCTTAAGCATTTCGCAGGGTGTATGTGTGTGTGTTGTGTGTGTGTGTGTGTGTCTGTGTGTGTGTGTGTGTTTGCTGGGGGCCCTCCCGAGCGATTTGCCTCCAGGGCCCCCTCTGCACGGTCCTGCCCCCCGCCCCGCCCCCCCCTGACGGCCCCCCGAGCAGCGGCGGCGGTGATGGGCATGGATCCTCACCAATTCCTTCGGTCGCAGAGCATGGGAGCCTGGCACACCCTCGACTTAGGAGCGAAAGAAGGACGTACATGTACATGAATCCACGCTGGTTTCGAGAGCACGCATTGCACAAATGTTCGTATCACGCGGCCGGTCTCGCGAATCGAGGGGCCGTGTTCATGTACATAGCTGGGCGCGTACGTCCTTTGTGGGCTCCCTATCGACTGGCGTCGATTAGCGTCTGGGAGTCGATGCGATAGCGCCGATTTCGCGTCGGCCAGCGTCGATGAGCGTCCATCCAGCGTCGATCGGCGCCGGCCAGCTTTGGATCCGCGTCGACTCGCAAGAGCCGACCAGATGGTCTGGGGCATGGGAGGCTCCCATGAGTTGCCACCGGAGATTCCCAGAGACGCGCCTGATCTCGAGGCTGCCAGTGCAGGTGATCCGAGGAGGGCAAGTCGGCATCGGCATGAGCTGTCGGAAGGGGTCCCCGCGGACAGCTCGGCCCGGCGCGGGCCCCCCCCCTGGCCCAGTGCGCGCCTCCAGCGCGCTGGGAGCGGCGCCCGAGGCGCTGCCGGGGAGGCCCCGACGCCGACGCAGGAAAGCCGCGCGGAGCTCCGACAGCTGATGTCTGTGCAGACTGTCCTGCTCGGGGCCATCGACCACCCGCCGTGGGCCTCGGCGAGCCACGGGCGCTGCAAGGTTCAGCATCGCCCAACCGATCCCCATCCCCACTGGGCCATGGTGTCTCAGCCCGACCGGGTCCCCCCGCCCAGGTGGGGGTAAGCCCCGCGAAAGCCGAAGGTGACAGAATATGCATGCACACATGTATGTATGTGAGTGTATGCTACCCCAACAGTGCTTGCAGCTAGGGCCCTTGTTTCGTTGTCTACGGGAACTGAACCTGAACCTGACCGTCAGCCTGGCAGCTATGTTGTCGCCGTCGCCGCCCCGTCGCCGCCTTGTCGCCGCGCGTCGTCTGGGCGTGACCGTCGGTCTGGCGGCTGTGTTGTCCCCGTCGTCACTCCGCCGCCGCCTCGTCGCCCCCCGTCGTCTGGGACTGACCGTCGTTCTGGCGGCCACGTTGGTGCCGCCGCCGCCTCGCATCTATTGCACCGTGCATACCCTCCTTACCAAGGAATTTGGATCTCCTACCCTCCCCCCCGCTGGACTGATCGGCACGCCCTGGGGATGTGCAGTTTATACATCTGATTCTGCCTCATCGCTCACTCTAAGTATGAGTTCACACCATCCCACCCTATGCGGGGTCGACCCCTTCGCCATCCTCGTCACATGAAACTATGCGCGCGCCTTCGGATATCAAGCATCATCAGTTTTCAAGAGCCCCTGAACAAGAAGACGAAGTGCACACTCGCGTGCGCATGCCGACATTCTTCAAAGCTGCGTACGGATTCCAAATCGGCTGTTCCGACAACCTAATCCAACGCATGGTTTCGTAACATGATTTGTCGTGACAGATCTTCGCGCGCGCTGTTGGGACTTCTTATGAAAAACCATCGGTTCTTCAAAACGTTCACCAATTGCGACCAAACGGGCCTCTCGCATGCGCATGTCGAAATCATTTCACCCTTGCGCGCGTGCTCGGGGGCTGGGGGGCTGGGGCACGACCCATGTCACATGATCCAGTGCGGGCCATTCGCGCGCGTCGGCCGCGCGCGCATGTTGAAATCTTTCCAAAATCTTGATCACCGACGCGTGGACACCATCATGGTCATCGGCGTGATCAGCATCAGCGCCGCCATTGACCTTGCCGTCGTCATCGTCACCGTCGTGATCAGGACTGCTACTACTATTATCCTCGCGTCTGCCGTTGTCGACGTCGCCATGACACCGCGCCCGCCCGGGTCACTGACTCTCGTTGACGTGCTCGCGCGTCAGTTTGGCCTGTGCGACGCGCTGGAAAGTGCCTATCGGTCATCGCCACCGCGGCCGCGTCGGTTTCGCGGCCGTTTTCCATGCGACCTTGCGCGCGCCAGTGCGGCCGCAGCGATGCGCCAACCAACGCCAAGCGATCCTAGCAGCCCACAGGCGCATGGATTTTGCAACTCGAGTTGCGGTTGGGTGGGTGGGATGGGTGCGCGGTCAGTGGAGTTGACGGTTTCATGTTCGGCAGGGTGGTTTGCACCGTACAGGTTGCACCGTGTACATACACATATATATATGTATATATATATATATATATATATGTTTATGTATATATGTGTATTGGGCAGTTCACATAGATCGCAAGGCATATCGTGCGCAACAGGTGTTGCAGAACATAGTCCGCACCACGTGGATTTCGCCACATTGATGGTACCGCAGTTGGTCTCCTGTCTAGAGAGGAAACTGTGTCTCCCTCTGGCAATATGAGTCCTCCTTGGTGATGTGCAATATGCACATGAGTTTGCCTCACCGTCCACTCGGAGTATAAAGCCAGATCATCCCAGTCAAACTTGGTCCCTTCATTCTTTCCAAATGATACTATTCCCGCGCACTCGTGTATAACAAACCCCTCGTGTTCAAGAGTCCTTTGCAAAAGCTGAGGCGACGTGCACGCGCGCGTCGTCGCGCGCGCATGCCAGAATCTTTCAAACACGTTCCTGGTTTCGTAATAATCCGTAAGGGCTTCGCCCCCTGCCGCCGGCTCCTTCTCTCGGAGAATGGGCCATGGAAGAGCTAAGTCATGAGGCCTTGGCGCTGTCGTGAAGCAGTATCGAAACTTCATGCGAAGCCGATTCGCAATCAGCAAAACCAACTGATCACAAGAGGGGTTACCACACCTGGCGATTGGTAAGACGTGTATGGTTTACGGGCTTGGTTACCACACCTTGCGATTAAAGGGCCGAGGGAGTTCTCGCAGTTTGGGTTGCCACGCCTTGCGATGGATGTGCGTGAAGGGTGGCACCGAATTTCAGAAATGTGGCAAATCCCTTGTGTTTTTGGACCCTGACCCCGCGGATCTGCGTAAGGGGTGGCGCCGAATTTCAGAAATGTGGCAAATCCCTGTGTTTTTGGACCCTGACCCCGCGGATCTGCGTGAGGGGTGGCACCGAATTTCAGAAATGTGGCAAATCCCCTGTGTTTTTGGACCCTGACCCCGCGGATCTGCGTGAGGGGTGGCACCGAATTTCAGAAATGTGGCAAATCCCCTGTGTTTTTGGACCCTGACCCCGCGGATCTGCGTGAGGGGTGGCACCGAATTTCAGAAATGTGGCAAATCCCTTGTGTTTTTGGACCCTGACCCCGCGGATCTGCGTGAGGGGTGGCACCGAATTTCAGAAATGTGGCAAATCCCTGTGTTTTTGGACCCTGACCCCGCGGATCTGCGTGAGGGGTGGCACCGAATTTCAGAAATGTGGCAAATCCCTTGTGTTTTTGGACCCTGACCCCGCGGATCTGCGTGAGGGGTGGCACCGAATTTCAGAAATGTGGCAAATCCCTTGTGTTTTTGGACCCTGACCCCGCGGATCTGCGTGAGGGGTGTCGATTTCGAGCCCCCCCAGCAATTCAGACAACGCGCCCAGGGGGTGCTAAAAATTTGGTTTGGCCTCCCTCCCCCTCGCGCGGTCAATCAACTAGTTACAGTAACCAGCAATAAGTCAACTAGTTACAGTAACCAGCAAGAAGCAGAGCTGTAACACTGGAAACTACAAGCTACAACTGGTACAGGAAACTGCGAACCTCGCTCCTACAGCCTGGTGGCCCCACAAGGGGGCCGGCGGATTTCTAAAACGAGTGTCCCTGACACAAATAAATTACACATGGTTTGCATGCGACCAAACGGGCCTCTGGCGCGCGCGTGTCGGAATCATCCGGACGCCCTTGCACGCATGCTGAGGAGGGGGGGCGGGCGCGATCCATGTCAAGTAATACCATACGGGCCACTCGCGCACGCGGGCCGCGTGCGCAAGTCGAAATCCTTCAACACGTTCATCGCGGACTCGTGGGCACCACCATCGTCACCGGCGTGATCAGCATCGGCGCCTTCATTGGCCTTGCCGTCGTCATCATGTCCAACGTCACCAGCATCGCTACTATCTTCACCGTGTCTGCCGTTGTCAACGTCGCCATGCTACCGCACCCGAGTAACGGACTCGCGCTGACGTGCCCGCGTGTCAGCGAGGCTTGCGAGATACGCTGGGACGTGCCCAACGGTCCGTGTCACGTCGGCCGCGTCGGTCGCGCTAGGCGGGCTGGCCGCTCTGCGCGCAAGCCTGCGCACGCTAGCGCGGCCGTTGCAGTAGTTGATTGTAGTATATTTGATTGTGCCCCGTATATTGCTCCGCGTCAGTCGCACAATCCATTTTGCTATAACCGCGCTGGTTCCGGTCCACGTTGGATCAGATATGCATGTATGCACGTTGCATTATATGTGGTTCAGTCGAAGTAAACAAATCTCGATGGTGTGATTCATGTGGGGCAATCTATGTAGCGCACACCAGTGGAACGCAACTCAAGATGTTGCAACACTATGCATCGGAATCCAAACCAATGCGCGCCAATGTAAACCAATCCAATGCAATGCCCTGCAAAGCGACGTAATGCAACGTCGCGCAAGGAAATGCAACGCAATGCGAGCCACGGCAGCACCAGTATAACGCAGTGCAGCGGAATGCCCATGAATGCGTAGTAATGAAACGCCGTGCAATTCAAAAACCAATGCAAAGCAATGCAGAGCAATGCAACACAATGCAACGCGACGCATTTGATATCAACGCAGTGCGATGCAAATTCATGCAACTCGACGCGCCTCAATGCAAAGCAATGCAACCCAATGCAGCGCGATGCAGCCCGGTACAGTTCAATGCAATACAATGCAACGCACTGCGATTGCAATTCAACGGCAATGTGGTTGCAATTCAATGCGAAATAATGCAAAATTGCAATGCAGTGCGGTTGCAGTGCAACGGGGGGGGGTAATCGGGCGGCGGCGACTGGCGGTAGCGGGGCCGCTGGTTAGGCGATTTGGCGATTTGGCTTCCTGCGGGGCGTCCTGGAGCGGCGACCGACGGGAACGGGGCCGCCATGGCAGCGGACGGGCCCAGCTCTTGAGGAGCAGTGCCCCCGGAGTGCAAGCAGCGCGCGGGGAATCCACGTTCCAGGCTTGGGGGGGGTCCGTCGGCCACTGGGGGCCAAGGCCACGCCGGTGGGGACAGGGATTGGTCAAACGCTGCTCATCACCACCCACCGAACCACCCCAACCCAACCCGAAGGCTCAGATTTACCCTCGATTTCTAGTTGGGGGGGGCCCGGGAACATCGAAAAAACACATATGGAGCCCATACCCCCCCCAACCCGAAATTCGGGTCTTCGGGTTGGGTTGGGGTGGTCTGGTAGGTAGTCAGCTCAGAGGTCACCATCAGGCCGAACAAGGGCATCCAGGGGGGGCGCAGGCTTCGATGGGGGCAACCGCCACAGGGAGGGGACGGGCTCGCAGGGAGCACGCGGGCCCGGACATCGGCGGCGAGCCGCCGATGGATTTCTCGGCTGGCCCTCGGCGGCGGGTCGGCACGCTGCGGGGCGGGGAGTGGGCGATCGGCCCCCGTCGGCGGTGCATCGCCGATTCCAGCTGGATGCTTCATTCCCTCCCTGGGCCAGTCCACCCCCATTCGGTATCGTTTCTCCGATCCCCCTCCCCATCTCCATGCCCTTGGAGACCCTTGCCAGATTGCCACCCCGGTTGGGGATATACACCCCTCGAAACCCGAAGAGCACGACCT
>CAUYUJ010017456.1:32500-118135 GCA_963575745.1 Prorocentrum cordatum | reverse complement strand
CACCACACCAGACCAACACAAAGAACACACAACACACAACACACAACACACAACACACAACACGCAACACACAACACACAATACCAACACCAACGCCAACACCAAGACAACACCACACCACACCACACCACACCACACCACACACGCAACACACACAACACACACAACACACACACACACCACACACCACACACACACACACCACACATACACACACGCACGGGGGGGCGGGGGGAAGTGGGGCCGAGCCCATTCGGGGGGGCGCGGGGGGGGCCCAGCCCATTCGCATGGTGGAGGCGGGGTGGCCGGATCCGGGACCATACATCGGCAATGTCGTGCCGAGTCCAGTTTAACGAATCCTCCTCCTGAGCTCTTTCCCCGGATTGTTCTCGAAGAAGGACAACGGTATAAACATAATTTTTTTCGGAGGTCCGCGTGGATCTCTTGGATCGGCGCTGGGCCCCTCCTGAGTCCTGGTGGCGCCTTTGGCGCCGCCCCTGGCGCGCTCCGCGCGCCAGGAAGGGGTGCCCGGCGCGGGCCCAAGAAGTCCGCGCGGAGCTCCGCACGCGTATGTTTGTGCAGTGTTTTTTCCTCCACGTCCCCACGCTCTCCCACGTAGGGCCCATTGCGATCCGATCGATCCGACTCGATATCGGCTCTGGCGCCAGCCCGACTCGACGCGATTCCGATTCTCGGGCGATCCGATGCGGCCCGATGCGTGCGTGGCGCTGCCGTGCATCATCGCGCCGCTTCGCTTCGACTCGATGCAATTCGGTTCCCATTCCGTGCCGATGCGGTCCGATTCGGCACCTTCGGCCACGCGCAGAGGGGGAATAGGGGGAGGGGGGAAGGCTTCTTAGAAGGCGCGGGCCTTGTCCGTAGAGGTAGGGCTGGCGCCTTCTGAGAAGCAGGGTGCTTCTAAGAAGCCTTCCCCTCTTCCCCTACCCCCCTCTGCGCGCCGCCAAGAGTTCCCGACCAATGCTGTCTGTTCCTGCCCCCGGAGGAGGAGGAAGGGGGCGCATGCGACGCCCTGGTCAGGGTCGACCGCCCGCGGCTTGCGCGGCACGCTCGGGGCCTCTACCTGCGGCAGGGGTCCCTGGTCGGCGGCCGGCCGTGGTATCGGGGCCCTGGGCGCCGCTTCCTCTGGTTCTCCGCCACCTGCCGGGAGGGAGCACAAGGAATTGTCGATTCCCAGGAGGACATGGGGAACTATGGGAAGTGGAGGGCAGACGAAAGTCCAGAAACCATATATAGAAACAAATGTGGTGCCTTGGATTTGTGTCTATTTATTTGTGTCCCTGGGCCCCTCAACATGTTCGAGCAATCGTGGATCGGTACAGTCAAGACGCTGAAATCAGGCCCGCTTGGGGCTCGGGAGGGGCTCGTGCTTCCGAACCGTTCCTTCGGTTCACGTCGTGGAAGCTGTTTGTGGCCCAGGTCTGCCGTGGCCAGAAAGGCCCCGTCGTTCTTTGTTTTTCGTTCCATTTCGTAGCAGGATGATTTTACAGTCGGGGCGTTGACCTAAGGAACCCTAAGTAAGGAACGAAGCCCCTTTTTTCCATAAGTTAACCTTCGATTTCCTGTCGAAAACACAAGGAAAGCCTGAGGCAAGCTGTGAAACACTTAAGGAACGCGGAGCCCCTCCCCAACGAAAATGGTTCCTTCTTCAGGGCCCCGACTGTACCCATGGGAAGCCGATGCCACTACCATTCCCTCGTTTCTGCCTTTTTGGGCCTTCCTGGAAGCCCGCCGTTCGCCACGGCTGGGATCGACTCAAACGATGGTCAGGACGCACCCAGGGGGAAGCCCCAGGAGTAGCAGTATCAGCATCTTTTGTTTCCCCAGCGAACGACCGGTTGAGGATCGATCGGGTGTTCGGGTGTTCTCTTGGAGGTTTTCTCGCGTCGGGATGCGTTCAACGAGCTGCGCCTCGTCGAGGCCGTTCCAGGAGGAGGAGAAGGAGAAGGAGCAGGAGGAGGACAAGGAGGAGGAGGAGCAGGAGGAGGAGGAACCCCCCCAGGGGGCCGACCGTAAGGAGAAGAGGTCGTCGCAGATCCGGGCTTGTGAGCAAAAGTCATTCTGGAAGGGGGGCCTGAGGGCAGCGAGGCTTTGCACCGCTCGGCGGGGCTCCTGGGGACCTCCCGCGCCGCGCGCGCCACGGGACCGTCAGAGAAAAGCGCTTCGGGATGAGGAGCCTAACCTCGGAGGAGAGGCCCTCGGGGGTTCCAGGGCCCGCTTCCCTCGGGCTCTCGTCTTTCGGGGGCGGCCCAGAGGCTCGGCATCGCTCGGACGCGTGCGCGTTTTTTTTCTCGGCGAGGGCCATCAGGGAGCATGCGGGATCATCTGGTGCAACACGCACACGCACGCGCACACGTACACACACGCACGCGCACACGCACACGCACGCACACGCGCACGGGCATGCGCACGCGCACGCGCACGCGCACGCGCACGCGCACACGCACACGCACAGGCACAGGCGCAGGCACAGGCAGAGGCACATGCACAGGCACAGGCACAGGCACAGGCACAGGCACAGGCACAGGTACAGACTCAGGCACACCGCATCACAAGACACCACAACACACCACACCACACCACCCCACCCCTTCCCACCCCACCCCACCCCACACCACAACACAACACAACACAACACGCGCACACGCGCACACGCACACACGCACACACGCACACACGCACACACGCACGCACGCACGCACGCACGCGCACACAGACACACGCACGCACGCACGCACGCACGTACGCACGCGCACACGCGCACACGCGCACACGCGCACACGCGCACACGCGCACACGCGCACGCGAGCACGCGCGCACGCGCGCACACGCGCACGCACGCACACGCGCACACGCGCACACGCGCACACGCGCACACGCGGACACGCGCACGCGCACACGCGCACGCGCACGCGCACGCGCACGCGCGCGCGCGCACGCACACGCACACGCACACGCACACGCACACGCATACGTGACACGCACACGCATACGTGACACGCACACGCCCACGCCCACGCTCTCCCCGCCCCGCCCCACCCCACCCCACCCAATAGCACAGCACCCCACCCCACCCCACCCCAATCCACAGCACAGACAAGCACACACGCCGCACAATACCGCACCACAACCTAAGCCAACACAGCACAACACACCACAACACGGCACACCCCACCCCACCACACCCCACCCCGCACCACGCACCCCACCACACCACACCACAACACAACACAACACACCACGACACATAGCGCACAGCGCACATCGCACAGCGTACAGCGCACAACGCACAGCGCGCAGCTCAACACAGCACAGCAGAGCAGAACATAACATAACATGACATAACATACCAAAACGCAACGCAACACAACACAACACACCACAGCAAAACACAACGTAACGCAGCGCAGCGCAGCGCAGCGCATTGCAGCGCAACGCAGCGCAGCGCAGCGCAGCAGAGCACAGCACTGCACAGCACAGCACAGCACACCACACCACATCACACTACACACCACCACACCACACCACACCACACACAGCCCCACCCCACACCACACCACGCCGCGCCGCGCCACACCACACCACACCACACCACACCGCACCACACGACACCACACCACACCACACCACACCGCATTACAACACAACATAACACAACCCAACACAACTCAACACAACACAACACCACACCACACCACCCCACCCCACCCCACACACCACACCACACCACACCACACGACACGACACGACAAGACGCGACACTCCACGACACGACACGGCACACACACACACACCACACACATACACATACACATACACATAGAGATACACATCCACATACACATATAATCTACATACACATATACATACACATACAAACACACACACACCTACACACACTTACACACACTTACCCCCACCTACATAAAACTTAAACGCTTACACACACTCACACACCTACTTTCACGCACTGACACTCACACACACACACACTTACACACACACTTGCACACAAACACACACACACACACACACGGGGAATGGACGTCGGAGCGATGGCGAGGAGAGGGGTGATGACTAGGGTGGGTGGTATCATGGCCAGGGCCATGATTCGCAGGCGATATTTCTTCCCACATCCCCAAGTTTCGCCTGAAAAGATTGGCCGTCCAGACAGGGGGGGACTCTTGGATACACCCCCGGGAAGCTATTCGGACGCACGCCCATCGAGGATGGACGCCCCCTGTTGTGTATCCCAGGGCTGGGCCAAAATCTTTGGTCCAGTCGAAGGCCCCTCGGCCCCTCAACATCGGGGAATTCGAGTCGCCATATCCCCGGTTAGCGACACATCTCCCCAGGTTTCATGGTCCGGTGCGTCCCTTGGGCCCCCCCCCGCGTCCGCGCACGCCCCTCGGGCCACGACTTCCGACCCCCTCCTCTGGCCCCCCCCCCCTTCGGATGCCCCCGACGTCTGCCTCGCGCCCCAAGGTTCTGCTGGGCGCTTGACGAGTGGATGCTCAGCACGAGCTCCCCCCGCGAGGCCGCCGAGGAGGGCGACGCGGGCGGGGACAGTCGGAGAAGAGAACGCGGCACGAGCATGACTCTTGTGCAGTCGCAGGGGGTCCGTTTGGGGATCGCTCCTCCTCCCTTCCCCTCCTCCTTCCTCCCTCTCCTCCTCCCTCCCCCATCCTCCTCCCTCCTCTTTCGTCCTTCTCATCTTCTCCCATTCTCCTCTCCTCCTCTCCTCCTCTCATCTCGGGGCGGGCGCCCCTCGGCTGGACCTCTCAGCCTTGGCGGTAGGGCCTCATGCACCGTGGGTTTCGTCCGCACAGTCGACGCTTGCTCTCGGGGGACGTTTTGCGCAGCTTGGTCGGGAGCCTTGGGACGGGGGTCAATGCAAGCGGGGATCAGAGAGCCGTATCTTGCAGGATCTTGAAGGGCCAGGGGCGCACTGACCCGGTTTTGGGTGCGGGATCCTGCAGGATCCTGCAGGATCTTGCAAGGCCTGACTGACCCAGGTCTGGATTGACCCTGGTCAGCGTGCCCTCGACTTGGGCCTTTGGGCCGTCTGCTCACCCCTGCGTGTGGTCGCTCGGGCCAGGCGGCAATGGTTAGGAGGCTGCCTGATTGCATTGGGGGTGCACTTTCAGGGGTCCGCGTCGATCTCTTCGGTCGGCACTGGACCCCGCGGAGCGCGCCAGGGACGGCGTTGGAGGCGTTGCAGGGGGTGTCCAGCGTCGATTGCAAGGGATCCGCGTGGACCTCTGGAAGGCTTTCCCCCCGCTCCCCTCTCGTGGCCGCCCTCGTTTTTTTTCCCTCCTGTCGCACGCTGGACAATTCGCCGTTCGGTTGCCCCGATTAGCCTCACGCTGGTGCGGACTGCCTCTGCCTCGCTGCCGGCGAAAAAAGTACCTCTGGACAGTTGTGCTGGTGCTGTGTTTTTTTCTTCGGGACATGTGCCCGCGCTTCGCCAATGCGCCATCAAGGAGCATTCTTCCGTTCGATATGGGCGCCGATCCATGGTACATTTGGCTTCCCGCGGAGGCTTCCTGGGTCAGCGCTCGAGGCATATCCGTGACGTGCTACCAGCGAGAAGGCAGCGAACCTACAATGCCAGGTGATATTAATACGGAGCTCTAGGCTGCATATGGCGCTCAAGGACAGTTGCATCTCTTCGCCTTCGAATTTTGATAATAATCTGTTGTGTGCATCAAGCATTCGTCGGTGATCATTTCACCTTCAGTTGCTTGGCGCGGAAGCGAAATTATCTGGTGCGTTGGTTATATATCTATGAGTCCATTGCAGCGCATGCTTGAAACAACAACATCCATCATAATCACTGATGCTTCGCGTATCCCATCCAGCAGCGATGTTGGGGATGATTCTTGACGAGGGGAACTCTTGAGACCAATTTGGAGCCTTGGAAGCCCTCTTAGAACCATCTTGGAGGACATCGCTCCAACAGAGGGGCTGCGAGAATTAGGGTTGCTGGGTTGCCCCCCCTGGGGGTGGTCTTGGAGCCAGGTTGGGAGCTTTTGGGGCTCTCTTGGGACCTCATTGGGGCCTTCTTGGAAGTATTGGGGACGCTCTTGGGGCCATCTTCAAGGATATCGATCAAATAGGGGGGCGGGCTGGGTCCTTACTTCGTGCCCCGTCTCCCCTCTGAAGGCCCCCAATCATGTCTCTTGGAGCCCTCTTGTAGCGCTCTCGGGGCAATCTTGGGGCACTCGTGGGCCCTCTTGGAGCCACCCTAGAGGCTGCAAAAGCGCATCGCAACCGCAAGGGCGAGAAGGCAACACTCATATTGTTTTACCCGGAAGTTGTTGACTGATGCTGGCCTCTCGGGGGCGCCCTTGGGAGGCTCAGTGGCCACTCGAGGCAGTCTTCGAGCAGTCTTGAGCCCTAGTTGAGGCATCTTTGCGGCAAGCAATCGTCCTCCCTCCTCTTCCTCCCTCCTCCCTCCTCCCTCCTCGTCCTCCTCCTCCTCCTCATCCCTCCTCCTCCCTCCTCCCTCCTCCTCCCTCCTCCCTCCTCCTCCTCCTCCTCCTCCTCCTCATCCTCCTCCTCCTCCTCCTCCTCCTCCTCCTCCTCCTCCTCCTCCTCCTCCTCCTCCTCCTCCTCCTCCCGCCGCGCGCGGTGGGCGGCGCCTTCGCCGCGGGCTTGCTCTGGGCCTTCAGGACGCATCGGCGATGCGTTTCGATGTGTGCGAGCCCGACGCTCTTCGACGAGGGGCTCCACGACAGAGCTGATGTATACCCCCACCTTGGTTCGTTCGCCGGGTCTAGGAAAGATGCGTAGGATATTCCCTAGATCTACGGAACATTCGACGTGTTTTTCGTAGACCCGACGTGCAACCCAATTTCGGGGTAAGCCAATTCTGTAGTCGATCTCCTATTCGACGCATCACGGACAAGGCGCGACCGTCCAGCCCCCCATCGACTGGGATCCCCCTGCGCCCGAGAGGCCCCCGCACGGTGTGGTGACCACGCCGTGTGTTGAGTCCGTGGGGAGTGTCAGGGCCACCGCACGGTTTTGGGATTTGGGTCGTTCTCGGAGGGTGTCTCAGCTCGGGCGATTCCGGCCTCACCAGGGGCCCGACACTGTGCAGTGACGGACCGTGCGGTGAGGGGATCTCGAGTGGGTCGTTCTCAGAGGGTGTCTCGGGCGATTCCGGCCTCACCAGGGGGACCCGACACTGTGCAGGTGACGGACCGTGCGGTGAGGGGATCTCGAGGTCGCCGCGCGGTTGTGGGACCACGCGGCTGTGGGACCCCCAAGCTCGGCGCCTCGAGTGGACACGTCGGGGCTGAGCAGCTTCGTGCCCTGGCATCCGCATGCGATCCCCAGCGGATCACGAAGGAGCGGAGGGAACACCTCTCGAGATTCGAGAGGAAATTGCCCCCGAAGATGCAGCTGTTTCCGGTAGCAAACCATGGGAGCCTGGCGTACCCTCTTTATTCCGTCTTGAGCGTCGATGAGCGTCTTGGAGTCGATGAGATAGCGTCCGCTCTGCGCCGAGTTGGCGCCGCTTCGGCGCCGGCCAGCGTCGCTTTGGCGCCCACCGGCGTCGAGTCGCACGCGCCGGCGAGATGGCACGGGCGGCTCCTCCCGCGCTGTCACCGAGGCTGCTGCGTGCTCACCACCCACCAAACCACCCCAACCCAACCCGAAGACCCAAATTTATCCTCGATTTCCAGTGGGGGGGGGTCGGGGAACGTTGAAAAAACACATGGTATCCGTACCCCCCCCAACCCGAAATTCGGGTCAAATTCGGGTCTTCGGGTTGGGTTGGGGTGGTCTGGTAGGTAGTCACGTGCTGCCTCGCCATCGCACCCGAGGCCGAGTCCACCGCCCTGCCCTGCCCGGCCCGAGCCCTCCACCCGACCCGAGGGGCGCGCGGCGCGCGGCAGCCCCCCGCGCCGCGCCGGCCGCCGCGGGGCGCCCAAGAACCCCCGCGCCCGCCCTTCGCGCGCGGAGCGGCGGCGAGCGACGGGGGGGGAAGGAGGAGGAGGAGGAGGAGGAGGAGGAGGAGGAGGAGGAGGAGGAGGAGGAGGAGAGGAGGAGGAGGGGAGGAGGAGGAGGAGGAGGAGGAGGAGGAGGAGGAGGAGGAGGAGGAGGAGGAGGAGGAGGGAGGAGAGGGAGGAGGAGGCGGAGAAGGCCTTCTCTCAAGTCGCACCTGCCCCCCTACAGGGGGATTTTTCGGAGGCCTGAAAGTGGGCACCAGCACCAACACAAGAAGGTGTCCTCCACAGGGGGAAGATGATATCCTAGATTTCGGTGTTGGTGGCAGTGTGTCGGTCTCCTTGGCAGTCAGAATATTACCACCATCACCGAGATCGGAATTCCTCTTCCCTCGGTGGAGGCACACCGCCGGTATTGATGTTGGTGTCAACCTCTAGGGCTGTCAGTTTTCGACGAAAATTAAAACATACCCCACAAATACTCCAAAAAGGTTAAAACATATTCGAAAAATAGTCCCCAGACTTTTTTTGGAGTATTTGTTGGATCATTTTCTAGGTATTTTTTAATTCTTCATCGAAAATCCCCCTGTAGGGGGGCAGGCCCGACTTACGCCTTCTCGGAGCCCAGACCCCCTCGCGCTGTGACTCGATCGGGACGAGAGGTTTGTCGCGCCCTTCGGTCTCTGGGGGCCCTCCCCGGGCTTCGGGGGACCGTCAAAGGAGGGCTCGGGATGAGGAGCCGCACCTGGAGAAGGCGTCGAGGCCTCTGGGGGTCGACGCTGCGAACAAATCACGTTTTTGGGGGGTTTGGGAAGGCAGCGGGGCTTCTCAGAACGCCTCTCCGGCCTTCGTGGAGAGGTTTTTTTGGTGTCTTCGGGGGAGGGTCAGAACACTCCTCAGAAGGCCGGGGGCCTGCCGAGCCTTCTGAAAAGGCCCGCGTTTTTTTTGGTTCTTATGAAAAGGAAGACAGTTATGGGGTTGAGAGGATCGGGTTGGGAGAAACGACCAGGTCATCCATATTGTGTCCAGTATGCTAGAGATGTTTCTTACACTCTCGTGCCGACGTCGTGAGTTTTTCACCAGGTCTCGACCCCTTATTGAATGTCCCGAGGCCCGGTGAGGGCCCCCGGAGACCGAGCAAATAGCGACAACCATCTCCCGCTGTGATTCTTTCACACCACGCAAAGAGGGTCTGGGCATGTCGTCCTCATTCCTTTTTTCGAGGGCCCCCAAAAGGGGCGGTGACCACACCGTGCGGTGAGTCGGTGGGAATTCGGGGTCACCGCACGGTTTTGGGACTCGGGTCCCTCTCCAAAGACGTTTCGGGCGACAGGGGCCTCCAGGGTCCCAAAATTCGCGGTCACCGCACGGTGTGTCACCGCACCGTTTCGGGAGTCCAAATTTTTGCAGGCAACCCAGTGCGTCTTGGACTTTCTTGAACGGGCGCCGCAAGGCCGAGGCGCACTCGATGTGGATGCACAAGCCTCTGGGGCCCCGAAGACCATCCCTACCCAGTGCGCCTCGGGCTTCCGGGGGCGGGCGCCCAAACTCCCAGCTGCAGTGGATATGGATAGGGATGGTTTTCGGGGCCCCAGAGGCCAGCTCGCAGAGCCGAAAGATCTCAGGCGGCGTGCCGTCGCTCGCCGCCGAGCGGAGGCCCCTTCGGGATGGCCCGCGCCCGCGCTGGGGCGCGGCGGCGGCGGGGCTCGGCGGCCGCGGCGGCCGCCGCGGCCTGCGCGGCGGCGGCCTGCGCGGCGGCGGGCTGGGCGGCGGCCGCGGCCGAGGCGTCGGGGCGGGCCCCTCCCCGTACCCGTTCCCATCCCCCCTTCCTCCTCCTCCCTCCCCTCCTCCCTCCTCCTCCACCTCCTCCTCTCCTCCACCTCCTCCTCTCCTCCTCCTCCTCCTCCTCCTCTCCTCCTCCTCCTCCTCCTCCTCCCCTCCACCTCCCCTCCTCCCCCCTCCTCCCTCCCTCCCCTCCTCTCCTCCTCCTCCTCCTCCTCTCCTCTCCTCCTCCTCCTCCTCCTCCTCCTCCTCCTCCTCCTCCTCTCCTCCTCCTCCTCTCCCCTTCCTCCTCCTCCTCCTCCTCCTTCTCGTCCTCCTCCTCCTCCTCCTTCTCCTCCTCTCCTCCTCCTCCTCCTCCTCCTCCTCCTCCTCCCTCCTCCTCCTCCTCCTCCTCCTCCTCCTCCTCCTCCTCCCCCTCGAGGGGCCGTGTATTGTTGGAGGCGATTGGAACATGTCACCTGATGAGGTTGAGATCTCCGGGTTCAGAAGCTTTGCAGGGCTCATGCTGGTAGCTACGAAGTTGCATACCTGTCGAGGGGGCACGGGTAGCTCTGTAATCGTTTTCTTTGGGTCTGAATGGTCCGTGCATGCGCGCGTACAAGAATACCCAGCTGGACTTCCGTTGGACTAAGCGGCCCCATCGTCCAGTGTAGCTGTCTAGCGCCAATCAGGTTTTAAAGTCCAGCGTCTGGTGTACACGGTAGCGCAGGCACTGCCTCTTAAAGGCCCCATTGGACCCCAGCCCTCTCCTCCTGCTTGGGATCTCGTGATGGGCCTGGTTGAGCGGTGTCGTGAGTTGGCGCATGATGAGAAGGCTGATGCAGGGTTGGTGCACCAGTTGTTGTCTGATAGTTGCAGGTTTGTTCAATTGACTGCTCGTTACGTCGGGGCTTGCACTGGGGTTGCGAATGGTAACTTTGGCGGGTTTGGGCGCCAAGTTGCTCCGCGCTGGGTCAACGTCGAATACCCCGTCCCCGATGTAACCGAGAAGTGTTCAATTGCTGAAGGCTGGCAGTGGCTGCGCAACTGCATGTCTCATCTCATCAAACTTTCGGAATTGGATAGCATGTCTGACGCCTGTCAGGGCGTAGTGCTCGCTGAGCTCGCAGTTTTCCGTGACAGCGAGTACCCAGGTTTTGGGTTGTGCGCGAGATTTGATAATTCGGTGGGTCAGGCTCGGATGCTCATTTGCAATGAATTCATGCGTGAGCAGGTCAGCGATTTTCTCGAAGACATCTCGGTAGATGTTGACGTTGCTGTAAAAGGCGAGTCGAAGGAAGTCCAATCTAGTTGGAGCGACTGGTGCAAGACTGCCAGCATGGGAGGAGCCAGGGGCCCCCACAGGTTCACGAAGGTTCGGAGCGTTGTTTTTCTCCCACGGTTGTCCAATACCCTCGAGGCCCCAGTGTTGACTCACATGGTGTTGTGCAGCACGAGCTGCAGGTCTATCGGAAGCCCTGGCGAGCGACGTCCACTCCGCCGACTGCCTGGATCCCTGATCGGGCTAGTTTTCCCCGGGCTTCTCCCGGCGAGGTTCGCCGAGTGATTCCGAGTTTCTCGGAGACTACGGCCAGGTCCCTGGACCAGTTTCATCCCAGGCTCTTTCTGCTGCTTGACGATGACGGTCTAGAGGTGTTGGCCGGTTTCTGGCAGTGTTGTGAGTTGATCGGCCTCTTGGCCCAGCAGTCGCTGTGGGTGCTCATGCCAATGCTGCCCAAGCCTGTCAGTGGCCATAGGTTGATAGTGCTCTATAGCGGCATGTATCGCATATTGCGGCGGTTGCGGCGACCGATGTTCTTTTCTCTCTTGGAGGAGGTGGAGCGCGGGTACTGGGGGGCGAGTCAGGGAGGAGTTCGGTGGATTGCGCTTGGGCGCAAGCGGCGAGAGCCGAGGCAGACGTGGCCTCGAGTCGCTTCAGTGTGCCCACCGTAACCGATTATTCGAAGTATTTTGAAACGATCCCTCTGGTCTCGCTGCGAGATAAGTTTCTCGCGCTAAAGGTGCCCACTGCATTTACGAACATCGTGTTTAAAGTGTTGCGCGCTCCTCGAGTGTTGCGATTGCGTCAGCATCACTCTGAAGGGGTCTCTCATGCAGAGTTCGGGCTCCCCGCAGGGGATTCTTTCTTTGAGTGATATCAGTATCAAGGTGCACGCAGTTGAATCGTTCGAATGGTTCATTGCTCGGCAGCCTCCGCTTGTGACGTTCACGTCGTACATTGACGACTCTGGGCTACAAATTTCAAGCAGTGACAGTGGGCAGGCTGTGCAGCTCGCGATAGAGGCTGGGCGTGATTTTTATGCTGCGAGCAAAACGGTGAATGCTTCTGTCAACGACAAGGTGGCTGTAGTTGCTAGTGACACCAAATCGCTCGTGCCACTGTTCGAGGCTTGGGCCTTGAGCCGGCAGTTGCAAAACACTCTGCAATGTACCTTGGGGTTGATGATGCCTCAGGGGCAAGACGGTCAGTCGCTCGAGCTCGCGTTAAACAGCGTTCTCGCCTATGGGGCATGAAGCTGCGTTTGACAAAGATGCGGCGCTTCAAAGCTCGAGCCCCCAACTGGGAGGCAAAGCAGGGTCTGACTAAAGTCCTTCGCTCGGGCGTTGCTCCAGCGTCTTCTTACGGATTAGAGGTGTTGGTTCTTGGGAGGCTGAGCTCAACATTGTGCGACGGGCTCAGTCCAGGAGCGCGCCGCCGTCCCATGGGGGCACGAGCGCCTCTGGGAAGGAGGTTTTGTATGGTGAGTGGGTCACTCGTCCTGCTGTAGGTCCAGTTCCTCAGTGGTGTCGCATGCTCTTGAATGCCCAGGTCGATTCCACTCGCGCCCTCATCCCCTTCCAGGAACCCCTCCAGCTTTGGGAGCAGGCTCGCGCGAGCGACGCCGGCGATTGGAAGTCCAGCCGCGGCCCACTTTCGCGCGCCACTCTGTCTGCTCGCCGTGCTGGTTGGCACGTAAGTTTCGGGCGCCCAGTGGCTTGATTACTGGGGCAATGCCGTTGACATCAGCAGGGCCCCTCCTCGCCTCCTCCTCGACCTCCTCCGAGACGGCCTCCAGCGCGAGGCTAAGTTTAAACTGGCTCGACATCTTGGGAAACCAGCTGGCACGCGCGCTACGTTTGACCTCTTCAGAGGGAGCATGTGCGCGCGAGGTAAGCAGCAGACGCGTCAGCAACAATTTCTCTTTCTTTCGTGCGCGTGTGACGCTATTTGGACCGAAGCGCGCGCGTGCGATGCAGGGTATCTCACGGATGGCCTGTGCAAATGGTGTGGAACAGCGTGATACCTTGCACCACCGTCTGCACGTTTGTCCTCGCCCTGAGGCCGTCGAGGTCCGGGGCGAGTGGGACTTCCAGCGGCGATTCTTGAGGAGGGGGCGCGCAGCGATGATCCTGTGTTCACTCGCAGTCTGTGTTCAGCGATGTGGATGTGCCCCCTCCCTCACCAGCTCCCACTGCGAGATTTTGTACGGCGCAAGGGCCGACTTGGGTATGCGGCCTGAGCAGCTAGCGACCCTGGCAGGAAATGTGGTAGCGCTCGCATTGGCGGCAGACGGGAGCTGCACCAAGCAGGCCCTCCGCTGCCTGCATCGAGCGTCGTGGTCAATCGCCCTGCTGGAGCAAGGCGCCGCATCTCTCTTAGCAATTTTGAGGGGTATAATTCCGGGGGGTCTGCCGCAGTCACCGGCGATGGCTGAACATGCTGCAGCCGCGTTGTGTGGCCAAGTAGCGGATCGCTCCACTTTTCTGGCCCTGGATTGCACAGCTGTTGTTTGCCAGTCCCAGAGGCCCCTACGGAAACAGCTTGTTGGAACCAACGAGTTTGCTGGTGCTCGGCGCTTCGCCCATGAACTAACAGGCGCAAAGTTTTTGCCCACCTTCCATGTGAAGGCCCATCGAAAGCTGGAGGCTCTCGAGGCCCTGGAGGGTGATGAGAGGCGTTTTGCTTGTGCGAATCGTGCGGCGGATGAGCAGGCGAAGAAGGCCCTTGAGGGACACCCGCGGCCGAATCCCAGTTTTTGACAGCGTGTTGAGTTGTGCCAGGATCGAACCAGTGCTTTTTTGAAGCTTGCGTCGGCAGTTCTCCCGCTGCATAGGAACGAAGTCAGGTGGGCGAGAGCCCCGTTCTTCTCAGCCGCAGTCGGCAGAGTCGAAACTGGCATACGCGGCGTCGATCAGGGTTAGGCGTGCAATGCAGGCACTGTTGGATGGTGTGTGGTCGACCCGATCGGCCAATGACTGGATGTCGTGGCCCACCTCCTGCTTTGCAGAAACTGCTGCGTGAACCCATGGGGGACCTCCTCGTCGCCGTGTCGGGTTCGGCTCTTGATGCTCCTCGGTTTGAGGCCCGCGCGGGGCCCGCGTCGCGAGCAGCAGGTTCTGCGTTTGAATTGCGGGGGCTGGAGCCAAGGGAGAACCGCGAAGCTCGCCGAGGTCTGCCAGAAGCCAACGCGTAAAGGACTGGATGTCCTGAGCCGTTTTCGGCGAGGCCTTTGCCCGGACTTGAAAGTCCGTGAAGTGCTTGATCAGGCCTTGCCTGTGGCATGGCCTGGTTTTGAAACGGATGCTACTTCGAGGTGCGGTCTGCCTGTTATATCAGTGCCGCGAGCTTTCTCGGATGTTCCCTCAGCCCCCGACCATGAACATCGAATGGCGGCCTTGGTCGCCAAAGTTGCAGCCAAAGACGAGGCTGCGCGAGCCTCAGGGGCGATTTAACTCGGGTCGATCCCCCCAGTTTTTTTGGCGCTGCCACCTCCCGACCTTCAGGCGCTGTCCATCCATCCTCCCCCTCCTCCTCCTCCTCCTCCTCCTCGTCCTCCTCCTCCTCCTCCTCCTACTCCTCCCGCGCGCGGTGGGCGGCGCTTTCGCCCGGGGCTTGCTTTGGCCATGGGCCTTCCAGGTGGGGTCGGAGGGTCGCGCCGCATCGCCGAGGCATCGCCGATGCTCGGTCGCAAATCATGGGAGCTTGGTATACCGTCTCGACTCCAGCCTTGGTGTCGACTAGCGTCGACTAGCGCCGGAGAGTAGATGAGATAGCGCCGATTTAGCGTCGTTTAGCGTCGACTAGCGTAGATTTAGCATAGATTTGGCGTCGATTCGCAAGAATCGACAAGATGGTATGGGAGGTTCCCATGAGTCCATGAGTTGCCACCGAACGATGCATCGGCGATGCGGCTTGATGTGGAGCCCGACGTTCTCCACGCCGATGTCGCCGATGCATCGCCGACGCGTCGCCGGCGCATCGCCGGTGCATCGGCGACGCGTCGGCGATGCGGTGCAACCTTTGGCACCATCAAATCCGACCCCATCTAAGAGGCCTCTCGTTGCCCGCGCGGCGCGGGCCCGTCCAGCCCTTCCCCCCATCATCGCCGAACGCGGCGCGGCAGCAACGGCTCCCGCGCCCAGGTTCCCCCCCCCCTCCCCCCGCGCGCCTTCCCCGGAAGCCAGTCTTTGCAAGCGCATGGGGTTATCTTCGAACTACTTATTCGGGTGGTGGTGGGGGGGAACTCACCGACAACAGCTGCGATGACTGTGATGGCGATGAGATGGCGGCGTTGCACGATGACGACGCTGATGGTGATGATGAGTAATGGTGATTGTAATGAAAGCGACACAGCCGCCATGGAGCTCACACCTCATATATGCGACCTCACAATCGCTCCCAACCGATTGACCCCACCATCAGTTTCATTATTTATGTCACTATCGATCTCAATATCGATCTCACAACCGATATCGCCATTGATCATACGATCGGTCTCACAATAGATCTCATTTTCGATTTCACGATGGATCCCTAACAGATCTCACTCACGTTCTCACAGCGAATTGGCGTCTAGCACGCTCGGGACACCAGCGGGGCAATATCGGGGCACCACCGACCATCGGATCACCACCGGGCCAAAGAAATGCCACCACAACGGACTTTACGGTCGCGAGTTTCGCCAGACCATTCTAAGAACAAGGCATGTGGCAACGGCGGCGACGATAGTAGCAATGATGACTCGCACTCTTCTATTCTGCAAGCCTGGTCGTGCAGAAGCTGGCGGCTCAGGACCCGACAGTGACTGGCAGCGTGCGCCAAATTAACCGCTCTCACTGCTCCTTCGCGCCCGCTGCTGTTGGAGCGCGCGCTCTCTGCGCTTACATATCTTGCGCAGCCTGCCTGCGCGCTGGACACCAGTGCGCCCGCAATGGAGACAAATCCACACCGAAGCCCGATGTTGACCAGACGCGCGGCCGGTCTGAGATGCGCACCTCTGCCCGCTGCCGCGCCCGCAGTAGCGCCGCCGCGCGCGCCTTGCGCAAGCGCTGCGGCTGCGTTCCCGACACTTCGCCTGGCAGAGCCCGGGCTTGGCCATCGGCGGGCCACCAGAATCCACGTTTGCGAAGCTGCCTGGCAACGTGTGCACTGACTGCGCGCGCGCACATGCACGTGTTCCGTCACTGTAAACCGTGGGTCCTTTCGAAATGCGCATGTGCCGTGCAGCTCTCTGGCGCTAGACAGAAAGAACTACCGATCTTTGAAGGCATGTGTTCTTGTATATGGTCGGCGGCGAAGTCGTGCGTCCACAGGGGCTAACACTGAAGCGACCCACCGTGATGAGCGCAGTCTGGCCAACGTTCGGGCCTTCATGCGCACCCGACTCTGAGGAGTGCGCAACCACCATGCTGCAGAATGAAAGCAGCGGCACACGGTGGCGAACGAATGCTGCCAGGCGCTTCGTGAGGACAGGCCAGGCCAGGGAGTCGATCCAAACACACGGGCCTCTGGATCGGTTGATCGCCGTCCCCAGCTTGAGACGGTGCCTTTTCCCAGCACCGGCGCGGCAGCGCTGGACATCAGCCGGGCGGACGCACGGGCGCGCTGAAGTGGCCGCGTCGGACACCGAATGGCCAAACACCAGAAGCGCCAGCACCACTGGAACACCGTCGAGACCCCACTTGGACACCATCGAGACGAAGACAATGCCACCATTACTGCGCTGCGACTGGTGATTCCGAGCGGGATAGCTGCCTGCTGGTGGCCAGGTGATTCTGGTTGTGATGATGATGATGATAATGATGATGATGATGATGATGATGATGATGATGATGATGATGATGATGATGATGATGATGATGATGATGATGATGATGATGATGATGATGATGATGATGATGATGATGATGATGATGATGATGATGATGATGATGATGATGATGATGATGATGATGATGATGATGATGATGATGATGATGATGATGGCTCAAGCCTCACTTGGACCCCGTCTGGGGTCCAAAGGGGGTGCGAGCCCCGTTGCCTGTCTGGCTCAGTGGCGCCGCCCCCCCGGCCCGCGCGTAGGGTAATCCGCGCGCGAGGCCGCATGCCGGGCGGCCGCCGCGGCAAGCCGCCGGCTGGGGGCGGCCCCGCCGTGTCGCCGCAGCTGGGGAAGGCGCTGCTGGCCGCATGCCGGGCTGCTGGGATGCCTGGGCTGGGGGGCGGCGGGGGGCAGCAGAGGCAGCAGCGGCAGCAGCAGAAGCAGCAGAAGCAGGGGCAGGAACGCAAGGCTCCGGAGGGCCCGCGGCTGCCTCTGTGGGGCTGCTCCTGCGGGGTTGCCGACAATTGGGCTTGTCGGACTGCCTGCCGTGCATGTGGCCGCCGTGGCCCGCGCGCTGCCGTAGGGAACACGCCGCCCCCCGGAGCGGCGCGCCCTCCTCCGGCGGCTGCTGCTGGGCGGACCTGGGCGCAGGTGGCGGGTGCCGCGGGGGCACCCCCAGGCGCGGCTCAGGCGGCGGCGGCAGGGCCGCAGTCGGCGGAAGCCCCTCGCGACCCCGCTCCGGCAGCGGCGCCGACGGCTGCGGAGCGCCTCGCAGGCCTACGGGCCCGCATCGCCGCCTTCCAGCCGTTCCCGGAGTGCGCCGCCACCGTGGTGCAGTTGGAGGCGGAGGCGGCAGCCATTGTGGAAGCAGAGCGGGCTGCCCGGCCGCTCGAGCGCAGGCTGCAGTCGGCGGTGGACTCCCTGCGCACGCGGTCCGCGGCGGCCCAGAAGGCGCGGCAGGCCGCCCTGGACGCGCAGGAGGTGGCCGATCAGGCTGTCCAGGCTGCCGCGGCGATGGAGGCCCAGGCGGTGCACGCCGAGGCCGAGGAGGCGGCCGCCCAGCAGGCGCTGGTGGCGGTGCAGGCCGAGGCCGCCGCTGGAGGAGCCGCTGCGCCCGCAGGCGGGCCCAGCGCGCCTGGGGGAGGGCTCGATGCGGCCTTCGAGGCGATGGCGGCCGCGGCGTCCCCCGCCGCACAGGCCGCGGTGGTCGCTCTGCTGGCGCAGCTTCGCGGGGTGTTGGCGGCGCCGCCAGGTGGCGCAGGGCTTGTTGGGCCTGCCGGTGGTGCGGTGGCGGCGGCAGGCCCAGGCGGCGAATCAGGGCTGCACGGAGGCGCGGCGGCTGCGGCGCCGGCCGATGCGCGCATGCCTGCCGCCGATGCTCCTGGGGAGGCCGGACCTCCGCCGGCTCCGCTCGGCAGCGGCAGGCGGCGCGCGGCCTCCGCAGGCGCGAGGGCTGCGCGATGGTACTCCCCGCTCCGGGCGGGGTCCGAAGACGGCGACCGCTCCCGTTCCACGGACCGCGGAGGCTCCCCAGAGGCCCGCATTCCGCTCTTCGCCCAGCCCGCGCACCTGCCGGCCGGGCAGCGGACTCTGCCCTTGCGGCGATGCGCGCGCCTTGCCGCAGCGGCACCTGGCGGTGCATAATGGTGCCTCGCTCGCGCAGCCGTCGGCGTCGGGCACCCTGCAGCAGCCAGGGCGTGCAGGTGAGTGGTGCCGTGGAGGACCCGAATAGCCCAAGTGCAAGCTGCGGATGTGCCGCGGGGCTGCTGCTGGCCGCCGCCCGGGCCGCCACCCGCATGAGGTTGCCGGGCGAGGCTCCCGGCAACCGCCCGGGCCGCGATCGCACGAGTGCGAGCTGCGGATGCGTCGCGGGGCTGCTGGCGCTGCTCCGGCCCCTCCGGGATCCCAGGCTGCTGAGCCCTTGGAGGGGGGTCAGGGTCGGGGAGGCGCGGCGCCCTGGCCCAGGCCGCACGGTCAAGGTGCTCGTGGCCAATGTGACTCGCTGGAGCGCGAGCTGGCGCGGCGCGCTGGCAGCGCAGGCCGTCGTGTGGTGCATGCAGGAGGCCCGCATTCCGAAGCTGGAGGCGGCGGCGGCGGCCGCTGCAGCGCGTGCCCGCGGGATGCGGCTGCACCTGGGCCCAGAGCAGGATGGCGAGCACCTCCTGGCTGCCGCACACGCGCCCGGCAGTTGTTCAGCCCGGGCCGAGGCCATGTCGGGCCTCTCTGGCCGGCACCCGGGCCGCCTCCAGCACCTGGCACTTCACCTGGGAGGGAATCGTGCCGTCCACCTCCTCAACGTCTATGGGTACGCTGGAGGGCGGACCGACCGGGAGCGCAACGCCGACCTGATCCTGGAGGGCCTCGAGTGGCTCCGGGGCCTAGGCGGGGCGCCCGCGCTGCTGGTAGGCGACCTGAATTGCAACGTCGCCGAGTCGGGCCTGGAGGGCCTGCTGGGCATGGCCGGGTGGCGGGACCTCCTGGCGGCGGCTGGCCCTACGTGCATCCCCTCCGATGGGGCCCCATCGAGGCTGGACTACGTGCTGGCGAATCCGGAGGCGTTGGGGCTCGTCGAGCGGGTCGGCATCCGGTGGGACCTTGGGTTCGCCACCCACGCGGCCCTCTGGGTGGAGTTGCGCGCGTCGGCCCCGGAGCGAGCGCTCATGAGGCGCCCCGTGCAGCGTCTCGACGGCGATGCCATTGAGGGCTGGGGGGCGCGGGAGGCCCGGGAGGCCGCCGCCACGGTGGTCGCTGGCTTCGGCACGCCCTTCCACGGCGCGCTGGGGCGGCACGACGTCGAGGCGGCATGGCAGTCGCTCCGCTCGGCCATGGCGGCATGGTTGGCGAGTCGGCGGGGGCTCCCAGCAGCTCCGCCCCGGCCCCATGCGGCTGCCACGGTGGCCGCCGATCGGCCGCCGACGAGAGGGGGGGGAGGCGACGCCGCGGATATGCAGGCGGACGCTGCCCTCCTCCGCCTTCGCCGCCTGCGCGGCCTCCGTCACGCGCAGCGGAGGGCCCCATCGGCGCGCGAGGTCGCGATGTCCACGCTGATGGCGCTGCGGCAGGCCGACGCCGACCATGCGGTCTGGCGGGCGGCGCTGGCAGACCTGCGACCGGACGTGGAGCTCCCGGCCACCTTGCTGGAGCATGCGGAGGCCGAATGGCGTGCCGCCCAGGCGGCAGCGCGATCCCAGCGCAGGCAGGAATGGCGCCGCTGGGCCCAAGAGAGTTTGGCCAACGCGCAGGGCCGTCTCTATCGATGGATCCGAGGCGGGTCGATTCTCGAGGCAGATTTGGTGCCCGACCCGGCGGCTGGCGCGGCGGCCGCAGCAGCCGGAAGCCGGAGCTGGCTCCTGGCGCTCCGTGGCGGCCCAGCGGCGCGCCTCCGCCACTTCGAAGGGCCGTGGCGCGCACTCTGGCAGCGGCAGTCGGCGCCGCCGCTGGGCGAGGAGTGGCTTCAGGCTTTGGATGGCCTCCCAGCGTTCCCCGAGCGGGTGCCCTGGACGGCGGAGACGGTGTCCTCGCTGCTTCGCCGCATGCCTCGGCGGAAGAAGCCGGGTCTAGACGGGTGGACCGTGAAGGAGCTTCGATTGCTGCCTCCGGAGCTGCACGGGTGGATCGCCGAGCTGTTCGAGGAGATCGAGGCCTGCGGGAGCTGGCCTAGCGAGCTGGTGGAGCCGGAGGGCCAGCTGCTCCCGAAGCCCGGGGGTGGCGCAGACCCCATGGACAGGCGCCCGATATGGCTCCTGCCCATCTTGTACCGCCTGTGGGCGGCAGGCAGGGCCCGCCTGTTCGCTCGGTGGCGCCTGCGGTGGGCCGGCGAGGAGGTCCAGCGAGGAGCAGAGGAGCTGGCCTGGGAGCTCGCGCTGGAGCTGGAGGCGGCGGAGGCGCTGTCCGAGACGATCGCCGGGGCGGCGCTCGATTGGCGGAAGGCGTACGACCACATCGACTTGGCCTCCCTGCCGGGCATCCTGGCGCGTGCCGGCGTCCCTCAATGGGTGTTGGCCCCAGCCCTGAGGGCCTACACGGCTCCGCGCCGGATCCGGGTCGGGCGCGCCATCGGCGAGGCATGGCAGCCCGCGTGCGGGCTGCTGCCCGGCTGCGCCTTGGCCGTTTTCTTCCTGAGCGTCCTCACGCTGCCGTGGCAACGGCGCACGGGGGAGCTGGACGACCGGCTACGGCGGCGTATCTACGTCGACGACTTCACGCTGTGGGCGCGGGGCGGCCAGGGCGAAGCCGGCGAGGTGGCGGAGTCGGTCGCCAGCGCATTGGCCATCACTGCCGAGTTCGAGCTCGCCATGGGCTGGCGGCTCAATCGCGACAAGAGCCGGCAATTCGCGAACACCGCGGCGCTCCGCAGATGGCTGGCGGCCCAGACCCCTCTGATCCCTGCCGGGCGGCAGTTCCGTGACCTCGGGGTGGTCGCCGCCGCGGGCCGGGTGCCTCGCTGCGCCGTTGCCGGCTCCAGGGCGCGCGCAGCTGGAGTGCGGTTTGCGCGGATCGGGCGGCTCCCCTTGGAGTTCCGACACCGATGCATGCTGGGCGCTGCTGCCGGCACTTCGGCGGGGTTGTACGGCGCCTCGTGCGGCCGCCCACCTGCGAAGGAGCTGGCCGGGCTGCGGGCGGCTGCGCGGCAGGCTGTGTGCCGAGGCGGATTCCGCGCTGCCGCAGAGGTGGTCTTTGGGGTCCTGAGCCCGACGTGGCGGCTGGACCCAGCGGCGGTCGTCGCCCTCGCGCCGTTGTGGCAGGCGTCGAAGGCGCTCCGCAGAGGGCGCTTTCCTTTGGCACTCTGGCGGGCCACGGACGGAGCCCGCGCGGCCGGGCACGGCCGCGGCGCCGGCCCTGTCGCCGCGGCCGCCTGGAGCTTGGCGCAGCTCCGCCTCGGCGACGACGTCGAGCGCTGGACCGGCGTCCCTGCTTGCCCAGACGGGTAGCGCCCGGCCGACCAGCCGCTCCAGGCCACGCGCGCTGTGCTCTTCGAGGCATGGGCGCGCAGGGAAGCGGCTGCCGTGGCAGGCAGAAGGGCTGACTTCGCGCATGTCGCGCGCGGGGTGGACCGCTGGGCAACCAGGCGGCTGCTGGAGACTGGGGCCCTCGCGCCGGACGCGGCAGGGGCCTTGCGCGCAGTGCTGTCTGGGAACGTCGTGACAGAATCGGTGGCGGCGAAGTGGGGCAAGCCGGCCAGATGCCCGCACTGCGGCGCCGCCTGCGAGGATCGCGAGCACCGCTTCTGGGTCTGCCCAGCCTGGGGCGCCGACAGGGCCGCCGCCCTGGCGACGGCGCGGATCTCGCAGGCCGCGCTGCGCGCGCGGCTGCCGCCGGGCGTGGCGAACACGGGCGTGCTGGCGACGGATGTCCGGCTCGCCGCCCTCGCCGAGGAGGCCACACGGGCTCTGCCGCTAGCCCCGCTCCCGGCGGCCCAGATGCCCGTGCCGCCCCAGTCGCGCAGGAGGGCTTGGACTGACGGGGCGTGCGAGCGGCCACAGGACCCGCTGATGGCCCGGGCGGCTTGGGGGCTGCGCCTGGAAGGACCCCGCGGCACGAGCGACCACAGCGGGCCGGTGGACGCGGCGCAGACCGCGCAGCGGGCTGAGCTGACCGCCGCGGTCCAAGCTGTCAGCCTTGCGGGGGCGCCCGTAGAGGTCATCACGGACTCCCGCTACGTCCGCAATGGCGTTGCCGCCCTGCGCGCCGGCGCGTGCTACCTCGACTGGACGCACTCCGACCTTTGGGAGCGAGTCGCGGAGCATAGCCGGAGCGGCTTCCTCACGGCGCGCTGGGTCAAGGGCCACACGACTGCCGAGGAAGCGCTCGCCCGGGGGCTGTCCGCTGAGGACAGGGCGGGCAATGCGGCCGCCGACCGCCTGGCGGGAGAAGCGGCCAGGGTCCGCCTCCCCCCGCCCGCGCTCTGCTTGGAACGCGACTTCCAGCTGACGGCGCTGGCCGCGGCGCAGCGCGTGCTCGCCGCGGTCGAGCTGGCGGCCTTGCGAGCCAACCACGAGAGCCGCGCGGGCCCGAGGGCCCGCGCGTGCGCCGCCGCTGGACGGCCGCGCGAGGGCCCCGCGCCGCCAGGAGGGCTCAGCCGCCGCCCGCGGCGCAGGCGGCGCCGGCCCCCCCTCCGCCGCCGCGCCGGCGGACCCGGGCAGCGATTGAGGCCGGCGGGGCCGTCGCGCCTCCTGCGCCGGCCGAGGCAGCGCGCGCCCTCTTCGCAGGCGCCGCGTGGAGGGTGCACGCAGCTGCGCAGGGCCCGGGCTGGGTGGCGTGCCTGCGTTGCGGCGCTTCGGCGGCGGCGCAGCTGTCGGCGAGGCCCTGCCCGGGGTGGGCGCTGGCGCTGCCCCCGCGGGCGGCGATGCTGCTGCTGACGCCGGCGGTGCGTGCCGGCGGTGGCTCGGAGGCTTGGCGGGCCGCCTTGGAGGCGCGGCTGCGGGCTCGGCCGGGGCCGCCAGACTAGTTAATTCGTAATTCGGTGCACCTCCTCCCCCCTCCTCCTCCTCCTCCTCCTCCTCTCTCTTCAGCCGCGGGGCGCCCTGTTCGCATCGTAAAAAAGTGACGTGGCGAAAAAACGATACTACTGATGCTGAGTGCCAGTGGATCACTGACTGGTTTCAACCGGGCCACATCATGGAAGTGAGGCGGCCGAGTACGGAAGGCGATGTGATGTTTTGTCTCGCGCGCGCTGGTGCCACTGCCTCCGGGGCACTCCGCGCGAGCGGCCCGAAGCGGAGCGGGACCGACGTCGGTGACAGAGCCCCGCAGGCGCCTCCGCGCTGGAGGAGCGCGGGAGCCACGGGGGCCGGGCAGACCTGTGCAGAGGTCCGGCGGGAGCTTGCATCTGCAGTCGGCCAGACGCCCCGGATGGCACCCGAGTGAAAACATCGATTGACATTTTATCGGAGGGCACCAACTATACACCAACACCGATCCTGGCCCAGGATCACCCTGGGCCCAGGATCGGTGTATATGCCTTCTTGCCCAAGGCAGGGGGGCGTATACACCGATCCTGGGCCCAGGGTGATCCTGGGCCAGGATCGGTGTTGGTGTATAGTTGGTGCCTTCCTATTTTATGTTGCGAGTGAAACTTTGATTGGAAAGCACACTTAATGGGTTTGCAGAAATTGCAGGCGGGATTGCGCCCGAATGTTGATCTGGGGTGCTCGCCACGGAGCCTAACTTCGAGGTTGGCGAGAGTTCGGAAGCTTGAAAGAGTCGGGGTTACAAGCGATTCCCCGTTACTCCCTGCTCCTCCTCCTCTTCCTCCATTTCTTTTTGTACCATCCCTTTCATCTCCCGCACATCCCCCCTTCCCCCCCCCCTCCATGCGCCTCCTGTTCGGGCATCTGGAAGAATCCATGCAAAGCCAGATTCGGACAGAAGACGTGGCGGCTCGCTTTTAAGAACGAGCATCCGCGCGGATTTTCCCGAGCGGTGTTTATTTCTCCCCCGCTCCACATCTGTCCTCCTCCCCGCCATAGCCCACGCGCCCCCCGTCCACCCCGTCGTCCATTTTTTCCTCTTATGCTTCCTTCCTCCGTATACTTCCCTCGAGGGTGGATAGACCTCCTGCCCTGACATGTCGATCAGTGAATTGGCCGCTGTCGATTGAGAGGGCGCCGCGGCCGTTCTTTTTGCGGGTCCCCAGGCCGTTTTCACTAGAGGGAGGTTCACTAAGGAGAGGCTTGTCCGCCGCCGTTTCCCGCTGGCTCCCTCTCCCTTCTCTGATTTCTCCCCTCTGTGCCACCACTCTCGCCTCCAATGCGTCGTCGCGTCTCTCCTGTCAAAGCCACGTTCCTCCACTATCGGTTGCAGCAAGGGTACGGGAGGACGAGGATGGTCGAGGAGGAGGACGAGGATGATGAGGAGGATGTAGTATGTGATGTTCCTTGTGTTTTCAGGATTCTTAGCGCGTTTTCCCTTACTTTCCTCCCGCCTTCCCGCTCTCGCCGCCCGCGCGCCTCCCTCGCTGGGCGCCCGGGGGGGGAACCGGGACAGAACATTGGAACAGCCGTGGCGCCCCTTTTTCGAGGAGGATAACCCCATGCTCACGATAATAAACACTAGGGGATCATAAAGTTCGGGGTTCAGGGGGAGATAATCAAAGTAGCCCACCAGACCTCAGCATAATCTCGAAGTAAGAGATGATCAAGAGGAGACCAAACCGAGCACGTTTTGAGACATCCTTGGCGTTTAGTCTTCATTCAAATATCCTCAACAATGGCTTATCTCGCTGGAGACGTCCTCGACAAATCCCTTGTTTCGCTTGAGACATCCACAAACTATTGCTTATTTCGCTTGAGACACCGTCAACCTATTGCTTATTTCGCTTGAGACATCCTCGAAATAATTGTGTTTTTCGCTTGAAACATCATCAAACTATTGCTGATTTCGCCTGAACATCCTGAAACTATTGCGTATTTCGCTTGAGACATCCTGAAACTATTGCTTATTTCGCTTGAGACACCGTCAAACTATTGCTTATTTCGCTTGAGACATCCTCGAAATAGTTGTGTTTTGTATTCTCGAAGGTCTCATTGTCTGGTTCTGCTCTCTGAGCAGCCATCTGCTTGAGCAGCTCTGCTTCAGCAGCTCACCTTGAGCAGAGAGAGATAGTGAGAGAAAGAGGAGACAGGGAGGGAGAGAGAGAGAGAGAGAGAGGTGAGACTCTCTCTCTCTCTCTCCCGCCGTGCGCTCCTCTGAGGTTTATTACCGTCGGCAGTTTTTTTATCATCGGCTGAGGTTTATTATCGTCGGCAGTTTTTTATCATCGGCAGTGGTCAATCGCAACTCCTGAGCTCTCCCCGAAGACGGCGGCACGCAAATGATACGCATTTGTTTGAAAAACTTCATTTTGAAAAAAAAAAAAACTTTTTTTAATTGCGAATTCCATTGTAATCCTTTCAAAATTGCGAAATCGAGCCGTCAGGCGCTTGAATGCCACATTGCGTTCGAGATTTAAGCACGCGACGCATTTATGAGAAATTTGCGTCGCACGCGCTTTTGCCCGAATATCGAACGCAGTGTGGCATTCAGGCGCGTGCGGGTTGGAATTCGCAATTTCGAAAGGATTTCAATGGAATTCGCAACCAAATATAGTACTTTTTGTCAAAGTAAGGTTTTCAAAAAAAATGCGTGTCATGAAAAAATTGCGTCGCACACGCTTTCGCCTAAATCTCGAACGCAGTGCGGCATTCAAGCGCCTGACGGCTCGATTTCGCAAATTCGAAAAGATTCCAGTGGAATTCGCAATTGGAAACAAATATATTTTTTTCAACATGAAGTTTTTCAAAAACATGCGTATCATTTGCGTGCCGCCGTGTTCCCGGAGAGCTCAGGAGTTGCTATCGACCACTGCCGATGATAAAAAACTGCCGACGATAATAAACCTCAAGAGGTTGGGCTGAGGGGTTGTGCTGCAGGGTTGTGCTGGAGGGTTATGCTGGAGGGTTGTGCTGGAGGGTTGTGCTGGAGGGTTGTGCTGGAGGGTTGTGCGGAAAGGTTGTGCTGGAGGGTTGTGCTGGAGGGTTGTGTTGGGGGGTTGTGCTGAGAGAGAGAGAGAGAGAGAGAGAGAGAGAGAGAAAGAGAGAGAAGGAACAACAATAATATATATATATATAAAGATAAGAAAGATATAACACATTTCGCAGAACAATAAAAACCAAACAAAATCTTATAATAAAGAAGACTCATAAGAAAAATAATAAGAAGAAGAGAAGATATATAGAAATAAAGACAGATAGAGGAGGAGGAGGAAAAGCAAACATTTCAAGTTTCAAATCCATCAGTTTTTATTTAGAAGCGCTTTATGAAAATTGAGAAAGAGAGAGAGAGAGAGAGAGAGAGAGAGAGAAGAAGAGGAGATAATGAAAATCAAGAGAGGAAGGAGAGGAGGAGAGGAAAGGAGAAGACAGGAGAGGAGCAAGAGGAGAGAGAGAGATAGAGAAACAGAGAGAGAAAAAAGACAGAGAGGAAATAATAAACAACCTATGTTCCATGGATAATCAACCCCAGGGGTAAAAACAAGTTCAGGGGGGCATGGGGGGGAGAGAGACAGAGAGATAGAAAGAGAGAGAGAGAGAGAAGAAATAATGAAAATGAAGAGGAGAAGAAACATTCAAGAGGAGAAGTAGAAGAGGAGAGGAAGAGGAAAAGCAAAACAATCAAGTTCCAAATCTATTATATTCTTTTTACAAACGCTTTATGGATTTTATATATATATATGTAAAAAAAGTGCTCGTGTACGAGCTCATGTGCCTCACTTTCCGTGGATAATCAACCCCAGGGATAAACAAGTTCAGGGGCGCATGGGGAGAGAGAAAAATATAAAGGGAAACGTAAAGAAAACAAATAGAGAGTTGAGGGAAATACATAAAAAAATATTAAAAAGGAAAAGGACAAGAAGAAATGAGGAGGAGAAGTAGAAGAGGAGAGGCAAGGAGGATAAAACAAAAAATCTGAAGATTCAAATGTATTAAATTTTTATTTACAAGCGCTTTATGAAACTTAAAATTTGTAAGTGCTCGTGTAGGGTAGCTCATGTGCCTCACTTTCCGTGGATAATCAACCCCAGGGGTAAACAAGTTCAGGGGGTCATGGGGAGAGAGAGAGGAAACAAAGAACGAAATAAAGAAATATATAAAGACATAAAAATACAAATTAAGAGAAAAGAAGGAGAAGAGAAGAGGAAGAAAACGAGCAAACAATTCAAGTTCCAAATCTATTATATTTAATTTACAAGCGCTTTCTGAAAATTGTTTTTTTTGAGTGCTCGTGTAGGGTAGCTCATGTGCCTCACTTGCCATGGATAGTCAACACCAGGGATAAACAAGTTCAGGGGGGCATGGGGAGAGAGAGGAAAGAAAGAAAGAAATAAAGAAATATATAAAGAAATAAGAATATAAATTAAGCACAAAGAAAAATAATATAAGAGGAAGAAAAAGAGCAATCCTCGAGTATATGCTTGTTTCGCTTGAGACATCCTCGACAAGCTTCTCGAATCGCTTGAGACATCCTCGCAGAATTGCTGGTTTCGCTTGAGACATCCTTGAAACATTGCTCGTTTCGTTTGAGCCTGCCTCCCAAAATTCTTGGTTTCGCTTGAGACATCCTCACAGAATTGTTGTTTTCGCTTGAGACATCCTTAAGAAACGTATCGTTTCGCTTGAGACATCCTTCAGTATATGCTTGTTTCGCTTGAGACATCCTCGAGTATATGCTTGTTTCGCTTGAGACATCCTCGACAAGCTTCTCGAATCGCTCGAGACATCCTCGAGTATATGCTTGTTTCGCTTGAGACATCCTCGACAAGCTTCTCGAATCGCTTGAGACATCCTCACAGAATTACTGGTTTCGCTTGAGACATCCTTGAAACATTGCTCGTTTCGTTTGAGCCTGCCTCCCAAAATTCTTGGTTTCGCTTGAGACATCCTGAAAAAAGTGTGATCGCTTCGCTTGATCTTGCTATTTCAACATAACTTGATCTTGCTATCTCAACATAACGTTCCGAGGTGATAATGAAGTTTGGCCTCCGCGCCCCGCGCCCCCGACCAAACTCTTATTGGTCGACGATAAAAAACTCTAACGACTTAAGGGGGGGGGGTACATTATTATCGTGGGCATGGGGTTACGATTCCGCGCGCAGTGTCCCGCCCGCTCCCCCTGGAGAGGGGCAATGCACCGCCCTCGTCGGCATGCCCGCCTTCCGCGATGACGCAAGACTCCTCGCGCGAAACGGGTTCCGCAATTTCGCTGCAGCGCGCGAGACCTCCGGCGCCCCCGCGCGCCCGCAAAGCCACCCGCCCGCATCAAAAAGATGCCGCGTCGAAGTCTTTGTGCATCGACCAGTGGGAAAGGGCCTGGCCCGCGTCGCCAGACATCAACATGTCAGACTCGTGCGCTTTTCCAAGGGCCAAGCCTGCAAACGCCACGACAGGGTCGCTTTGCGAGTCGGAGGTTTGACTCAAACCTAGAAGTTGGACGCCCTGAGAGTTTGGAGGCCCGGCACGTTTGGACGATGGAAGCTTGATATACTCGGCACGAGAGGGGGGAAACAATGACTGCACGTTTAGTCGCATAGGAACATTGAAGATATGTCATTTTAAATAATTTCAATCGGTATGCTGTCACACATGGCGGCTCGCGGGATCCCCGAAATATTACATCGGGAAGAGGGGGTGGAGGAGAGGGTGGAGGGGGAACGAAAGAGTGAATTTCCAGCCAGATTCCGAATGAATGTTCTACCGGATTCTGAGTGAAAGCTCTGCCGGATTCTGAATTTTCTGCCGGGTTCTGACCGAATATGTTTTGGCGTTTTTGCGCGACCGGCCGCGAGCAGGATACAGGACAATTATTCACTCGGTTCTCGCCCCGGCTTTCATCGAAGGATTTGCCCAGGTATCATCTCAGGTATTCGCCCAAGTATTCGCCCTCAAAGTCGCCCAGGTATTCACCCACGAGGTTCGGTGCTCTTCGTTGCGGGACGTGCTTGTGGTCCGTGGCTGGGGCCCCTGAGTCGATGGACCGTGTGGTTCGACGGCTATCAAGGGCCAAGTGGTTGAAAAGCTGGCTCGGCGCAAGGCTCGCTGGTCCAAGTTTGAGCCGATCGTTACGCTGAGGAGCCGCAGGGTTTGCAGTCCTCGTGCAAGCCGAAGGGGGAGGGAGGGGGGCGCCCCAATCCCAGGAGAGGAACGCAGTTCATGGGGGGCCACATGCGAACCCTACCCCTACCCCCCACGATTTCTGAGGGGGAGGGTGGGGTTCGCATGTGGCCCCCTAGTTCAGGGAGAGGGGCGGGCAGAAGGATGCGGATTGTGTTGGAGTCGGCACTCATTTCAAGCAAGCGGGTGCTTCAGTCCACTGTGCTAGCGGACGTAAACGCCCATCTCGGCAGACGAACAAAAAAAATCAACGTTGGAATGCAACGTGCAGCGTTGCCGAATGCCGTGTCGACATCCTCGCCTGAGCGGTGCAAGCCCCCCTGGGGGCTTCTCCGGGCCCTCCCGCGGGGTTCCGACAGGCCCAGCCCTCTCGGGGCCCTCCCAGGCCGTGTGATATCTATGGGGCATGGGCCCCAACGATATCACAGGGCCAGCGAGGCCCCCAAGAGGGTCCAGGAGGGCCCCGAGAGGGCTCCAAGAAGGCCTGAGATGCCCCCCCCCTCGACAGCTTACACAGAGCTCCGAGAGGCCCTTTTGTGCCTTCCCAGGCCGCGTGATATCTATCGTTGGAGCTCCGGCCCAACGATGTCATGCCAGAAGGCTCTGGCACGGCATCGTTGGGGCCCGCGCCCCAACGATATCACGCGGCCTGGGAGGGCCCCGGCAGGGCCCAGGAGGACCCGGAGAGTGCTCCACGAGGGGCCCCAGATGGCCCCCGACGGTTTCCGCAGAGCTCCGAGAGCAGGCCGCGCAACATCGGGGGCGCTTGGGGCCTTCTCTGCAGCTGCCCTCGATCAGACCCCCTCCCGGCGGCCTCCCGGCGCCCCGCGCGGGCCGCCGAAGCCTGCCGATGGCCTCGGCTGGCCGCCGAAGGCCGCCGACGGCCGCGCCCCCGCCGCAGGCCGCCTTCCAGCTGCCCCTCCTGCCGGGCGGCGGCCCGCCGCCGCCGCGCGGCGCGCCGCAGCGCCCCGGTCCGCGCGGCGCGCTGGTGGGCCGCGCGGCGGAGCGGAAGGCCTCCCGGGCAGGAGGGCGGCGCGGAGCGCAGGGGGAGGGGGAGGGGGGGGGAGGAGGAGGAGGGAGGAGGAGGAGGAGGAGGAGGAGGGAGGAGGAGGAGGAGAGGAGGAGGAGGAGGAGGAGGAGGAGGAGGAGGAGGAGGAGGAGGAGGAGGAGCCGAGGGGATCCACCCCCGACGAGACGTCAGAGTGACCTTTCGCCGGAGTGACCTTTGGTGCGGGCACAGATGGGTCCCCCGGATGGCGGAAGACGAAGCGGTAGCAGCGGACTGCGCGTCACCCCCTGAATCCGCGCACCACAGGGCTTTGTGGCCTAGGGTTAAGTCGGGCCTGTCGCCCTACAGGGGGATTTTCGACGAAAAATGATAATTATAGCCGGAGTGCAGTATCCCCCAAAAAGGGTTTTTAGACCCACTGCGGTTTCCAAGGTCGATTGCGTGCCCGTCCAGTGCGGGCTGGCATGGCATGTTAAAACATGCCTCCTCCTCCTCCTCCTCCTCCACCTCCTCTTCATCCCGAACGGCATCTCGGAGCCCAGAGTTGCGAGGATGTCTCCAGCGTAACGGGCTGGACCACCTCGCGCGCGGCATTTCGGACCCCAGAGTTGCGACGATGTCTCTGGCGAAACGTGGTGCGAGGAAGTCTCAGGCGAAACGGGCCGGACCAGCTCGATGACCTCCTGGGGTTTCCTCCTGGGCTTCCTGTGGCCTCGGGGACCACACCTGGGGCTTCCCGAAGCCTCTTGGGGCTCCCAGGGGGGGATATCTAACATGTGGCCGTCAGGGCCCCCAAAAATGAAGGGGGGGGCCACAAGAGCAGGAAAAATCAACGAATCGGCACCGGATGTGTATTAACTTGACACGTTCTGATAGGGGGCCTCCTGGGGCCTCCTGGGAGCCTCCTGGGAATCTCCTGCGGACCCCTGGGGCCTGTCCTGGGCGTCCTGCGGCCTCCTGAAGCTCTCTGGGGCCTCCTGGGGCTCCCAGGGTCCCAGGGAGGATATGTAACATGTGGTCTTCTGGGCCCCTAGGCTGGACCACCTCTTGCGCGGCATCTGAGAGCTCAGACTTGCGAGAATGTCTTGTGCGAAACAGGCCGGACCACCTTGCGCACGGCATCTCAGAGCTCAGAGTTGCGAGGATGTCTCAGGCGAGATGGGCTGGGCCACCTCGCGCAGGGCATCTCGGAGCCTAGAGTTGCGAGGATGTCTCCAGCGTAACGGGCTGGACCACCTCGCGCGCGGCATCTCGGACCCCAGAGTTGCGACGATGTCTCGGTTGAAACGTGCTGCGAGGAAGTCTCAGGCGAAACGGGCCGGACCAGCTCGAGCGCGGCGTCTCAGAGCTCCGAGTTGCGTGGGCCTCCTGGGGCCTCCTGGGGCCTCCTGGGGACCTCCTGGGGCTTCCTCCTGGGCCTCCTGTGGCCTCCTGAACTCCACCTTGGGCTTCCTGAAGCCTCTTGGGGCTTCTAGGGGGATATCTAACATGTGGCCGTCGGGGCAACCCTAAAATGGGGGGGCACAAGAGCAGGAAAAATCAACGAATCGGCACCGGATGTGTATTAACTTGACACGTTCTGATAGAGGGCCTCCTGGGGCCTCCTGGGAGCCTCCTGGGAATCTCCTGCGGACCCTTGGGGCCTGTCCTGGGCGTCCTGCGGCTTCCTGAAGCTCTCTGGGGCCTCCTGGGGCTCCCAGGGAGGATATGTAACATGTGGTCTTCTGGGCCCCCAGGCTGGACCACCTCTCGCGCAGCATCTGGGAGCTCAGAGTTGCGAGAATGTCTTGTGCGAAACAGGCCGGACCACCTTGCGCACGGCATCTCAGAGCTCAGAGTTGCGAGGATGTCTCAGGCGAGACGGGCCGGACCACCTCGCGCAGGGCATCTCAGAGCTCAGAAGTTCGAGGATGTCTCAAGCGAAACGGGCCGGACCACCTCTCGCGCGGCATCTCCGAGGTCAGAGTTTCGAGGATGTCTCAGGCGAAACGGGCCGGACCACCTCGCGCAAGGCATCTCAGAGCTCAGAGTTTCGAGGATGTCTCAGGCGAAACGGCCCGGACCACCTCTCGCACGGCACCTCGGGGCTTAGAGTTTCGAGGATGTCTCAAGCGAAACGGCCCGGACCATCTCTCGCGCGGCGTCCCGGAGCGGAACTTTTCGAGGATTTCTCAGGCGAAACGGCCAATCCCGGCCAACTCAGAAACGAGAGTTGTGAGGATGTCTCAAGCGAAACGGCCCGGACCATCAATTTTTTGTGAGGATGTCTCTGCTCCGACTTCCCTCGGCCGGAGTTATCTTTTATCACAACAGCACCCCGTTCAGCAAGCTGTTTGGGGAAAAATCCTGTTTGAGCCCAGAGTTGCGAGGATGTCCCAGGTCGCACCTGGTCGACGAGTAAGCTGTCGGGTCGGCACTGTGAGAGGCTCCACCGCCATGCTGTGAGCTCAGAAGCATTTTTAAGAGGAAGCGGGGGAGGGCGCGGAAGCGGGGGGGCATGTCGTGATGGTTCCCTCGGGGATGATATCGAGAGGTACGCGGAGCACGTCTCAAAAGAAAAATCGTGACGTCGGATGTCTGGGGAGGGCAGAAGGCAGTGCGCGCATGACGGATGCTGAGGCGGCAGAAACGACGACGGCGGGGACGGGGAGGCGGAGGCAGAGGCGCAGCAGCGGGAGGCGGGAGGCGGGAGGAGGGAGGAGGGAAGAGGAACCAGGCGGGAAGTGGGAAGAGGGAGGCGGGAGAAGGAATGAGAGAGGTTGTGATTGGAGCTCCTGTGCTACGAAACGTCTCAGGCAGAATGGGCCAGACCATCTCGCGCGCAACATCTTCGAGCCTCGCATTGCGAGGATGGCTCAATCGAAACGGGCCGGACCACCTCGCGAGCGACATCTTGGAGCTCAGTATTGGAAGGATGTCTCAAACGAAACGGGCCGGACAATCTTTCGCACACGTTTTGACAAGTCCACATCGCACTCGCTTCCCGTTAGGTCCTCTCCTGCAACTCCCTTCCTTCTCCTCCTCCTCCTCCTCCTCCTCCTCCTCCCCCTCCTCCTGCCTGCTCCCTCATGCACATCATCCGCCTCCTCCTTCTCCCTTCCATCTCCTTCTCCTTCTCCTCCTCCTCCTCCTCCTCCTCCTCCTCCTCCTCGACCTCCCCTTCATCCCGAACGGCATCTCGGAGCCTAGAGTTGCGAGGATGTCTCCGGCGTAACGGGCTGGACCACGTCGCGCGCGGCATCTCGGTCCCCAGAGTTGCGACGATTTCTCGGGCAAACGTGGTGCGAGGAAGTCTCAGGCGAAACGGGCCGGACCACCTCGAGCGCGGCGTCTCAGAGCTCCGAGTTGCGGGGGCCTCCTGGTGCCTCCTGGGGCCTCCTGGGGACCTCCTGGGGCTTCCTCCTGGGCCTCCTGTGGCCTCCTGAACTCCACCTGGGGTTTCCTGAAGCCTCTTGGGGCTCCCAGGGGGGATATCTAACCTGTGGCCGTTTGGGCCTCTCCAAATGGAGGGGGGGGCACAAGAGCAGGAAGAATCAACGAATCGACACCGGATGTGTATTAACTTGACACGTTCTGATAGGCGGCCTCCTGGGGCCTCCTGGGAGCCTCCTGGGAATCTTCTGGGGACCCCTGGGGCCTGTCCTGGGCGTCCTGCGGCCTCCTGGAGCTCTCTGGGGCCTCCCCCTCCTCCTGCCTGCTCCCTCATGCACATCATCCGCCTCCTCCCTTCCATCTCCTCCTCCTCCTCCTCCTTCTCCACCTCCTCTCCTTCCCTACGGCATCTCGGAGCTTAGAGTTGCGAGGATGTCTCCAGCGTAACGGGCTGGACCACCTCGCGTGCGGCATCTCGGACCTCAGAGTTGCGACGATTTCTCGGGCGAAACGTGGTGCGAGGAAGTCTCAGGCGAAACGGGCCGGACCACCTCGAGCGCGGCGTCTCAGAGCTCCGAGTTGCGGGGGCCTCCTGGGGCCTCCTGGGGCCTCCTGGGGCTTCCTCCTGGGCCTCCTGTGGCCTCCTGGACCCCGCCTGGGGCTTCCTGAAGCCTCTTGGGGCTCCCAGGGGATATCTAACCTGTGGCCGTTTGGGCCTCTCCAAATGGAGGGGGGGGGGGGGCACAAGAGCAGGGAAAAGCAACGAATCGACACTGGATGTGTATTAACTTGACACGTTCTGATAGGGGGCCTCCTGGGGCCTCCTGGGAGCCTCCTGGGAATCTTCTGGGGACCCCTGGGGCCTGTCCTGCGCGTCCTGCGGCCTCCTGGTGCCTCCTGGGGCCTCCTGGGGACCTCCTGGAGCTTCCTCCTGGGCCTCCTGTGGCCTCCTGAACTCCACCTGAGGTTTCCTGAAGCCTCTTGGGGCTCCCAGGGGGGATATTTAACCTGTGGCCGCTTGGGCCCCTCAAAAAGGAGGGGGGGGCACAAGAGCAGGAAAAATCAACGAATCGACACCGGATGTGTATTAACTTGACACGCTCTGATAGAGGGCCTCCTGGGGCCTCCTGGGAGCCTCCTGGGAATCTCCTGGGGGCCCCTGGGGCCTGTCCTGGGCGTCCTGCGGCCTCCTGGACCTCTCTGGGGCCTCCTGAGGCTCGCAGGGTCCCATGGAGGATATGTAACATGTGGTCTTCTGGGCCCCAGGCTGGACCACCTCTCGCGCAGCATCTGAGAGCTCAGAGTTGCGAGAATGTCTTGTGCGAAACAGGCCGGACCACCTTGCGCACGGCATCTCAGAGCTCAGAGTTGCAAGGATGTCTCAGGCGAGACGGGCCGGACCACCTCGCGCAGGGCATCTCAGAGCTCAGAAGTTCGAGGATGTCTCAGGCGAAACGGGCCGGACCACCTCTCGCGCGGCATCTCCGAAGTCAGAGTTTCGAGGATGTCTCAGGCGAAACGGCCCGGACCACCTCGCGCAAGGCATCGCAGAGCTCAGAGTTTCGAGGATGTCTCAGGCGAAACGGCCCGGACCACCTCTCGCACGGCACCTCGGGGCTCAGAGTTTCGAGGATGTCTCAAGCGAAACGGCCCGGACCACCTCTCGCGCGGCGTCCCGGAGCGCAACTTTTCGAGGATGTCTCAGGCGAAACGGCCAATCCCGGCCAACTCAGAAACGAGAGTTGTGAGGATGTCTTAAGCGAAACGGCCAAAACCATAAAATTTGTATGAGGATGTCTCTGCTCCGACTTCCCTCGGCCGGAGTTAGCTTCTATCACAACAGCACCCCGTTCAGCAAGCTGTTTGGGGAAATACCCCCAAAATATTCAAAAAATGGAAACAAATATTCAAAAAATAGTCCCCAGACTATTTTTGAACTATTGTTTTATTATTTTTGGTGTATTTTTTGTATTTGTCGTCGAAAATCCCCCTGTGGGGGACACGCCCGACTTGAGCATAGGGTCACTTCCGCAGACGGCATCTATACACCACCACCGTGCCTGGCCTGGGCCATCCCTAAGCCCCACTGTGGTGTGTACGCCCTCCTGGCATCGGGCAGGAGGGCGTCCACGCCATGCCATGGCCCAGGCTGACCCTGGCCAGGCACGGTGGTGGTGTATAAATGCCGTCTGCGCATCTTGCGTGTAGCAGGTAAGTTTAAGTCGGGCCTGTCCCTCTACAGGGTTTGGCTAATAAAAAATAAAGAATACTCGAAAGATGTCCCCAAATACTAACAAAAATAGTGCCGATAAGTGTAGTCCGAGCAAATCCATTCAGAGCCGAGGGGCCCCATCCTCCCTGCGGGAGATTTTCCGCCTCACAGAGCCCCGGGACCGTCAAAGTCCTGGGGAGGGGGTCGAACACTCAGGGGGTCCACGTCGTGAACACATCACTACTCGCAGAGCGCCTGCGTGCAAACGTCCGAGCACCATACACGTCTGCCTCGAGGCAAGGGGTCGTAACTTACCATCGGCGGATCCAGGCCATTCGCGAGTGGCTACTCTGCGGGTCGGGGAAGGGCTTGTTCCACAACGTCGGGTGTCTTGGTCTGGCAGGACTCCGCCAGTTCTCGGGCGGCGCTGGGCCCAGCCGTCCAGCCGGAGCAGGGCCAGCCGGAGCCGAGGGGCTCCAGGCGGTGGGCCTCCAGCTGGCCTCGGCCACCTGTCGGGCGGTTGCCGGGTCCAGCCGGAGCAGGGCCCGTCGCAGCCGAGGGGCTCCCGGGTGGTGGGCCCCCAGCCGGGCTCGGCCTCGTCTCGGGCGACGCTGCGCTCAGCTGGAGCAGAGCAGCAGGGTTGGTCCGAGGGGCTCCCCATCCGGTGGGCCTCCAGCTGGACTTGGCCGAGGAGGGGGGAGATCTCGTTCGCCATTGGCCTTCGCTTATGTGCTCTCGCAGGAACGGCTTTCACGAGTGGGGGATGGGGGAGGGTCACATCACGAGTCGCGCTGGCGCGCCGTCTGAGAATCAGCTCGAGCTACCCCTAGCCGACCAGACGGCGCTGGCGGCAATCGTTGCGTTACCAGGGAGAGGAGGGGGTGAAGGAGGGTGGGGCGCTACCTTGCTAATGAGCGTTATCACGAGTGGTTCAAGTGTTTTATGGATGACAGGGGGGAAGAAGGACGCGCTCCTCCTCCTCCTCCTCCTCCTCCTCCTCCTCCTCCTCCTCCTCGTTATCATCATCAGCACCATCATCGTCACCACCATTATCACCATCATCATCAGCATAATCACCATCACCACTATCATCGTCATCCTCATGCTCATGCTCATCCTCATCCTCATCCTCATCATCATCATCATCATCATCATCATCATCATCATCATCATCATCATCACCACCAGCAGCTACATCATCGTCATCGGCACCATCATCGCCACCGTCACCACCATCACCTCACCACCCTCACCACACTCAGCACCACCACCCTCACCACCACTACCACCGTCTCACCGTCACCACCATCACCAATACCACCACCATCACCATCACCACCATGACCACAATCACCATCACCATCACCATCACCACCGTCACCACCATCACCAATACCACCACCGTCCGCACCATCATCACCACCATCATCATAACCATCAGCATCAGCATCATCACCATCGTCATCACCACTATTTCCACCATCATCACCATCACCATCACCATCATCACCACCATCATCACCATCATCACCATCATCATCACCACCATCATCATCATCACCACCATCATCATCAGCAGCATCATCATCATCATCGTCGTCGTCGTCGTCCTCGTCGTCATCATCATCATCATCATCATCATCATCATCATCATCATCATCATCATCATCATCATCATCATCATCATCATCATCATCATCATCATCATCTTGAGAAGTACTACCATCCTCGTGACAATCGCCATCGTCATTTTCACCACCTCTTCGGGCCCTGGTGGCATCTCAGCCCTCGGGCCAGCCCCCGCGGGCCAGCCCCCGGGCGCGCCCCGACCGCCCGCCTCCCCCCCCCCTCGCTGACGCCCGCCCGGGCAGGAGGGACCCCGCGGCCCCTCGCCCGACGTCGGCCTCCCGGCTCCCGCCCCCCTGGAGGAGGAGCCCGACGTCGGCCTCCCGGCTCCCGCCCCCCTGGAGGAGGAGGAGGAGGAGGAGGAGGAGGAGAGGAGGAGGAGGAGGAGGAGGAGGAGGAGGAGGAGGAGAGGAGGAGGAGGAGGAGGAGGAGGAGGAGGAGGGAGGAGGAGGAGGAGGAGGAGGAGGAGGAGGGAGGAGGGGGGAGGAGGAGGAGGAGGAGGAGGAGAGGAGGAGAGGAGGAAGAGGAGGAGAGGAGGGAGGAGGAGGAGGAGGAGCAAGAGGAGGAGGCGGAGGAGGCGGAGGAGGAGGAGGAGGAGGAGGAGGAGCAGGAGGAGGAGGAGGAGATCCTACGAGCCGAAGTGAGTACCTTTGGGCAGGCCCGACGAAGAAGTCAGCTGTGGGGCAGAGCAGTTCTTTTGCCGATCCCCGGCCCCCGCGGACCTCCATTGTTGCCCCGCCCTCCTTCAGCCCAGGCAGCGGGGCCCTCAAAAAGACGCTGGGTGGGACGGCCCCTTCTGGAGAAGGGGAGAGAGAAGGGGGGACTGCGGCGCGAAGCCTGGGAAACCAAGGAAAGCCCTCGCCGTGTGCCTATGTTTCGAGTGCCCCTTCTTGGCTTCTCGGCAGTGTGGGCAACCGATGGCCAGACGACTGCCGCAGTGGGAGAGACTCTCCCCAGGAGGGGAAAGCACACAGGCACAATTCACCGTCGACTCCCAGGCAAATATAGGAAAATGTAGGAAGTGGGGGAACACGAAAACCCAGCGGTGTGTGTCCCTGGGCCCCTTTTGAGCTCCCTCCCGTGCCCCTCCCGGAGGCTCCTCCCCTTCCGCCCCACCCCGCCGTCGATCCCGCTGCCTCCCTCCTCCCGCTCCCTGCCCCCCCCCCGCTCCCTCCCCCTCCGGGCCCCTGGTCCCTCCCCCCGTCGTCCCCCCTCCCCCTCGCTCTTTCCGTCGCCCCCCTCCCGCTCCTCCCTCCCGGTCCTCGCTCCTCTCCCCCGTCGTCCGCCCGCCCCTCGCGCTCCGCCCTGAGCAGAAACTTTTGGCGCTCCGCGCAGATCTCTTGCGTCGGGGCTGGGCCCCCCTGCCGGCGCCTTCGGCGCCCGCCCCTGGCCGGGGGTCCGGCGCAGATCCGAGGCATCCGCGCGGAGCGCCAGCAGTCTATGCTCATGCAGTGGCTCCTTCCTCCCCTCGCGCTCCCTTCCGCTCCAGCCCCGTTCCTTCCTTCCTTCTTCCCTTCCTTCTTCCTTCTTCCTTCCTTCCTCCCCTCGCGCTCCCCCTGCCCTCCCACTCTCGCTCCGCCCCCTGCGTGAGCTGCCTCGATGCGTACACGCCCGTTCTGGTGCGCAGCGCCTGCCGTGCTCGAGACGCCCGTGCTAACAACATGCTGCGTGCCGGCTCAGTGTGTTGGCCCACGTTTTGGCGAGCGGATCGCTTCAGACTTGCGTTTTCAGTTTTCGTGTTGAGCTCCGTGTCAACACGCTGCGTGTTGCGTGCTGCGCATCGGGGCAAAGCTAAACCTGATGGGCCCGTTTTCCACCACCACCACAAGTTGGAGGGGGGAAGGAGGAGGAGGAGGAGGAGAAGGAGGAGGACGAGGAGGAGGAGCACGGAGGGGAGGAGGACGAAGAGGAGGGAGAGGAGGAGGAGGAGGAGGAGGAGGAGGAGGAGGAGGAGGAGGAGGACGAAGAGGAGGAGGACCCCCCCTCCCCCTCCAACTCGTGGTGGTGGTGGTGGAAGGCAGGCCCATCGAAGCCCGCGCGCCGTCGATTCTCCCGCCCTCGCGCGCGTCGTCGCCGAGCGCCTCGGGCAGCCTGCCGAGGCCCGGGCGCGGGGGCGGGCGCGGGCGGCGGGTCTCGGGGGCGGCAAAGAGGGGGGTGATGAATGGGGGGGGGATATCATGGCGTGGGCCATGATATTTCCCCAGCTTACATGGCGCTTCGTCTCATTTGATCATGTCCCTGGCCCCCCCCGCCGGGCCGCGCACATGCCGCCGGTCATGATTTGCACCCCCCCCTCTTGGACACGTTGCTCAGGCAGTGGCGAAGCGTCCTGGCTCGCCTATCGCCCTACCAAACAATGTTCTAGGAACCTTGTGTGGTTTCCAGGAAATGTTTTTAGAGCATGTTTGATTGGGACTGTCTTGGTTTAGTACATCGGGTTAACGTTCTAAGACCATTGCTTTTGTTTTCCGAACATTTTTGTGGGTTCTACGAACATTTCGTGGTAGGACTGTACGAATGCTGGGAGGGTCGGTCCCTGCTCAAGTTGCGGCAGCCTCAGGTCGGGCACGTCACTCTACAGGAGGGATATTCAGAACCAGTCCAAGAATAGTGTGGGGACGATTTCTTAGTATGTGTTTAGCATAGATTCGGTATTCTTCGTTTTTCTCCAAGATCCGCCTGTAGGCGGACATGCCCGACCTACGGGTAGCCTGGGGCAGGCGTACATCGCGGCAGTCGAGGTGAGCGTCAAGGAAGGGTTCGACATGGCGTTCGCGGATGCCTCCCTTCAGAATTGCAGATACTCCTTCCGGGAGCCAGGCAACCTGCGCTTCGACCTGCTGGTGGACCAGGATCGTGAACAGTGGGAGACCGACCCCAGTCCCCACAACTATTGAGTATTTGGCTTACGCCGCACCGCCGACCCCTTGGGGGAGAGTCGCTGTTGCGGCTTCTGTGTGCTGCGTGATTTTACTTGTATTTCGATCTAGTGGCCTTCGGTCCATCCCGCCACCATGCCTGGGTTGTGGTCCAGAGGTCTCTTGGATGTTTGTTGGGAACTCGTGAGGAGCCTTCGGGGGCCTGCCCGAGGCAGTTTGGAGGCCTCTGGGGGGCTGTTTTGGGGCCTCTTGGAGCCTCTTTTGGGCCTCTTCGGGGTCTCTTGAATTTGGGGTTCATGGTCCCTCTCCTGGGCCCTTTTTGGGCCTCTCTTTGGGCCCTCCTGGGGCCCTCTTGGGCTGTCTTTCGGCCCTTTGGGGCCGTCTTGGGGCCCTTTTGGGGCGTCTTGGGGCGTGCTTGGGGGCCGCTTGGGCCGTCTTGAGGCGGTCGTGGGGGCCTCTTGGGCCGTCTTCGAGCGTCGGAAGCCGGAACAGGCGAGGAAGACAGAACATTTGAACAACAAACAATGAAACATCACTGATTTTGGCCTCTTGGGGTCCTCTTGGAAAGCCTCTTCGAAGCCTCGGGGCGTCTTGGAGGTATCTTGGGCCGTCTGGAGGCCATCCTGGGCGTCTTGGGACGATGTTTCGGCGAGTCGGGGCCCACGTGGACCGTCTGGGAGGTCTCTCGGGGCCCTCGTGGCCTGTTTTGAAGCCTTCGATGCTCTCTGGGCAGAATTCCTGGAGCAAAGTAACCCCCCTCGGCCGGCCTGGATAGACACCCCACCCTTCCAAATCGACCGGATCCGGCTCTGGCGGAGGGGTTTGGGGAGGGGGAAGCATCTCACACGCGATGGAACCCCAAGGGGTCGGCGGATTTTAAATGCAAACGTTTTGCAGTTGTGGCGAAGGTGCGCAAGTGTAGGCGCCCTGTGGGCGAGGCCGTTGCCGTACACTTTGTCTAAGGTTTCTCATGCGGGGGGCGGATTCAGACATAGTTATTTGTATCATGTGCGCCTCGCTTCCAAGTGGGGCGGCCTGCTCACTGCAACATCCTGCAACTCGTAGAGTCAAGTCGGGTACGTCCCTTTATATGAGGAGCATTCCAAAATAGTCAACGTGTTCTTCTTCTGATTTTATTCCCCATATCCTAAGATGGGGTTCTTGTTATTACTTGGACGCCTCCTACTGCCTCTCCCTCCTCCTCTTTCCTCCTCCCCTCCTCCTCTTTCCTCATACTCAGACCTACTCATACTCAGACTTACTCATACTCAGACTTCCTCATACGCAGACCTACTCCTACTCAGACTTACTCACACTCAGACATACTCATACACAGACTTACTCATACACAGACTTATTCACACCCAGACGTACTCATACACAGACTCACTCATACCCAGACTTACTCATACACAGTATTAGTCATACTCAGACTTACTCATACCCAGACGTACACACACAGACTTTCTCATACACAGACCGACTCATACCCAGACTTACTCATACACAGATTTACTCATACACAGACTTACTCATACTCAGGCATACTCATTTTCAGCACCCCTAAGGGGAGCCGCCAGGGGTGGTTGCACGGGCTCGTTCGCGGCCATTTTGTGGGGATGTCCCAGGCGGTTTGCTTGTTTCTGGGCTCAACATCCTTCGCTTGGAGAGCAGATTGTGAGGATGTCTCAGGCGGGGCGCTGGTTTCAGCACCCCTAAGGGGAGCCGCCAGGGGTGGTTGCACGGGCTCGTTCGCGGCCATTTTGTGGGGATGTCTCAGGCGGTTTGCTGTTTCTGGGCCCAACATCCTTCGCTTGGAGAGCAGATTGTGAGGATGTCTCAGGCGGGGCGCTGGTTTCAGCACCCCTAAGGGGAGCCGCCAGGGGTGTTGCACGGGCTCGTTCGCGGCCATTTTGTGGGGATGTCTCAGGCGGTTTGCTTGTTTCTGGGCTCAACATCCTTCGCTTGGAGAGCAGATTGTGAGGATGTCTCAGGCGGGGCGCTGGTTCAGCACCCCTAAGGGGAGCCGCCAGGGGTGGTTGCACGGGCTCGTTCGCGGCCATTTTGTGGGGATGTCTCAGGCGGTTTGCTTGTTTCTGGGCTCAACATCCTCCGCTTGGAGAGCAGATTGTGAGGATGTCTCAGGCGGGGCGCTGGTTTCAGCTTGAGATGTTCCCGCCCCCACAGGGGCTCTGTCCTTGCATAATAATTGAACTACTCCAAAACTGCTCCGAAAAGTACTCCCGACAACTAGTGCGACGCACGGCGACTGCGCCGAACTGCTCATTACAACTACTCGAAAAGTAGTCGTGGAATTGCTTTTTTTTTCGAGGGCCCGGTTTCAACTACTTGGTTTTTGATGGCTTTTCGATGACATCGGCGGCACCAGAACTCGAGCCCGTCTCCGAAAGCCGCGCGGGAGTTGTCGCAGAGAGGCGAGAGTGCACGCACGGGCCTTCGGTTGGTATACGCGGACGACACCCCGCATGCGTCACCAGCCGCGACAAAGCCCTGCCTGCAAACTCGCCCTATCCGCGACAACTCCCACATGGTCTTCGCAGCGCAACTCGCCCCTCCCACTCGGGCGACCGATCCCCGCCGTACGTGGAAGAAAACGGAGAGGAACCTGATGGCAGGACTATGGGGGGAGGGCGAGGGGGGGAGGAAGCGAAGGGGGATGGAGGAGGGCGGGGGAGGCGTGGAGAGGAGGAAGGATGAGGAGGGACGCAGGAGTGGGAGAGCCGATTTCCCTTTCTCAAAACAGAATAGCGTGCGGCGGCCTCGCCGCCGAACGTCGCGGGGCCAAGCGCCGCCCGCCTACTTGAACACGAGCGCATCCTTCATGCGCTGCAGCAGCTTCGGGTGGATCAGCGAGCGCAGCTTCGCCTCCTTCTCCTTTGCCGCCTCCGTGCCATTGCCGACGATCTTCTTGTTCTGGGCCTGGCATTTCGACCGCAAGCCGAGCTTGTCCTCGGTCTTCGTAGTGTTGAAGATGTGCACCAGCATGCCGTCGATCTCCGAGCACTGTATCTGGATGGCCAGGTCCGCCGCCTGCTGGATCTTGTCCTCGTCAACCTTGAAGCCGTACACCTCGCTCTTGCCCTTGTAGCGCTGGACGGCCTGCCGCAGGCCGTCAAGCCGCCCCCGCGCGGAAGAGGCGGAGGAGGACCATCACGGACGAGGAGGAAGAGGAGGGCGATATGAGGAGGACAAGGAAACGAGCATGAGGAGGGCGAGGACGGGGATGAGGAGGGCGATGATGAGGAGGGCGAGGGGGATGAGGTGGACGAGGAGGACGAGATGGGCCCCCGATGAAGAGGAGGACGGGGAGGAAGAGGATCATCATGGAGGGATGGGGAGGTGAGACAGGAGGAAGGGGAGGAAGAAGAGGAGCGGAAGGCGGGGGAGGATGCGGACGGGGGGTGGGGCGAGGGGGGGGGGGGGGACCGAGGGCGGGAGGGAGAAGGGTGACCGAGGGCGAAGATGAGGAGGGCGGAAGGAGACGATCGAGCGGCGATGACGACGGGAGGAGGGAGTGGAGGAGGGCGATAATACACGGGGGAGGGCTTCTGATTTGGAGGGGGATGGGCGCGGGATGACGAGGACGAGGCGGTGATGGGGTGTGGGGGTGAGTGAGGAGGGAGTCGTGAGGTCACCATCTCCTCGTCCGAACCCATCCCCGACGCCATCCTCGTCGCCGTCGCCGCCCCCGCCCCCCGAGCCTCCTCCAACGCCTTCGCGCCATCTCGGAGCTCCTTCGCGCCCACGCGGTTCGGGGAAGACCATGCCGCCACCGACTCGGCCATGAACTTATCCCAGGCGTCCGAACCGCACGACGCGGACCACTTCTCGTTCTTCAAGCCGCCCTTGATGGTGTCGGCCGTCGCGATCTCGACCTCGAGCTTCATAGATTCTGCATCGGTGCCCTGCGAGAGGAGCTCCTTGTTCGCGTCCTTGCAGTCGCCGTACACGCAGCTCGACTCCTGGTCGCGGAAAGCCTCTGGGACGTCGTCGGAGCCGATGCAGCGCAGCAGTTCGTCATGGGATGCCAGCAACTGCTGGAACTTCACAGCCTGGTCGCACTCTGGATCCCTCGTGAACCTCTCAGACGCGTCCGCGCCGCTGTCATTGTACGTCTTCGTCTTGACCATCATGTTGCACCGCGTCAAAAAGAGCTCGTTGAGATCCGAGAGCTTGCCAGCAGCCTCTTTGGGGAGGAGCTTGATGAGATCGCTTGCAATCGCCGCGCAAGAGGCTGCGGTGCCCTCGACCATAGGTACGCCAGTCTCTCCAAGCAGGGCCGAGTGCATATTGCCGATGATCATCTTGATGTCACCGATGGCGGTGCTCTCGGCTGGAAGCTCGTCGATAGCTGCCACCACGGCGACTGCCTGCTTAAGCCCGACCATCGTCTCGTTGCCGTCGACATTCGCAACGTCCTCCTTCGACAAGCGAGCCGCCGTCGATGCGTGAGCCTCGAACGACGCCAGCCGCTGCAAGCCCGAGAATGAAGCGAGCTTCGCGGAGACCACCTCGATCTTCTTCTGGAAAGTGTCCTCGATGGGCCACGCGATGGTCGCCTCTTGCAGCACCTTCATCATGTAGTTCAGTGAATGCACAATCCTCCGAAGCGCGATCTCACCATCAGCGTGCCTCTCGTCGGCTGCCTGCATCTCTTTGTCAACGAGCGAACTCACGTAGGCACAGAACTTCGCGTCGATGACCGTGTACATATCTGCGCAAAGTGACGACTGCAGACAGGCAAGCGAGCGGAGGCCGTCCACAATTTCATCGGCCATCTCCTTCGTCAAGCCATCGCTGTTGCCCATTGTCCTCATTACCTTATCGACCGATACCTTGGACTGCATCATCGTTTTCTCGAACCTCAGGATGTTGGAGAGACGCTCGTGCCACCATGGGGGCCCCCCCAGTGCAACGCCGACGCGCGAAGTTGACTCCCTCGACGCCGTGTTCGCGGAGGCGTTCTGGAGGGCCCTGGCCTCGACGATGGCGGACACGTCAGAAACGAGCGCCGTAGGATCTGAAATCACCAACAGCCCCCGCACGACCGTGATCACAGAGAAATATTCCTGCTGCATGGCCTCCGACATGTCCTCGCCCCCGTCTGTCTCCAAGATTTTCAACGCAGCCGCGGCGAGCTCCTCCACGATCTTGCAGTGCGTCTGACCCTTCATGATCAGCGGCACCAGGATGTCGTTGATGAAACACCTTCGAAACGCGTGGATCGCAGACTCCTCGGTGGCCCCCAGCTCGTTCACCTTGGGGGCCTCGCGGTCGAAGTCGCTGATCATGCTCTCGCGCGCCCACGGCACCACTGTCGTGAACAAGTCAGCGCACCAGTCCTGCATGTTCGGCTTACCGGTGTTCTCCCTGAGTTTCGAGGCGGCGCGGAAGACAAACTGCTCGTTGACGTGTATGGGCATCTTGACGCCTCCTTCGATCACCGAAGTCACTGCCTTTACGAGATCATCGTCTGGCAGTTTCTCGATGTTCTTTTTGCCGGGCGCCAGCTTTATGGCATGCTCCACGCGTGCGATGTGCAAGACCAAGTTGCTGACGGCGGCAGCCTCGTGGCCGATGACGTTGCCGCAGCCCTTCACGACGTCGTTCCCCTGCCGTTTGGCATGGCCTTTCTTAGCGCCCATGATAATCTTGTCCAGCGGCATCTTCTTGATCCAGTACTCGCACTTCGGCTCCAAATCGACTGGGACATCGCCCAAGTCAACCTCGTCGTCATCGCCACCCCCAATGTCGCCCGCGTTGGAGGAGCGCCCGCAGTCGCCCTGCGGGGCCGCCAGACTGGGCGCCGCCCCAGAGCCGACGCCAAAGCATGCCTCGAGAGTGCCTGCCGCGGGGCCACGCTCGCGGGGCGTGCTGCCCGTCGGCGACGGCGACGGGGCCACCGCGGACCCAGCAGCCTTCAACGGCGTCATGTCAACGCCTGCGTGCACTCCACCGCCCGTGAAGCCGCCTTCGGGCACCACCTCCTCGGGGATGTCGAAGTAGTCGCTCAACTGGGGAATCGACGCCCAGTCGATGTCCTTGGAGTCGATCGACGGCGTGCGAGGGCCTCCGCCCTCGGCCCCGACTACAGACTGGAACGCAAGGTTCGCCTGCTCGGGGACCACTTGGTCTGACGATACCAACTTCGAGGTGGCATGTTGGCCAGTGACCCTGGTGAAGCGGCGGACGCGGAAGCCCAGGCTCAAGTTAGGCAAGTCGTCACTGAAAACGTACAAAGTGACCTCGGGCCCGCCGCCAATGGGGACGTCGATAGTCGGGAGCTTCGCGATGCCCTTCTTCCCCAAGAACTCCACCTGCTTGTAGGGAACTGCCCTGACATCTTGCGATACCTCGATGCCCGTCTCAATCGTCTCGTTGACGGAAGCCCGTTCGAACGGCATGGGCGGTACCCAGGTGTGCTTCGAGATTGCTTCGTCGCACTGCTGGCCGAACCCGTCTGGGTGCTGGTCCCTGAGGTCGCAGAAAGTGTTCCACTGCAACCACGGCATGTTGACCTGCCAGAAGTTGGCGCATTTGGTGCACCCGCTGATGCCCGTAACGCTGGTGTCTTCAGGCGGCGCATCTCTCTCTCTCTCTCTCTCTCTATTTCTCTCTCTCTCTCTCTCTCTCTCTCTCTCACTCTCTGTAGCCCTTTTTCTAGACATTTGTACATATATTTGTATGTACAAATGTGTGTTCGCGTGTATGTACACATCAGAGTGAGGGGCCCTCGCGGTCTTACAATGTCCCTGTGTGTGGCTGAAATGGGGTCCGCGGAGAGGAGGTTTGTTGTTGTAGTTGTCGTCCCAGCTGGCGGGTCGCGGCGCGGGTGGGCCGCGGCGCGGGCGGGTCGCGGCGCGGGTGGGTCGCGGGCGGCTTGGGGCGCCGATGGGCATCGGCAATGTGGCGGGCGGGTTGCGGGTGGGTCGCGGCGCGGGTGGGGCGTTCGACACCCTGAGTGACCGCCGTCGGGGGTCTTGGAGCCGTCTCGGGGCCCTCTTGCAGCCGTCTGAGTGTCCCAGGGAATGCCCCAGAGGGCCCCAATGCGGATCCACGAGGACACCGAGACTACCCCGAGGAGGCCCCAAGGGAAGCCACGCTAAGCCTCTCTTGTGTAACCGATCACGGGGCATCCTGTGGGGCCTCTCGGGAGCCTCCAGGAGCCGCATCGGGGCCTCCCGAGGGCGCATGGGGAGGGCCAAAAAAAACGACAGGACTCAAAGGGGGGCCCAGGACAGCTCCAGGAGGGGGGACGCCGAGAGAAAGCTCCAACATGACCGCCAGAACCACCATGCAAACACATGCCCCCACCACCACCCCTGGGAGCAACGATTGTATGCCTCGTTCGGGTGGACGGGCACCGTAGAGGCCTGCATTGGGGCTCCCGCTGTCCTGGGGCCCTCCGAGACGGCGCTGAAGTGCCAACGAATGCCCCCAATTAACCACCAGGGGTCCCCGAGGGAGCCCATTGGTCTGCGAACATGGCACCAATACTACCCCGATATGTTCGAGGGTATGCGTTGCCCCCATGCGTTGCTACATGAAAGCATGCAACCGCACACACACACACACACACACACACACACACACACACACACACACACACACGCACTCCATACACGCCCCCCTAGGTGCCATTTCTGGGAAGGCTGTCGGGGACACTTGCAACGCCAAACACTTACTATTCAGCGCGCCCGCGCGGTCCACTTGCTTCACGTGGCAAGAGTCGCAGATGCCCGCGACGCGGCGCCTCTTGTTGGCGGCCTGAGTCTGGTCGGAAGGCTGCCCCCTCTGGCCGCGGGTCCCGCGGGTGCCTGCCTTCGGCGGGGCGCTAGCCTGGCGTCTGGCGGCGGGGCGTGACACTGAAGTGAAGTCGGTGCCAGCCGCACTGGCGGCGCTCGAGATCCGAGGAGGGGGCGGTGCCTTGGCCGAGAGCTTCGGCTGACTACCCTTCATCGGCCCCATCGCGCCGTGACCATATGGAAATACACTGAGAATCACCGCGGTGAACGCGAATGCACTGACTCGAGACATCTTGGCTACTGCAACAGAAACGGCGATAGAAACCCATATTGGTTGAGCCCCCCGACATTCGGATGCTTGCTGGCTCCCGATGGTTCCAAGTTTGATGTTAGAGGTCTGGCATTCGCTGATTATCTGGCACTGCCACCGTCGAGAGCCGCTCTACTCTTACAAACAACCCGCTCAAACTCAAACCCCGCCAGCCATCTTGGCGTAAATAGTAAATGAAGCGAGCTAGCTTCCTCCTCATCTCCCCCTGTCCTCCTCTACCTCACGCGGCCAACTCTCCCACCCTCCGTCCTCCTCAACCTGCCTCATCCGCCTCCGCCGCCCGCCTCCTCCTCCGCCCTCCGCCTCCCCCTCCTCCGCCCCCACCTGCCTCCGCCTCCGCCTGCCTCCTCCTTCGCCTGCCGCATCCGCCGTCGTTCGTGCTCTCGCCGCTCAGAGGAGATGTGGACGTTATGAGGATGATGGGCGGGCGTGAGGGGCACGGGGGACGGTCTAGTCGCGAATCGCATTGGCGAGGCGATTTCGGATGGGCATATGGCCAGGAAACTTAGGGGGTGAGGAAGAGGATGAGGATGAGGATGATGATGGTGAGTAGGACGACCAGCAGCACCATCTTCCGAGTGGGCGCGGAGAACGGGGGCTGAGGAGGACGGCGCCGAATGCGATGGTGGAGGTTGGGGGCCCCAATTGGTGGGCTCAGGGCAGGAGTGGAAATTCTGGATGCTTCGCGTACCCCCACCAGCCCATCCAGAAACGACGCCCAGGCCGCCTTAGGGCTCTCTTGGGCTTCTCGTTGGGCCCTCTTGGGCCATCTTGGAACCATCTTAAGGCGGTGGACCTCCATTGGAAGCGAAAAGGAGAGAAGGCAACAGTCATTTCCCAGAAGGTTTTTGGATGATTTTGGCATCTTGGATGCCCCCACGAGGAGCTATTTGGCCTCTTGGAGCCGCCTTGGGACGGTCTTGGGATCTCTGGGAGCATATTCGGAGCAACCTTGAGGCATCTTAGGTTATCTTGAGCCATCTTGGAGCTCATCTTGGGCTCTCTGAGGCCCTCTTGGAGCCGTCTTGGGCCTTGCTGGACGCTCTACCACCCGCGGCCACTCTAGTCCAGGTCCAGGGGGGAGGTCGGGCGATGGTGAAACCCCTCCCCGAAGGAGAAGAATGGGGATTGGAAGAGGAAACTCTATAATGCACCTACTGCGCCCAGAGGGCTGGTGGGGGTGAGTCTAGTTGTTGTAACGATGACCGATTGGGTTTCCAAGTTGGTGGCTTTTCATGGCAAGCAATAAGCCGCCATCGGCGACGGGTTGGAATCGAAAAGTCAGAAGGACGATGGCTGAGAGGGCTTAGGAGGAAAATGCGACGCGAGGGCCGATCGATACACCGACCGAGACGCGGTGGCTCAACGCCCGCGAGCCCAGCGTTCGCCGCAGCCGCGGCGCGGGGGCATGCAGCAGACGTTCGCTCCGCCGCCGAAGGCGGGGGCGCCACATGTGCCACATGTGGTGCCCCCTACGCGCCCCCCTCCCCAATCAGCCTGCGTGGCCCGCGCCAGCCAAGCCACGGCACATGGCTTTCCCCGCCGCGGGGACAGCGGTGCCGCCGAAGGCGTTCGGCCCGCAGCCGCGAGTGCCGCGGCCGCCGCCTGGCCCACCGCCGCAGGACCTCACGGTCGCGGCACGGGCCCAGACCGCCAAGTCACTGCCCCCCGCGCCCCCCGCGGAGGAGGCCAAGGCCGCCAACGTCGCGCATCCCGCGATCACAGCGGAGGATGCGCCAAACCAGCCAGCGGAGGATGAGCCAGAGCAGCCTGCGGAGGATGCGCCAGGCCAGCCAGCGGCTGATGCGCCAGACCAGCCATCGGAGGGTGAGCCAGATGCGAAGCGGGGGAGATGGGGCGACGCCAACTTTCAATTCGACCCGTTGCTGGCGCAGGTCCCCGAGTTCGGGTGGATCCCACGCTGGGGCATGCCCCCAACAACTCTGCCAGCAGCGGCTGAGTCCCAGGCGAGTGGCTACCCGCCGCCGTGGTGGGACCAGGTGCGGGAGGCTCGCCATAACTTCGAGCAGAGCTGCGCTCTTAGTTGGGTCACATGGCAGAGTGCCCAATGTAAGTGGCTCGACTTCAGCGAGGCCATGCGGAACGCGGGCCCGCTGGAGTTGGCAAAGCGCGCGAACAGGGCCTACGGCGAAATGTGGGGCAGCTGGGCGAAACAGGTATCGGGGCGGGGCGGATGGCCGCCCACATAGACTATCGCGTGCTTGGCGCGCCAGACACGCGCCAGGCACTGTTGATGTGTGAGCGCTTCTCCGCCCCCACGGTGGATGAGCGCCTTGGCCCCGACGCCGCCGACGCCGCCGAGACGGAGTCAGTCGCCGACGCGGTGCCGCAGGATTCCTGAGGAGCTTCGGATTCACCTCGAAACGCGGCAATGTAGAGGGTGTGCAGGGAGGAGGAGGATGAGGAGGAGGAGGAGGAGGAGGTGGAGACGGCAGGAGGGGGATGCAGGCGGAGAAGGGTAACCTATTATATTATAAGAGACGACGACGACGACACGGCACCCCCTCGGGGCAACCTGAGGACTCGAGAGAAAGGACACGATTTCTTGCGCGGGCTGGCATGAAGGGGGATCAAGACTCGCCCAAGGACGAGGTGTCCAGATGGCCCTCCGCGGCCCCACGAAGCGAGGCCGTGAGGAAAACAGCAACACCTCATGGGCTGGCGATGCAAGCTTGCGTCTATCGAGCGCGGCACGCGGCGACCGCGCCGTCGGGGCCCCCACGCCCATCCTGACTTGTCCTTCTCCCCCGATTCCCAACACTGGGCCAGTGCCTCGTCGCTACCATCGTAATTGTCGCACTCGCCCTCCTCCTCATCACCGCCATCATGATCGCAAACCTCACTGTTTCTAATGTCATCCCCGCCCGAGACATCCAATCACTCGCTGGGTCGTGAGGGGTGGCGGGGGAGTATATGGCACCAAACGGCTCCTTCAGGTTAAGCTGTTGCCTGGCCCCCCAATGCCAGGCTGCCATCGGTGCCCATAGGCACATGGGGGAGAATGGGGGGAATACCCAGCTGAATGTACCGAGCGCAGGAAGCAACACCCATGGTGGATGTTAGGCCTCATGCGCGACTGAACAACGTACCATGCGACATAACACACAATACAATACTTAGCTCCACCACCCCCAAGTCCACCTGCACCATTACCCTCAGGGGCCGTCCCGAACCCCGACCGCATATCCTCGACATTGGGAAACTCCCCCCCGCCCACTAGCACGCGGGCAAGGGCGGCCCGACGCAAAACTTCTCAAAAACTCGCGATGGCAGACTGAGACTGCTGGTCGCAACCCCATCCCCAGAAAGCATGCCTGGATACCTCGAGGGTCGAAGGCACGATCCGCGCCAGGTCCGAAATGCGTTCGGAAAGCCAACACGTTATGCAGTCTCAGTCTGGCGCCTGGCTGCGAAGTCATTCGCTCTCGCAGAATGAATCCTTATCCGAGGCCGCATGGGGCGGATCACTCTGCGCGTCGCCCTCGGGAGAGTTGAGGTTGACTGGGCCCTGCTCAGGGTCCGCGGCAGGGCCCGCGGCGGGGCTGACGACTTCCTGGACGGGGATGCGCTTGATGTCGATGTGCGGGTAAGCCTTCGTGAGCAAGTGGACGCCCTTCGGCAAGATGTTCACGGTCTTGCCACCGACCTGGGATCGTTTTATTGCGGGCGCGGGGGGATGGAGGTTAGAGGCTGGTGGCAGCCAAACACGATAGATGGTGGAGGGAGGGCGAGGGAATAAGGGGCCTCACGAGGGCCAGAAGGGATCCGATTGCTCCGATGGGGGCCCAAGAGTGGCCAGGAGGGCCCCAAGAGGGCTGAAACTGATGTCGCCTTAATGCGAAAATCAATGCCAGGTGTCTGGGGCCTCAAGAGGGCCCCGATGGGGCCTCAAGAGGGCAAAGAGGGCTCCGTGGGGCCCCAAAAGGTCAGGAACTGATTTTCGCCTAAATGCGAACATCAGTTCCAGGTGTCTTGGGCCTCAAGACGCCCCTTCCCGCTTCCGAAGGGGAAGCCCCATGACCTGGACCTGGCGCCCTTCGGCGGCAGCGTGCCTCTTCGCCGTGAGCTTCACGACGCCTGGGATCCCGAATGTCTTGCGGAGCTGCAGCTCCGTCGGCGCCACCTTGCGGATCGACGCCAGGACGCGCGCCACGGTGGCGGGGGGAACCTGTGGCGATACCCCTCGCCGTTCCCAACCTCGCCAACCTGCAGAACCAGGTCGCCGATCCACGGCGCTGCGCAGATCGGCGACCGAGCGCCGCAAGCCAGATTGTTAGGGACTACGTGCGGTATCTTTGCACGCTGGCACCTTGGCCTGACCAGGTAGCTCCACCGTGTTGTCGGAGATCTTCTCGTAGAGGTTCCAGCCCTGCAAGGCGATCTTGCACGGAGGTGGCGGCCCCGCCTTCGGCACTGGCGCAGCGCCACCTGCGCCGTCAGGGTCCTGCACTGGTAGAACAGCAACATGAGGCTCGGCGTCAGCAGGCTCGCCTGGCTGGACCACCTCGTCGGGCCCTTGCCCAGGGCCCGGGCCCGCGGGTGCCTCGGCCTTTGGCTCCCACTGGCTCTGGGACGCCATTGCTCGGTCCAAGTTCACCCTAGGACTGACAGTGTAGCCAGCGTATGGCGGTTGGTAGGAGCGCTTGTTTGAACCTCGGGGCTAGGGCGAACTCAACGGTCAGATGCGCACGTATTTGGAGGTTTGCGATAAGCCTCTGGCGGCCTCCCTGGCCATCATCTGGGCCCCATCGGGGCTTCCTCCGAGCCCTGCCAGGCCGCGCTGGGGCCCACTTCGGTTTCTTTAAACACGCGAAGTCACTGCAACTTGGGCAACATCGGGGCCCTCGAGGGTGGAGAGGGGGTGGTGCTCTGCGAGAGCGGCCCAAGGCCTCCACGGTAGAAAGCGCATACTTCGGGCGCGTGGCCCCAGAAGGGGGGGGGTAGGGGGGTACTTAGGGCGCGCGGCCCAGGGCCGACAAGTATTACTTTCAGTACTACTTACAAGTCCGCGCGCGAGTGCAGGACTACTTTCAAGACTACTTACTACTCAGAGCGCGCGTCCAGGACTACTTTCAGGACTACTTACTAGTCCGAGCGCGCATGGCATCAAAATCAACTAGTCAAAAACTACTCAAAAACTAGTCTGGCGACTAGTTTTTGACTCAATAACTACTCAAAAACTAGTCGGCGTCAACTCGGCGATAACATCCAGACTAGTTAACTAGTCCTCAACTCGTCGCCGCGCCCTCCGACTAGTCGGCAACTAGTCTGCATCAAGTTGGGCCCCGCGTCAACTAGTCCCCATGGAATCGGCGGCAACTCGGGCGCCAGATGAACTGCTACCCCCGAGCACAGTGGAAACGGCCTGGAGGCCCGCGGCACGGAGGAGGACCAGGAGAATAGGGCTTGCCAAGAGGACGGCCAGGAGAGAGGCTGCAAAGAGGAGGACCAGGGCCCATCTCGGGAGCCATTCCTGACACCACGCCCCCAAGAGGCGCACAGTAACAATCCCACCAGCCCTCTGAGCGTAGGTGTATTAACGAGCTTCCGCTTCCAACCCCTATTTCCCCCCCTTCGGGGAGGGGTTCAACCATCCCCTGACCCCCTCCCCTGGACCTGGACAAGAGGTGCCGCGGGTAGTTAGAGCGTCTAGCAGGGCCCAAGACGGCTCCAAAGGGGCCTCAGAGAGCCCAAGATGAGCTCCAAGATGGCTCAAGACCGCCTAAGATGCCTCAAGATGGCCCCGAAAATGCTCCCAGAGGCCCCGAGACCGTCCCAACGCGGCTCCAAGATGCCAATTAGCTCCCCATGGAGACATCCAAGATGCCAGAATCTTTCAAAAACCTCCGGAACAAACAAATGGTTGTTGCCTTCTCGCCTTTTCGCTTCCAATGGACATCCGAAGCCTCAAGATGACTCCAATGTGGCCCAAGGGGGCCCAAAGATGGGCCCAAGAGAGCCCTGAGACGGCCCCAAGAGCGCCCATGAGCGCTCCAAGAACACCCCAAGAGGTGTGCACGATGCGACTTTTTGGCGTTCTGGAAAGGCAATGGTAATTGAGTGACCCCCCTTCTATGATCGACCTCCTCCAAGATGGCCTCAAGAGCGCCCCTAGAGCTCCCAAGAGCGCCCCCAAGAGGGCCCCAAGAGGCGCCCAGACTGCCCCAAGAAGCCTCCAAGAGTCTCCCAGGAACCCCCCAATAGACCCCCAAGAGGCCTCAAGAGGATCCCCGAGGCACCCAAGAAGCCCCTGGTCCATGACAAGGAGCTGCTGGTGAGCAGTACGGGATGTAATTCTGTCAAATGAATTACATTATTTTCTGCACAAAACGCGATGGTCAAAAATCGGCAAGCTCCAACATACATTGAACATTGGATTTGTGTACGTTCGCATTGTTTTCCAATACTGTCGCGCTTATGGAGCTGCAGCAACGCACATCGCTGTCATGAGTTAGTGGGCCCGAACGGAAAGTTGTCTTCCAATTCCCTGATCCCTCGACCTCCCTCCCTCTCCTCCCTCTTCTATCTGCCTTATCGCCCTCCTCCTCCTCCTAATCCCAACCTTTGCTCCCGCACTTCCCTGATCACCTCAACTCGCCTGGGCGTCGTTTTCTGAATGGGCTGGTGGGGATACGCGCAATGCGCGAAGCGTCAAAACTTGCATTTTCACAAACCGCTCACACAATGTATGAGCTTCTATGCATTTCCGACGGGCTCCTCGCCTTCGCCAGGCCTACAGTGACGCTCGACCTCTTCCAAGCGAGCAAACTCGGGGCATGCAGCTCTCCATGCCCGCCTCGCAGCCAAGCGGACATGGTGCTCGGGCATGTATAGGCCGTGCGAAAAGCGGCACGGTGCGTTGCTTCTTGCTAGCCACGCGCACAAATACCCGAGAGGCCTGCCTTTTGCAGGGTTCCGTTCCGACTCCCACCTATAATCTCAGAGAACCACAGATATGTAGGTTTGGTGATATGTAGGCTGGGCGCATGGTTTTGCACGCTTACAGCCCGGCGCCCACCTGGCGAGGAGGGCGGCGGAGGGATTCGGCGGACCAGGGCCGATTGACGGGAAAAAGGGCGGGGGGAGAGCGCAGTGAGGGAATGGCACACGAGGGAGGGGCATTGCCCAGGCAGGAGGAGGATGGAGGATACGTTGGGGGGGGCGGGTGAGGGAAGGGGCAGGCTGTGCCTTTTTGGGCGACCTGGGGCCCTCCAGGTTGCCGTCTCGCGGGGCCAGAGAGGGCCCCCGAGATAGCCGCAAACCGCGTTGCAGTGGGGGTGGGGTGGGCCCTCTCGGCTTCGTCTGAGGGCACTCTGGAGCCTTCCAAGGCCATCTAGGGGACCCCGAGAGGGCTTCCAGAGGGGCCGTTTAGGGGGGCACCTAAGGGGGGCCCTAAGAGGGGCCAGGGATGGCCTTCAGAGGGGCGCCTCAAAGGGCTTTCAGAGGGGCCCCAGAGGGCTCCAGAGGGCCTCGTGGAGCCGTCTGGCTGTGGGCCCTCTGAGGGCCACCTGTGAGCTATAGGCAACCAGCCCCCGTGTCTGGAGCTCCGTGGGGCCCTCTTGGGCCCTCTTGGGGGCCTCTTGGGTCCCTATTGGGCAACGCTCGAAGCCTTTTCGGGGTTCTGATCTCTAAAGCTTTCTTGGGGCCCCTTTGGCGGGGGGGGGGAAGAAAAGCGATGTGGCTGAAAGCATGTTCGGACACTTTGCCTCTTGAGGCCTCCTGAAGCTTCCTCTCTTGGGACCCCCTTGGAGAGCTCTTGGAGCCGCCTGGGGCTCAAGGAAGAGTGGTCTTGCATCCCTGCATGACTGCGCCCTTGCATCCTTGCATCGGTTCTGGTCTGGCATCCTTGCATGCCCTCTGGGCGGTGATCTCGCGTCCTTGCATTCTATCTCTCCGATGGTCTTGCGCCCTTGCCTACTAGCCTCCCGATCGGTGGTCTTGCATCCCTGCGGCGAGCCTCCCAAGCCAGAGCCCTGCTGGGCCCGTCGCCACCGTGCCGTTGCCATTTTGGCCCGAACGATTGCTTCGCTTTCCCGTGGTGGGCAACCTCTGCCGCTCGCCTGCCAGAGCTCCCAGACCCGCCGACCCCTGCCAGCGACCGTGTCGCTGTCGAAGGCCCCAGGCCACGCCAGCAAGAAGCCTCGCACTCGCGCCGTGGCAGCTGGCGTCGACAACCTTCTCAGCAACAGCGTGGAGGCCGATAAGAAGTACATCCAGGAGCAGCTCAACAAGAACGAGGCCATTGCCCCGTTGATCGCTTCGATGATCAGGGATGGCGAGATCGAGCGGGCCCTTGAGCGTCGCAACCTGCAGACGCTGAGCAGGGAGGTTGGCGTGAAGCTGGGCCCCAGGGTGAAGAAGTTCAGGAACTTCTCGCCGCGTATGTGGAGGGAGCTCTTCGTGCACCTGAAGCAGATCGATTCGATGGAGGACTTCTACGGCGAGGGCTACGCTGGCGAGGTCATGACGGATAAGCAGATTGCCAGCCACGTCAAGTTCGGCCTCAACATCAGCGACGACACGGACGTCCCCAAGGACCACGACGCCGCTGGCTACGAGGGCCCCTTGTTCAGCGTCCTGCGGCAGCGCTACGTCGGCCACGGCAAGCGGCTGACCAACCTCACCCCCGAGAATTGCCACATCTACGGCTGGTTCGCGAAGGACACGGACATCACCAAGATCGTGTGCCCCTTGCTTGGTGCTGAGGCCTCGATCTCTCTGGGCTTCTCGCGGGAGTTCCTGCAGGCCAAGACCGACCTGAAGATCATCAACAACGGCATCCTGGACCAGGCGACGCTCGTTGACGAGCCGACTGGGTTCACCCAGAATTTGAAGAAGCTCCTCGACCACCAGCACCCTGGGCACGGCTGCGTGCAGAACAACGACGCCTTCGAGTACCCAGACGGGGCGATCCAGTTCCGCGGCGTCTTGGAGCGCGCTGGGGCGCCGTCTACGCCTGGCGGTGCTTCGCCTGCGGGTTCGGCGGCGGCGACCCCCAAGGCATCGCCCACGCCCAAGGCGAAGGCGACGTCGCCCGCGGGGCCGCCCGCGGCGCCGCCTCCAGCAGCCCCCGAGGGCGTCGCCCCCAGCTGAGGAGCCCCCCGCTGGGGCAGTCTCGGCGCTCGAGGTGCCGACTCGGCGCGCATTCTTTTGACGTGAAGTTGGTAGGTGTGTCCAGCTAGCTCGAGCGGCGCACCGCCAGTCTCGCTCGGGCGCCCTCTTCGATGCGAGCTGCCACGCATGTTATCTTCTAGCGTCAGCTCTACAGCGTCGTATGCGAGATGCAGCTGATCCAGTTTGACCCTCAGGCTCGACCTGACACTAGAGCGTCGTCGTCACACCTCCGTCTTGTCGTCGGCCCTACGTGGAGGAGGTGGGTGGAGGGGGACGTCGTCGTCGTCGTCGTCGTCGTCGTCGTCGTCGTCGTCGTCGTCGTCGTCGTCGTCGTCGTGGTTTCCTTCGGGTTTTGTGGCATCAGGGCAGATGGCGACGGGCGTGAGGGCCCCCGCAGCTTCGCTCAGCTGGCCTCCTGATAAGGGCCCCTCTGGTTTTGCCCATACAACTCCTCCCCCGAGGACCATTCAAGCTTCACGAGGCCCCCCTGGGGATCGTTCAGGTCAAACAGGTTGCATGCAATGCCCCCCCCCCCCCCCTCCCTGAGGTTTGTTCAGGCTGCACGGGCCCCCATGAGGATCGTGGCATCGTCAATGCAACGCCCCCCTGAGACCCTTTCAGTCCAATGGGGTTGCTCACATGGGGGCCCCCGTGTGCCCCGCTCCCGTCCCCGCCCGCGCCCTCCGACAGTGGTAGGTGTTGTGGCTCGGGCACGCCCGATTTTCGCTAGCCTGCGACATCCATCCCAGCGCGCCGAGGGCTCCGCCGTGATGTCACTCAAGCGGTCCCAGTGCGAGAAGGACTGCACGGGGAACAAGCGCGTCCTTCGACGCCACGGCACCCTGGTGTCGAGGCTGGCCATCTCGCTCAATACGGAGATGAAGGAGCAGATGGACTTCTACTTCCTCAGCGGCCAGGTCGCGGCCCTCACCCTGACCAGCAGCACCCCGCCTGGCTACGAGCACCTCGTCAATGACAAGGGCGGGGAGACGCCGTTCAAGCTCATCGATGTGGACTACAGCAGTTGTGACGTGACGTCGGCCGAGCACATGCAGGTGCACGGCAGTCGGTGCGTGGGGGAGCTCCTCATGGTGATGCATCGCGGCGGCTGCACCCACCCTGGCGAGGAGCTCCACGGGGTGATCTGCGACCTCTTCCGCCAGCTCGACGAGCGCGACGCCGCTGAGCAGGCCGAGGCGAACACCGAGACCCAGGCCTACCCTGAGGAAGAGAGTGCCCCTGATGGCGCTGAGGACGACAGTTCTGACTAGGGCGTTCGTTCGCAGACGCTCGCGGCCTGCCTCGCACTGACTGCTTCTAACTTTTGCAGTGCGCTACACATCGGTTCCTGTGCTTGCACCTGCTCAGGGGGCCCGCCCCGTCGCCAAGGCGCCGAGCTGCAGCAAAAAAAAAAAAACAATCCATTCGGTGGGCTACTTCACCGCTCATCGCATCCGCATTCCTAGACATCACCCCCCTCCCATCTAGACACCACTGCCCTCCCCACCCGCAACATTGCCTCATCCTCCATAGCATTCCCCGACATCAGTCCCATTCCCCTCCTCCTCCGCATCCTCCGCATCCTCTCCCCTCGTGACGGGGAGTACGGGGATTATGGGATAGTGAGGGTTGGGGGGAGAGGGGCGGTGAGGGTTGGGATGGGCTATGGGCCGCAGCAAGTTTTGCTGCAAGATGATGTTGCTACGCGCAGTTTATTCCATATTCTCCATATTTCCATGTTTGAGGCTGATGCCTCCTGTGTTCGATGAGCGCGGCTGGGTTGTGCTTCGCCACGCGGTGGCGGGGGACGTGCTGGCGCACTCGGGGACGGGCGAACTCGTGCATCTGGACGGGCGGTGGAGCATCGATGCAGTCGGCGAGAACGTGCGGGTTTCTTCAGTGGGAGGGAGTGACAGCTTCTGGGCGAGAGAGCGCCTGACAAAAGCACTGTACATGAACGACGCTCCTGGGGATAACAACGGCAGGCGCTTCATCATGGACGTCGCCACGAGAGGGTCGACTTGGCGAGACACGGCGTTGCACGCACCCAGCAAGACACACGCTTTTCAATACAAGGAGGTGCACGACTTGAACTTGGAAGTCTACATCAGCAGCATGCCGAAACCAAGGTGCGTTCGTTTCAATTTGCCCAGGGTTTTGGACTTCGTCATCGGTGGAGCGTTCGACGGTGGATGGATTGGGAGGCGAAAGGTGACTCTTCGCAAGTACATGCATGATGTAGGCGTCCCAGCAGATCACCTGGTCAACTCGCTGTGCTCTGCCCGTCACACAGCCAGGGTCCGACGGGAACAACTTCCAGATGAGCAGCTCACGATGTGCGACCAGGAGTTCAGCGCCACGCCCGAGGCAGCCATTGCCATTGCTTGCGGACTTTCCCAGGGGAATTGCCACATCACGCCTGGGCACGACGTGGACTCGTGCTGTGCATTCTTCATCGAGGCCGTGGTGGCCAAATGCGCGGCAGGGGCACACGGCATTCCTGTGGTCATGTCGTTCGGCTCTAACGTGTTCGGCGAGGTCACCGTGAATGGCAAGATGGTGCAGTTCACGGCCACGAGCCAACGCTTGGCCCAGCGATTTGCAGGCATATGTGGGGGAAGCGCTACTGCCCCAGTTGGAATGGTGATGTTGAAATGCTACGGTGCCTTGAAACAGAAGTCCAGAAAGCAGCGGGCAGAGATGGCGAATGTTATCTTCACAACTTTGTTAGATATGATTGGTGCTACTGTGGAGTCCTCGAGGGGGGCTACATTCTGGTCAGAGACGAACTCCACTGCGATTCCTCCGCTCTACCGCGAGGGCAGCAGCAAGTCACGACGAGTTTCGATCAGATACAAGGTTGAGGTGTGCAACGCAGTGGCGAACAACCCTTCGCTGCAGACGCCATCTCAGTTCTTGGCCGCCGAGCAAGCTAAGTCAGCCTGTCAGCACATGAAGCGCGGCAAGAAGAAGCTGCGGTTCATCGGCAAGAAACAACTACGCGCTGGATCTGGCGCAGCTTTCCCGAAGACGGATATGACGCAGTACTTGGTGAATGGCAGATTGGTTGCAGCTCGCATGACAGATGGATCTCTTATATTGGACGCCACCCGCGCTGGCGGCAAGGACTGGATGCTCGTTGGCTTGTTCTCCCACGAGGCGAAGCAGGCCATGTGGCTACCACCACAGGCTTCAGGTTGCTGTTTAAATTCCTCCACCTCCTCATCCACCTCCTCCTCCCACTCCTCCTGCTTGTGACCTGCTCCTCCTGCTCCACCTCCTCCTCCACCTCCTACTCCGCCTCCTCCTCCTCTTACTCCTCCTCCTCCTCCTCCTCCTCCTCCTCCTCCTCCTCCTCCTCCCCCCCCTCCTCCTCCTCCTCCTCCTCCTCCTCCCCCCCGCGACGGGTTGGAGGAGGGGGCGGGCCTCTGGGTAGCAATGGATTTACATGTGCGCTACCCCCCCCCCTGAGCACCTGCGGGGGGGGGTGGGGGGAGGGGGCCCTATGGGGGGCCCGCGCGGGGGGGGTCGAACCTTTGCGTTTCGGCAGGCGCCCTTCCCCGAGGCCCACCCCCCCGCGCCCCTGGGCCCTCCCCGAGCCCACCACGGCCCCCGCGCAATTCCCTCCCCCCCTGCCCCCCCGCTTTCGGAGGGCCTCACGGGGCGCGCCCCCGCGGCCCCCAGGCCGTCTTGGAAAACGCAGCAAAAGTATGTAAAAAACCCGGGGTCCCCTGGAATGTGTTGGATTCTTCAGAGCAAAAGTATACAAATAACCCGGGGTCCCAAATCGGGGGTTGGACGGCGGTCGCCGAGGCGCCGCCTGCCAGACACACGCGGGGCCGCAAAAGTATACAAATATCCCGGGGTCCCCCTGGGGCGCGGGGGTGGGGGGCGGGAACGGGGGGGGCCGCCCTGGGGTTGTCTGAAAACCGCTTGGGGGTTGCCAGGGCCGCTCCAGGAGCCCCGAGAGGGCCTCCAGGGGGCCTCGAGAGGGGCCCGTTGGTTGTCGCCCAGGGGGTCCTCTCTGGGGGGTCATTCAGCTGGCCCCTGTGAGGCCTTTCTGAGCGGCCCCTTCTGGACCGTCTGAAGGTTTTCGCGAGCCGTCCAGGGCCGTCTGGGGGCCTTGGGAATGCCTTGGGAGGACGCCGATAGGCCCCCCCCCACCTACGCACCCAGGAGGCTCTCTTGGGTGATTGTCAGGGGGGGGCCCTCTCGGGGCCCTCCTGGGGTTCTCCTGAGGTCACCAGAGGGCCCTCATGGAGATCTCCAGGGCTATCTTGGGGGACCCACATGGCGCTCAGGAGGGCCCCGAGATGGGTCTGCGAGGTCACGCCCTAGTCGAGCGTGGGGGGATCGGGTGGGTGGAGGGAGGGAGAAGGAGGCGGAGGAGTTTTTTTTCTCGATGCCCTCAGGCAGTTCGGGCACTTCGCACCACGGAGAAGACGGCTGGCAGCGACTACACCAGGGAGGAGATGACGGCCCACAAGGAGGGCATCTTGAGCTTCGTGCAGAAGCGCCAGCGCCAGACCGACGCAGGGCCAGCCGTCGCCGCCAAGCGGGCCAAGAAGTTGAAGGAGGAGCCCAGGATGGCGTCGTTCGATTGGCTGTGTTGTGTGGAGACGGCTCTTCGAGGTATGGGGCGCACGCTGCTGGACTGGATCCCCACAGAGGCCGACGACCCCGACGCGCCGTGGCCTGCGCACCAGCAGCTCCCAGCTTGTTTGACTATTGTGATGGACCAGGAGCAGAAACAGTGGTGCGCTGCTTACTACCTCTCCTACAAGTGCCAAGGGCAGTTCGTGTGGCTGTTCGGACACATGCACCGTCGCTGCAACGACGTCGATCGCGGTCTCCAGCTCGCTGGCGTTTATGGCACTTGTTTGCTGAGGCTGTTCGAGGCGAACATCGCTTATGGCCCCTGGGTGAGCGGCCAATATTTCGAGGAGTTGCAGGACATGGCGAGGACCCTAGTCAAGGCGATGACCCCAGACGACCCTCTTCTCCTGAAGCTTTGGCCGCAGATCTGCAACGATCACGGTTGGGCGCAGCCGTGGGAGACGGACGCCAGCGCTCGCCAGAGGTTCGTCGCTGGGTTCGCGGCCGAGGCTCCGTTCCAGATCAAGGGCAGCAAGGCCGCGGCGAAGCGGTGGTTTTCCATCCTGAAGAGCATGCGGGAGGGCGACAAGCACTACCACACGAAGCTGCTGGCTCTTGCAGCCATCGCGCAGGCGAAGGGCTGGGCCGAGCACTGGGACGACTTGTGGAACCCTGGCCCGAGGTTGGCGGCCGCCTGCCAACTGCAGCTGGGGGCGGCCAGCGTCGCCGTGGGCGGCGCTCCTGGGAGCGCGAATTCATCGGCGCCTGCTGTCGCCAAGGGGAAGAGCGGCGCTGCGGCCAAGCCCGTGACGGCTGCCAAGGCCAAGGCGTCGGCGAAGCAGAAAGTAGCCGCCGTGATGACTGGCTCGGCGAACCACGTTCATTCCCTCGCCAAGGTCATGGCGAACCCAGAGCTGATTGTAAAGAGCAGGATGATCCAGTGCGTGGCGGGGCCCTTTGAGATCGAGCATGCAGGCGCTACGGACATGAGGGGGGCAGACGCAACCCTGGCCTACTACGTTGGCGTCGCTAACGGGAGCTGGTTCGACACCTTGAAGTCGTCGTTCAAGTCTCTCAGCAACGTTGAGAAGTTAAAGCAGATTGGTCTCACCGTCGAGTTCGACCCCGAGCTTCGGGGGCAGCTGTCCTTGGCGCACCCCGCGGTGGCGTGCCAGGACGCGGTCGCCACCGAGATGATGCACATATTCGCTTGCATCGCCTCGGAGAGGTCTGCGAGCATGGCCAGGTGCACGTGGTCGTACCCGCACGCGCTGGCCCCGATTGCTGGCGACGACCCCGCGACGGCGGCGGCATGCCTTGCAGCTGTGCGTGCACTGGGCGGTTGCAAAGGTGGTGGCCAGCACGGTTGGGATGCGATACGAGGGGTCATGATGAGGGCGAGGAGGAGGAGGAGGCGGAAGGGGGCTGGAGCGGGGGAATGCGAGAGGGCTGGGGTGATGGGGAGGACCAGTGGGATCAGGAGGAGGATGGATGAGGAGGAGGATTGAGTGGATGTGGATGGCGCGGATGGGGAGGAGGAGGAAGCCGATGATAACGGACAGGAGAGGGGTGGGGAGGTTACGACGGGGGGGTACAGGAGCGGTTGGGAAAGCCACAGTGAGGGCAGGAGGGTGGGAGGGAGGCATAGCGGGACGCCCAACTTCCCCCACCCATATACGTACTCCACCTCTTCCCCTCCCCACCCCCTCTGGGCACAGATTTGCCAGCTTTTGGTGGGGTGCGATATGGGGGCGATTGTAGTTAGGGCCCCGTTGTTTTCGCTTCCCGCGAGGTGCCGACTGGAATGCTCTCTGCAAAGCACGTCGGGTCAAGAGCCCGATCATCGAGCCGATGGTTGAGCGCAACAGCTTGAACGTGAGGCCCATGAGAGATTTCTGCCGTTTCGCTGCGTCTGTCAATTGGGAGCTGCACCCGTCCATCGTAGCGTTTGTGAGGAGGCTCTTCAGCGGTTTCGGCAATGACAAGTTGGTGGAGGATTCCCTTGGCACGGTGAGGGACTCCGAGGCCCGCGCGTCCGCCAGCAAGCACATGGCCCCATGGCGCGTGTGGCAGGCCCCCCGTCAGCATGGCGTGCTGGCGCAACACGACATGGAGGAGATCGACACAGACGGCGTCGTCCCCATCCAGGACATTGGCGACGTGTCGTGCATCTTCACTGGCCAGGTTGTCGCCGAGGATGCGCTGGCCAAGTTGCGAGGCATTCGTGGCGAGCAGACGTGGATGACGTTCGACGCGATGAGTGCTCGCCGCCAGCCTGCTGATCATCATCTGCACAGGGTGCTTGCCTCAGATGAGAACTGGCCGCTCTCCAACACTGCCTGGAGGTCGGCATTGGTGCCAGAGCGTGTGTTCGTCTGCTTGAAGGACCCCGAGCCGACGGTGTTCCTGGTGCTGTACTCCTGCGAGTCAGCGTTGTTGGGATGGCCCGCCGTGCGCAGCGCTGGGACGCAGTACGTGTCTCTGGACGCTCATGCGCCAAAGCTGGTCTGGCACACCGTCCATGACTTCGAGGCGGTCACTGTGCTCCCCCACTCGGTTGTGTCGCCGCTGCGTGCGTTCTTGGACGGCAGCCTCACGAGCACCAACATGGGTCTGCTCACCAAGCTCGCCGAGCCCGTGCCGCTGCTGGACTACCTGTGTTCGGTCGGCTTCGCGGGCGTGAGCGAGGGCCTGATGAAGAAGCTGTTCGGCCTGCGCAAGGCGGCCGCGCCCCAGGAGTGCGTCGGCGGCCTGGACTACGAGACCTCCCTCGCAGTCTGCCTGATGAAGGAGATCAAGCCGACCATGGCGCAGGAGGAGTCCCACCTCGCCTTGCAGAAGCGCATCGGCCACAAGGCCGAGGAGGACTGGACCGAGCACATCAACATCGACGACGTCGAGAAGGTCGTGTCGTCGGGCGACAAGGACCAGCTCAAGAAGTTCGACGCTGGGCAGCAGGCCAACAAGGCACTGCGGGAGGCGCTGCACTCGGCCCTCGAGGCCGTGACGAAGGACATGTTCAAGAAGGGTCCAGCGGCGAAGGGCGCCGCCAAGAAGCCCGTGGCAGCGCCCAATGCCGCGAGCTGGTGGGCCACAGTCCGCGGAGACCCCGCGTGGCTCGAGAAGAATCGGCCGCCTGTCGGCAGCGTCCACGTCGACGACATCGCTGGCCGTTTCCAGCTGGCGTACCCTGGCCAGGGCACCAAGTCCGTCGCGTGGACCAGGCGCGGCATGGAGCTCGCGAACGTGGAGGCGTGCCGCGTCCTCTGGTCGTGGCATTGCAAGGCCGTTTGGGCACATGCTAAACCAACCGCCATCCACCCCCAATCCTCCTCCTCCTCCGCTCCCTCCTCCTCCTCCTCCTCCTCCTCCTCCTCCTCCTCCTCCTCCTCCTCATCCTCCCCATCCACCTCCTCCTCCTCCTCCTCCTCCTCCTCCTCCTCCTCCTCCAATCCTCCTCCAATCCTCCTCCTCCTCCTCCTCCTCCTCCTCCTCCTCCTCCTCCCGCGGGCGTCCTGATGGGGAGGGGGAGGGGGCTGGCCGCGTCCGATACGGGGATCTCGCCTTCCCTTAGAGGGCGCGCCAGCTACACGGATGGAGCCCCCCCCCCTCCTCGGGCACTGCCCCCCCCCCCCGTCCGCCCGCCCGCGCACAGGCGTGCCCTGGCGCGGCGATGCCCGCGGCGCTGCAGGGCCAGGGCTGAGGGCGGCCGCCGCTGCGCGGCAGGCGGAGGAGGAGGAGGGGGAGGAGGAGGAGGAGGGGGAGGAGGAGGAGGAGGAGGGAGGAAGGAGGAGGAGGAGGGGGGGAGGAGGAGGAGGAGGAGGAGGAGGAGGAGGAGGAGGAGGAGGAGGAGTTATAACGAGGACCGCGGTCCTCAGGGGCGAGCGCTGCGTGACTGCGCGCAGCACTGGCTGACGGGCGCAGCTCGACTCGCCCTCGGAACCCTCCTCCTCCGTCGTCGTCGTCGTCGTCGTCGTCGTCGTAGTTGTCGTCGTCGTTGTCGTCGTTGTCGCGCCTCGAGGGTCGCGGTTCGAGGATTCTTGGTTTTCGGGGCCCCGCCTTCTCCGTCCATGCCTCCCCCATTACCTCGAGCGGCTCTCCCTTCTCTCCCTTGCTCTCTCTCCCTCGCTTCCTTGTTCCCTTGTCCTCTTCTTCCCCCCCCTTACCCCGCGTGACTCCGAGCTTACCCTCCCCACCGCTCCCTCCTCGGACAGATCTCTCCCCACTTGTCGCAGCCCCTCCATGCCCCCCTCACCCGCCGCCCAGATCCCCCTCCCCCCCTTCACCCTCCAGCAGCATGCAGTCCTGCCCTCGATTATCCCATCCCCCTTCCTTGCCCCCTCCAGCCTCGAACCCCCGTTCTCGCCCTATTCTGCCCTCCTCGCCCTTCCCCATCCCCAGCTTGTGTGACTTCAGCCCCCCCCACTGCCATCCCCACGCCCCGACCCTCCCTTATCCCCTCCCTAGTCTCAACCCTCCCCAACCGCCCTTTCATGCCCCCCTTATCCCATCCCTAATCCAATCCCCAATCCCATCCCTCCCTGATCCCATCCCTTCTCCCATCCCTTATCCCTTCGCTCATCCCATCCCTTCTCCCTTTCCTTATCCCACCCTTTATCCCATCCCCTGTCCTTTCGTGCCTTCCCTTACTTTCATCCCCAATCCCATCCCTCATCCCATCCCTACTCTCATCCCGATTCCCCTCCCTTATCCCTTCCCTAATCCCATCCCTCTCCCGCTGCTCTTTCTTGCCTTTCCCCCTCTCCCTAATCCCCCCCCCCCCCCCACCCCACCGCTCTAACGCGTGGAGGAGGAGGGGGAGGAGCACCAGGAGCAGGAGGAGGAGGAGGAGGAGGAGGAGAGGAGGAGGAGCAGGAGGAGGAGAAGGAAGAGGACGTGGAGGAGAGGAGGGAGGAGAAGGAGGGCGCGGAGGAGAGGAGGAGGAGGAGGAGGAGGAGGAGGATTTTTGTTGCTTACACGGCTTCGCACACTCATTTTAGCTCCTACTTGGATCCACATGTGTTCAGGGCACAAAGTGGTCACCAAACCCGGAGTGGCACCAGACCACCATATTTGTGGTTCTCCGAATAATCACCCCTATTCCTAGCACAAGCACCGTGAGGACCTGTGTACCCGCCACTGCAGTATGCATATATGCGTCCTGAGTGTCGATACCACGTGAGCCGACCGCCCAATTCAGGTACATTCACCGAGATGTCACAATCGAACATAGGCCCCCTCCTGCCGAGGCCGCCCCTGCCTGGCCGCGGCGCGGGCGGCGAGGGGGGGCTGGAAGGGGAACCGACCTCTCCACCCTCGCTCCCGCTCTCGCTCCCAGACGGCTCAGTGTCAGTGTCAGCGCCATACTGACTGCCGATCGCAATGTCACTGCAATCAGGCTCCTCGCTGGACCCCCCTGGCTGCTCTTCGCCGCCCTCTTCGGATGCGCCCCAAGGATCAGACTCGCCCTCCCAATGGCCGTCTCGCGAACTGGCCTCCTCTTCCTCCTCGCCCTCCTCATCCTCTTCCTGGGGAGGGGGGGGGGGGGGGGGGGGTCGGCAGGCGCGCGGGCGGCGCTGGCGTCGCCCGAGGCGCGGGTTGACCGCGACGGGCGGACCCCCAGATACAAGGGCGGGCGGGGGTGGGCGGACCAGCTGCATAGGGGCGACGAGTGGAGGGTGCAGGCATGGTCCACCCAATAATTGTGCGCGGGCGGTGCGGGGATATGGTTGCCAGCCAAGGCTTCTGAAGCTCCTGGCCCGTCCACCGACGACGACGACGACGACGACGTCCGCGGGGCTTCCCAAAAACGCGCCCCACGGCTGCCCAAGAGATGCCCTCAGAGGCTCCATGGAAGCCCCGAATGGGCCCCAAGACTGGCACAGGTGGCCCCGACAGGGCCCCAAGACGGCCCCACGACGGCACAGGAGTGCTGGCCAACAAGTGTTTTTTGAGAGGGCTTCCCAAAAACACTTCCCACGGCTGCCCAATAGATGACCTCAGAGGCCCCAAGAGGCCCCGAGAGGGCCCCAAGTCTGGCCCAGGTGGCCCCGAGAGGGCACCAAGACGGCCCCAAGACGGCCCAGGAATGCTGGTCAGCAAGTGTGTTTTGAGAGGGCGTCCCAAATACACATCCCACGGCTGCCCAATAGATGCCCTCAGAAGCCCTAAGAGGCTCCGAGAGGGCCCCAAGACTGGCCCAGGGCGGCCGAGAAGGCCCCAAGACTGCCCCAAGACGGCCCAGGCAAGCTGGCCAACAAACGTTTTTCGAGAGGCTTCCCAGAAACACGCCCCACGGCTGCCCAAGAGATGTCCTCAGGGGCTCCATGGAAGCCCCGAATGGGCCCCAAGACTGGCACAGGTGGCCCCGAAAGGGCCCCAAGACGGCCCCAAGACGGCACAGGAGTGCTGGCCAACAAGTGTTTTTTTTGAGAGGGCTCACCAAAAACACTTCCCACGGCTGCCCAATTGATGACCTCAGAGGCCTCAAGAGGCCCCGAGAGGGCCCCAAGTCTGGCCCAGGTGGCCCCGAAAGGGCCCCAAGACGGCCCCAAGACGGCCCAGGAATGATGGTCAACAAGTGTTTTTTGATAGGGCGTCCCAAAAACACTTCCCACGGCTACCCAAGAGATGCCCTCAGAGGCCCCTGGAGGCTCCGAGGGCGCTCCAAGACTTGACCAGGGGGGCTCCGAGGGCCCCAAGACGGCACCAAGATCGGACACTCGAGAGAAGCTTCGCGTGACAGCTCTTGGGGCCCCCATGGGGCCGTCTCGGGGTTCGTTTAGATCCGTCTCGCCCCCCCCCCCCCCCCCTCGGGCCCCTTCCAAAAGCCCCCATGGCGGGCGCGAAGAGGGCCTAAGATGGCTCTCAGGGGCTCCAAGCAATATTGGGCCCTCCTTAGCGTTTCTTTGTGGGGGTGGGGTGGCGGGGTTGGGGCGGGGGGCCTCTGTCACACTGCGTGCTGCTACGCGGAATGCTACTACGCGTCCTTGGCAATGGCAACTCGCCTAGGCATTTTCTCTGGGTGGGCTCGTGGGGATACTCGAAGCGCTATGGATTGCCACTCTGTGTTTATGAAGTTGTTTGCGTGTGTTTGTGTGGCGTTTGAGAGGGTGGAAGGGGGTGGTGGGCGGGGCCCTTGCCGAAAGCCAGCGACTGTCCTCAGCAGGAGGGTCGCAGCCCGAATGGTCCGAGTGGGAATCCTCGGGCGCGTGCCCCATCAGCGGTGGAAGCGGCGGCGGAGGGGGGGCGCCTTCGATTGCATGCGCCCCCCTTGGGCCCCCGCGGTCCGCATCCCTAGCAGCGCCGCCCTGCCCCCGTCGACCCCGACCTCGAGCAGGCAGCGCGAAGACGCGCCCTGGGCGCGGCTTCCACCATACGTAATCGGAAACTCCCCCCTGGTAAGGCAGTGCCCTCTGGAGCGCTGGTGTCACAGACGGCGTGACCCTCTTCCTCTCGCACAAGACATAGAAGGACAGCTCCCATCGGAAGTCGAGGTCGAAGTGCTTATAAAACTTGTAATCGACAATGTAGCTGGACGTCGCCTGGCAGCGGCGAGGGCGCAGTTGACGGCCGAGCAACGGGCGGGCAGCGGGGGAGGTATGGGAGTGTTTTGCGAAAACGCCCGTGCGAGGCGGCTCCAGGTAACCTCGAGAGGGCCTCCAGAGGCACCAAGATTGCGCCCAGGGGCTCACTTGGGGCCCACCTGGGGCCACCGCGGTGGCCCCTCGAGCCCCGCCCGATTCGTGGTGGTCGCCCAGCGGAGGCACCAAGGAATTTTCAGATAACTCACAGGAGGGCCCGAGGAACCACACCAGAGGGCCCCAAGAGCCCCTTTCACCACCACCACGCCCCCTCTCCATCAAAAAAACAAAAATCGCAACTCCTGGACGCAATTGTCCCGCATCGGGGGCCTTACCATTGATTCCCCGCACCCCTTCGAGGCCCTCCGAGGCGCTCCCGCATCGGGAAGAGGAGGCGGGAGGATAGGGAGGAATAATAAGGCTGGCAAGCCAGAAAACAGCACCATCACATCAACTGGCACACCAAAAGCGCACTCACACCTGGCAGGCAAAAGTGAACCAGCATCTGACAAGCCCACCATGCACGATCACCTGGCCAGCAAGGCAACTTTGGGCACCACCGCTTGGCAGGCCAAAAACAACACCGACACATAAACTTGCACGCCAAGAGTGCACCATCACCTGGCAGGGCAGGGTGTAGAATCACCTGGCATGCCCAAGATGCATCACCACCTGGGCAGCAAGGCAAACCTTGCCACCGCCACCTCGCAAACAAGAACAGCACCATCACATCGACTGGCACACCAGAAGTGGAGCATCACATGGCAAACCAAATTGCACCCTCATCTTGCATGCCCAAAAAATGCAGCACCACCTGGTCAGCAACGCATGTCATGGCACCACCTCCTGGCATGCCAAAACATCACCATCACATCAACTGCCACACCAAGAGTGAACCCTCTCCTGGCAGGCCAGCTTGCACCGTCACTGTCTCTGAGAAAACTTCGACATGTATCCCGAGAGACACCAGGCAACCTCCCAATGGCTCCCGTTGCCAACGACCCAGGGACGGTGGTGCGCTTGGTTCCCCGAAGCCGTCCAAAGCCAAAAGGTGCCTCCATATAACATCTCAGAGGCTCGCAAGAGCTCCCGAACACTTGAATTGCCTCGCAAGGCCACCCAAGGCGTCCCAGAAGGCCCATATACGAGCAAAAGCAATGGCTTGCAAAACAGCAATCAAGCAAAACAAAAACAGCACCCTCACCGCCTTCCAAAGAAAATCAGTCAGCAAACAAGCGGATGGCCAGACCCTTGGCCCGTGAAGCCTGAGTGGCCGCAATGACCGAGAGTGCTCCCAAGACCCCAGGGTGGTGGCTGTCTGTACCAGGCTAGCATCAAAAGGGCTGCAATATGGCTCAAGTTGGTTGCGCCATAGATTGCGCGCTCGGCGGCCGAAAATGCAACGACCGCCTCGCCCGCGCGAACACTCAGTCCAGAAACTCGAGCAAATCAGCATGGCAAGCCAAAGCACCTCGGGAAACACGGACACTGACCACGCCAGAGAAACCATAGTTGGGCGAGCGAGAAAGAGGAAGGACATTTGTGCAGCCACCACCCGCAATGCACCCCTCCGATCCCCATCCCCGCCCGCCCCGCGGCCTCGAGCTCGATCTCGCCAGTCGTCTCGTCGACCACCTGGACGCCGATCATGCCCTGGTACACGGGCTCGAACGGGTTGAACCTCATGGCCGATATGTGGTCGACGTGCATCATCGTCTCTGGGTCCAATAGCTGCTCCTCTGTGCCCCTGACCCGGACCCCCTTGAAGCACGCGAAGATGCGCCCCTCGCTCAGCAGGTGAACGCGGTCATCAGAGCCGCGGCCGAAATGCCTCCGAAGCGTTCTGTTGACGGCGTTCCGAAACTTGTAGCGCAGCTTCCCATCGGCATCCGTGCACAAACACATGCCCGCCTTCAGACATTTGGGGAACGGCGGCGCGGGGCAACCAATCTTCGGAACTTCGCTATGGTAGATGAGGGAGTGCTTGGTTTGCCAGTGCGTATCTAAAACCTTGCCCACCTGCGACTTCTTCACGTTAGCTGCATCGCTGGAGTGGCCAACATCCCGATGACAAAACTGGCCAACAAGACGAGTCGCCACGTCGACGGAATCGTCGCGATACTCCAGAACTGAAAGGCCATTGCTTGGCACGGCCACGGCGCCATCCAGAGCGGAGGGCGATGTCCCGATCGAGGGGCCCAGCGGTCGCAGGTCAGGACGAGGCGCTTGCGCAGCCCACTCGTGAATGGCTTTGTCCGTGTGGCGGTCCGCCCTGCGAACGATTGCATTTGTTGCCCTCGTGGCTTTCCTTGCTGCCAGGATCACTCGGGTGGGGTCAGGCGTCCGTGCGACGATGTAGTTGGCCATGACCTCCGCGTCGTAGTCGTCCCTGAGGCGCCTCGAATGGCCACCACGGCGACTTGATCATCGCGGCGACGCTTCTCACGGTCAAGTTGTTTTCGGGTCGGGCCGAACGTCCCCTGTCCCCTGTTGATATCCCCACGGTCGATGGCTTGCTTCGCGCTGATGGAGAGCTCCCTGACCTGGCGCTGCTCCCTGTCCGTGAGGGCCCTGTAGGACTGCCCAGAGTTCGCAACCCACCTCCCCTTTTCGTCTCTCTCCGCCATGGTCCCCATGTACGCCTTCCACTCTCCAGGGGCCCGCGTCTTCAGGTTCGGCTCGGCGCCAACATCCCCGCCCCCGATGTCGGCATCGCGCGGCCTCAGCACGCCAGGAAGGAAGTATTTCTTCAACATCCGATGGTAAGATAAGCAGAATTCAGCTGAAATCCTCTCCAGAGAGGGCGTGTGCGTTTGAAGCCCCCGCTTCATCACCTGCCTGCGGACGGTGGCATGGAGGCTTTCTATTTTCGCCATGTCAGTGTTCAGCAACAGCGCAATGCATCGCAAACGTTGGTACGCGTCATCAGAGCCGAGGTCGTTCTCGCGAATGAATGCTATGGAGAAGTCGTCCTTTATGCAGTCTGGCTCGTCCCTCAGAATGTCAGCCATCCCCCTGTCGGCCAGGAGCAAGAACAGCCTGAATGGGTACCCCCTCGCGGGCTCGGCCATGAGCAGCTCCATGAGGGCGCCTGCGCGAGATATCATCCTGAACGCAGTTGCACCCGTCTCCTCGCGGTGGGCAGACGCGGGAACTAGAGAGAACAAGTCGGGCTGGTCGAAAAGCTGCGCGAGCTTTTGGAAAAAGCAGTTCTCCAGCAACGTCCGCGCCACTACGACGACCCTGTACGTGCGCCCTTCCACGGCTGGCCCGCCAGAAGACGCAGCCCGCGCTGACCGAACTTCAGCCAGCATCTGCTTTCTCTCCCATTTGTCACCACCCATATATCTCAACGCCATGCGGTGAGCGCGGAGCGGCTCCATCACGAGGCGAGCTATCACGAGGAATGTATCGGGGTCACCCTTCAGGAACGCCAATCCACACTTACGGTGCTTCGCATTCTCGTCGGCGTAGCCACCCTCACGTTCATCATGATTGCTTGATGCGCCTGCCCCTCCCCGTCCGTCGGCAACTGTCAACTGGCGATCTGCGCGCGGGGCTCGATCGGCTGCGCCCTCGCCAGCCCCAGCATCAGAACTGTCATCTCCAGAACATTCTGGGTCCATACCGTCGTCGTCGGCACCCGCAGCTGCGCCGCTGCCCCCAGCTTGCTTGCGCTGCTCGGCTTTTCTGAAAGACGCGACGTAGTCGGGGTAGACATTGGCGAGTAGACCATGCACGATCTCCAGAATGGCGATGTCATCGACAGCCTGGTCGCACCCGTCCCATCTGGATTTCACGTATACAAATGGCTGGCAAGATGCCAAGCCAAACGCCAAACCCTCTGCGATTTCCTTTGACCTCTTGAGCTTGGACCCTGGGCTGTCGAACGGCACGCGGGAATAGTGCTCGATGCATCGATGGTTCCTCCAATCGCCGTTCGCAAAGCAGTTGAGGACCGACAATCTCTTCACAGCGGCCTTCCCGCCTAGGAACACCCGCGCGGCGTTGGCTTTCCACTGGGCCGCGTCAGCTGGGGGGCTTCCCACTCGAAACTCTATGTTCCCAGGCTTCAAGATCCACCGCTTCAAAAACTTCCGAAACCTCGGTAGTTCGCCTCCTAGCCTCAACGACTTGGCCAAATGCGTCATGTTGGTAATAGTCACGTCGACAATCTTAAAAACTGAAACGTGTACAGTAGCGTTAATGTGCATGCGGCAATCCAGCCTGATCGACTTCCACTGGTCACCGCGATCTGCAATGATACCTCGCTCCGCCCTGCCGTTGCCAGAAAACTTGTCCGTGGTTGCCAACCTCGAGCGGCGCTCGAACTGCAAGCACCCGAGCGACGCAGCCGAACTCTGGTCGAGCATGTACTTGATGACATCGCCCGTCATCCTGTCCCCAGCCTGAAGCCACGTAGAACACCCGCCCCTCAACAACGCGTACTCGTAGATATCGCCCCGCCTGATTTTGATTAACATGGCATACGATGACTCGGTCTGCATGACTTTCAAGCGGCTCTCACCAGATCCTCGGAATGATATGGGCGCGCCAGCGAGGGCAATGTCCGAGCTAGCTGGCACAATTGATTCGGCCAATGCGTCCGACTCCTCACTGAACATCTGCCGCGCCAACTCCTCGCGAGCCCTCATCGGAAGTGGCGTCTCGTCGTACCTCGATAAGTCGAAATATTCGAGTAGGGTTACGTCACCATGCAACTTGGAACACTGCTTTTCGATGTCAGCCTGCCTGATTCTGTCGACCAGTGTAATTGAAGATGCCAACCTCAAAACAGTCCTCGTCACCTTTTTCCTGTCCACACCAATCGAATCACTCAATGACGCATCTGTAACATGAGATATGACCGAGCCCAATTTGGAAGGTTTGAAGATCTTGGCGCTGACGGCGGCGATCTGGTCATCAATCTCGCCGTCGGAAGCGCCCGCCGACACTGCAATGCACGACCTCATGTGGTCCAAGATGGGGCTGCTAACGAACCGAGTCGGCTTGTTCAAAGCGAGCAATGCCATGGACAGATCGTCCGCAACAGGCGGCACTGCAGATGTCAATCGCCGATCTTTCTGGCTTGGGGTCGCGGTGACGATGTCACCTGGCGGTGGCGGTCGTTTGGGCGGTCGCCCCTTCGGCTTCGGCCTGGGAGGGCCCGCCGCGGCATGGACGTTCACAACCGCGCGGCCAGTGGCAAGGGCATCATGGGCCAGCGCTGCGGCGTCCTCCTCGAGGAGGGCATCCCACTCACCAGCATCGGCTGGCTGCGCCGGCGCCGCCAGGTCCGCCGCAAGGAGATCATCCCACTCCTCGGTGCCCCGAGGTAGCCCTGCGACTTCCTCAGCAAGGAGCTCATCCCACTCGCTTGCGCCTGCCATGCAGCGCGTCACATGGCTGTTAGATGAATCCCGCACTGCACTGGCGAAATCGCAGCAACGACAACCAGTGCCAAAATGGTTACGGACTGTGGCGAAACCGACTACCACGAGATGTTATATACTTCATCGCACTCACACCCGCCCTCTGGGCGTGGGTGGTTTGACGGGCTTGTTCGTTTAATTCCTCTCTTCCCCTTGAGGCTCTCCTGGGGGCCTCGGGGGCGCTCTTGGGAGTCCCAGAGGACATGGATCAAAGAAACATAATGTCTTATCCCCCTCCCTTCTGGACGCCGAAACATTGTTTCTTGTGGGCCTCTTGGGAAGTTCTTGAAGCGCCCTCGGGCGCTCCTGGAGCCACCTTAGAGCTATTGTGGGTGCCTCTCGGGACATTCTTGGGCGATCTTGGAGCAATTTGAAGCAAGGTCCCATCCAGTTTTGGCGGGTTTTAGCTTTTCGAGGGCGTCTTTGAGAGGCTCAGTTGCCACTGAGAGCCACCCTGGGGCGATCGTCGGGCCGCTTGGAGACATGTTGGAAGCTATGTCGGGCCATAGTCTGGACATCCTGAGCGATCTTGGATTCCATCGTGGGCTATATGGCGCCCTACTTGGACCATCTTGGGCCATCTTGGACGCCCCAGTGCTTCGCCAACACCCCCCCCGCTTCCTGGCGCAGGGTGAGGGGGGGGGAATGGGGGAATGGCATATCATTCCCCGAGGGGAGCCCCAACAGGGCCCCAAGAAGGCCCCAAGAACCCCAGAGGCTTCCAACATGGACTCGATATGTATTCACAAGATCTTCCCGATGTTTCATGTCACCAATGTAGGCGTCCTTGCTTCGCAGTGTGACAACCTACGCCCCTCCTCCAAAGCAGCCCCAAAGTATCATTCCTAGATGGGCTGGTGGGGATGCGCGAAGCATCAAAAATAGCCAACAATATAATGGACACGCGCGTGCACCCAAGGATTCCTACACTGTTGTCACGCACCCCCTCAGAGCTACCATCCCCTGGGCGTCGTTAACATGAACCCCGCCTGTCTGATCGGAGTCTTGCTCATATGTACCAACAGCGCACGCTGTATACAGACGTCGGAGTTTGCTACATCAACTGGTGTCGCACAAACACCGAGCCACAGCTGGCATAGAAATAATTGTTGAACCAGACACGATGCCTCTCCCCACCATTGAGAACGAGGTACGTGCATGACTAGATCACAAATCACAATAGCATAGACTACTAAATTTCAAAATTTCAGGTGTTTGTTCGAAGTAGTTTCGGGACTAGTTGAACGCACGTTGAAAGATTTCGACTAGTTCATCGAACTAGTTTCGGGACTAGTGTTTGACTACTTCAACTATTTCTCCCCAACCACCTCCCTCTGGAGCGCTGCTCATCTCAAGTTTCAGCACCCCTAAGGGGAGCCGCCAGGGGTGGTTGCACGGGCTCGTTCGCGGCCATTTTGTGGGGATGTCTCAGGCGGTTTGCTTGTTTCTGGGCTCAACATCCTTCGCTTGGAGAGCAGATTGTGACGATGTCTCAAGCGGGGCGCTGGTTGCAGCACCCCTATGGGGAGCCGCCAGGGGTGGTTGCACGGGCACGTTCGCGGCCATATTGTGGGGATGTCTCAGGCGGTTCGCTTGTTTCTGGGCTCAACAGGGAGGGAAATGACAGGAACGAGGATGAGGAGGAGGAACAGGAGGAGGAGGAGGAGGCGGGGGATCGTGAGGAAGGGCATGGGGGTGCGGAGGGGGAGGGGGAGCAGGAGGGAGAGGGAGGGGAGCAGGAGAACAGGAAGGAGGGGAGGAGGAGGAGGAGGAGGAGGAGGAGGAGGGCGCTTTGCTCGAAGGTCCTTGACGCGAGCAGAACGTTTGTTCCGAAGTCCAGGACATATACATATATATATATATATATATATATATATATATATATATATATATATATAATCATAGGGGGTGACTGCGAGGGGGGGGGGGCTGTAGTTGTGTGCGGGGATCGTTGGAAATGCTCACCGTGGCACTATCCTCCAACATGACATGCACTTTTGGCCTTGTGTGGCTAAACGCTCGTCTTACATATCCCACTGCCGACTATCCTACAACATATGCACATGTGGGAAGCTCCAAAGCTACCACGGGCTGAAAAGGGGAAGGCCTGGCAGCTGAGGGGGGGGATGAAGAGGAAGAGGCTCGCATTCAACCATACTCAAAGCTCACTTTGACTCACACGCAATCATTCGCATTAGGGGTCACTCGTCTTCGTCGGCCCTGTCGCCCACGTGGACGCGCTATTGTAGTCGACCGCTCATGAACAGACGCTCACCACGGCATGACCTAAAACATGAGATGCACATATGGGGAGCTCCACGCAGTGAGTAATTTTATGTTTGAATATTTTTTTGAGTATTTGCTGACTGTTTCAATTTCTCCTCTGAAATCCGCCTGTAGGAGGACATGCCGGACCTAGTCGCAGGCCCGGACCTCCGACGATCTGCTGCTCCTTTCGTGCGCGGCCCAACAGGTCCCCATGGCTGGCTCTCTTCTTCGCCCTACAGGGGCCCATGCTTGATGGCCCCCGGGGCCCGCCCAGGACGGGGCCCCCGTGCGGCCGCAGTCGAGGACGATTCGCCCGGAAAGGCCGAGGAAGTCGAGGAGCAGTCGAGGAAAAGTGGAGGACGAAACGATCGAGGAACCGAACAGGGGACCTCGTCGGAGATCTGGGGGCAGCACGGCCTGCTCGCGCCACCACAGAGGGCAGCTGGCGCTGCAGCGTGCGCGCGTCCTTTGCCCCTGGCATCGCTCGGACGTGTGCATGTTTTCCTTTGGCGAGGGCCACCGAGGAGCATCCGTGATCACTTGGCGAAAAAAACAACACACGCGAAACCGAAACAAAAACACAGGCAATGGGCGTCCGAGCGATGGCGAGTGCCGGGCGATGGCCGGACGCACGCGTTGGCCAATTGCCTCTCTGGCGCTCGGCCCCCCTGGGTTCCAGGCACGGTGGTCGGTCATCTGCATGGCGAATGCAGCAAGCGGAGCCTCTGCTCGGGGGTGGACAGAACCCCCAACAGTGACACGTCGATTAGTGAATTGTTCGTTTTCGGTTCTCGAGAGGGCGCCGTGGCCGATATTTTCCAGGCTTGCGCCCGCCAGGTTTGGGCCTCAGGTCGTTTTCACTAAACCACGTTTTACTAAAGGGGGGTCTGTCCATCCCCGATCTGCGTGTCCCACATGTATATCTCTATGTATGTATGTAACTTGCCTATATTGAACGCAGCGTCTTGACTTGTTCGTTTGTAGCTCATGATTTATACATGTAGATTCATGAGTGCAGCTTGGTGTGTGTGTGTGTGTGTGGTGAAGTTTCCTGTCACGTCCCACTCGGACGTCCAACCGGCATTTTGCCCGATCCAGCGTCGACCCCACGTGAGCGTGGCCCTTCGTCGGGGTGATTTTCGGTGTGGGCCCACAGCAGTCCACTGACTGCCCCACGCGATGCGATAGCGGCGGCTTGCGCGCGCGCGCGGTCGGATTTGACCCCCCCCTCCCTGCGCACGCGCCCCCCGGAAGCCGAGCACCAAAGGTTACTTCTGCCTAGGGTCTCTCCATGCGTGTAGCCGACAGCGGGAGGGGAGGGAGGGCGGGAGGGAGGGAGCATGAGAGCAGCGTGTGGCTTCGCACCGCCCACGGCCTCAGCACCCTTGGGAGATCCAGCGTCTTGGTTTATCAACGTCCCCGCTCATGAGGCCCTCGAGAGCATCGACATCACTGATCCTCGATTGCCGTGGGCAAAGCTAGAGGCCTTTCAACACGGGGGTCGTAGTACATGCGGCCAGAGTATCGGCACCGCATTACGCCATGCATTTGTGACGCAATTGCGGCGTCGGGATGCATGAGCACAAGGCTTCTGGCCACGCCGAACCAATGCTGCGCAGTCCTCCGACCCACGTTTGCTCTGGCCCGATGTGGGAGGCCCGGGAACGATCCACGGTGCTCATGACTCGCGGCATCAGAAGGTGTGTTTACCCCGTTCAGCTCCGCACACCTCTGCGCTGGCACGTGTTCTGAGGATCCTCGAAACACCAGCACCAGGACGACCTTAACAAGTTCATGCTGCTGGAGGTGTACGACAGCGCGGAGGGCCCGGTGGCCCACAAGGCCACGGCGCACTACAACGAGTGGCGCGAGGCTGTGGCAGACTGGATGGCCGAGCCGAGGTCGGCCACCCAGTGGGACGTCGTGTTCCCCGAGGATGCCAATTCAGATTTCCGACGATACAGTGGGGGCCCGCATCACGAAACCATCTGCTTTTCGTAAGGGTATCCCGAGTGTCTTCGCTCCTCGCACTGCGCGGTGACTTCCCGCAGCCGTTGAAGGAGCTGCTACGTTCAGGGCGCTCCGGGTTTCCTCTCAGGTGCGCCTCGCGCACGGGTTCTCAGAGTTGGGTCTCTTGCGAGGGTTTCTTGTGGCCGCGCCCGCACTGAATTCTTTGTTCAATCGCAGTGATTGTACTTCGGCCTTTTTGGGTCGTTTTTGGGGACTGTTTTTTCGAGTCCTGGGCGAAACGTGTTCTCCGGGCGAGGGTCGGGAACGCCCCCGTTATAGGAGCAGGACCTAGCCCATATGGCCGTGCCTCCCTGCACGGGGGAAATCATGTTGCTGCGCGGGGCCCTCAAACGGGGTGATGACCACACTGTGTAGTGAGTCGGTGGGGATTCGGGGCCATCGTACGGTTTTGGACTCGAGTCCCTCTGCGAGGATGTCTCGGGCGACAGGGGCCTCCAGGGTCCCAAGACCGTGCGGTGACGGACCGTGCGGCGAGGTCTCTTGGGGTTCCGAGGTCACCGTACGGTCTGTCACCACACGGTTTTGGGATTCCCAAGCATGGTTTGGTGCAGATGAGTGCCGCGCAAAACAGCTCCGTCAGCGCGGATCTGCCCTTAGACTTGGGTCGGGCATATCTCCCTACAGGCGGATCTTGGACGAAAAATAATTAACAGTCAACGAATATTCAAAAATAGCAAAAAATGTTCAAAACATCGTCCCCATCCTATTTTTTACTACTTTGGAACACTCCTCCTGTAGAGGGACTCGCCCGACTTAACCTGGGACTGCGATGCAGAGACTGCCATATGGCGCTTTCCTTTCTGGCTGTCGGCGGTGCGCGAGGGGGGTGGGGGAACAACGAGGAGGGGGGCATGCCTTCCCTGAAGGCTCGGAGAAGTCCCCCCTGCCTTCTGAGACATGTTTTGTAAGCCTTCCCTGTTGGGCGCGTCTCCCACCGCCACTGTCACAGGCAGGGCGGGGGAGGAGAGGATGGGGAGGTCCCTCTCCTCCTCCTCCTCCCCCTCCTCCTCCTCCTCCTCCTCCTCCTCCTCCTCCTCATCCTCCTCCTCCTCCTGCTCCTCCTCAGCCGCTTTGGCCCAAGTGATTCTTGGGCTTGCAGCTGCCGTCTTCAGAGCGGTAATCGCAGCTGCGAGCCAACGGCTCGGTTTGCAGTTCAGGCCGAGGGACCTCATCCCTCCAGCTTCCACGCGCCTTGTGCAGCCGCATGGGGCAAGACCCTGATGCCCTACCAGGCCCGAAGGCGCCTATGTGGGGATGTCCATCCTGCGGGCGCAACAGCAACTTCGCGTCCCGCATCAAGTGCCTGTGCGGGAAGAAGGCCCCGCAGGCAATCACCGACAAGGCTAAGAAAGCAGCAGCGGAGCTCCAGTCGGCCCCCCGTGGCAAGCCACCTCGTGCTCCTGGTGGCGCTTGGGCTCGTGGTCCTCCGCATGATGCTTCCAACTCCGTGGTGCGATCCATCAGTGCTCTGCATAAGCAGATGGAATCCCTTGTCAAGCAGTTCGGCCAGCAGGCGGGCAGCCGCCTACAGCCCGCAGGCGCACCACCAGATGCTGCAGACGGAGGAGGCGCTGACATGGCCAGTGACGAGGTCACCAAAGTTTTGTCGGCCAAGGTCAAGTCCTTGGAGAATACCATCCAAGGGATTCGAAGCGATGAGCAGTTCCCTGTCGCCATCAAGCAAACCATGGAGAAGGAGCTGGCTGACGCGCGCAAGGAGTTCAATTCTACAAAGTCTTCTTTGTCGCGCCACTCGGCGCTGGGCCACAAGTTGCAGAGGTCCACTGCCAAGCTGGAGCGCCTCGACGAGGACATCAAGACCCAGCAGGCCCTCATCCAGGCGGCCCAGGCTGAGCTGCAGAAGATGGAGGAGAAAGCCAAACTGGTCAGAGTGGAGATCGAAGCCACCAAGTTGGAGCTCCAGTCTACCATGGCGCAGGTGGCCCCGCACAGCGCGGTGCCAACATGTGTCTTGGACGCGGACGCGGTCAAGGATAAGCCCGAGGTGCAGCAGCTCATGGCCCCCCCGCAGTTCGCTGAATACCAGAAGTTGTTCGAGCAGCAGTGCCAGGCTCGGGCAGCCCAAGTTTCTCCTCCTCCTTCGGCCCCAGAGGGCTCGGGAGGGGACCCTGGTGGCCCTGGTGCTCAAGGGGCCCGTGGAAGTGATGGGGGTGAGAACATCCCCACTCCCATGGACACAGATCTGGAAGATATTTCGGATGAAGGCATTGACAAACTTATCGACGCTGCCAGGTCAGAGGACGATAATAAGCGTGCCTTTGGGGATCTTCTCAAGCAGCTGGGTGTTCAGGCTAAGAAGCAAAAGTGTGGGTGACGCTATGTTCGACGGCCCAGCTCCCAAGTGTTGTGGCATTCCTCTCTCCTGCACAGGTGCTCCCGTCCCACCTCTGAAGGGGGCCCCGTCCAGGTCCAAATGCTGAGATTGGGCAGTATTCGGTTGAGAGTTTCAACGGTTCCTGCTGGGCCACGCTCAAGCGGCGCTTGCGCGAGAGCTCGGCGATTCTTCTTTGTGCGCAGGAGGTCGGCACCAGTGTGGGCTTCATCGGCAGGGCCAGCGACAAGGCACGACGTCTTGGCTGGCATGCTCTTTTTGCCCCAAGCTACCTCAACCCAGAGACTGGTAAGTTTTCGGCAGGCGTTGCTATCTTTGGAATATTGAGTATTGGCATCAGATGGCCTCCTGAAGGTGAGACTCCAGTGGCGCCCCATCGTATACTCAAAGTTTTTGGTTGATTTCCCTGGATGGCCGACGTTATCGCTGTTCTCGGTTTACCTGGAGTCGGCGGAAGGCCTAGGGCCCATCAGCACGGCTCTGCTGGCCCAGTTGGGCCCTGCTATCTCGGACCCAACCCACTCGATCGTGGCAGGCGATTTCAACATGTCTCCTGAGGTTCTGGAAGGCTCTGGGTTCGTTCGGAAGCTAGGTATGCTCACGATGGCCCCGACGATGCCCACATGCAGGTCCCCGACTTCCAGTTCGATTATTGATTTCTTCTTGGTCGGTCCTGGAGTGGCTCGGCTGGTCCAAGGAGTTGCTGCTGACACATCTTGGGAGATCAAGCCCCACCGTCCCGTGTCACTAGCTATTCGCCCAGATGCGTTGACGGTCAAGCAGCTGGTCTACCGCAGCTTCCAGAAGTTACCCCTAGAGCTACCTTTTGGGCTTCGTCCTGCTGAGGGATGTTGGGAAGGTGCCCGTCTCCTTGCAGTGCATGCAGTTGCACGTGCGCGACGCAGCCCTGCCGGCGAGGCCTGGGCTTGCTTGAATGCCGCGTGGCGCTTCTTCGTCGATTGTGCAGAACTCGAGCTGGTGAGATTTTTGGGAGTGGAGTCCAAGACCTTGGGGGAGCGTGGTAATGCCATCAAGGCCTCATGGGCCCCAGTGTTCTACAGGCCGAAACTTGCAGATGATCAGCTCCAGGTCTGTGCAGGATGGCGGTGGCTCTATCATGCTTTTGCGGAGTTTTGCTGGCCACCGAGAGCCTCGCCGATGGCGGGTCCCAGGCAGCGATCCTCAAGGTGTCGCTGCAGCACTCGTGCCCAGGGGAAGGTCTCAACATCCGATTGGATGCCTCCCTCCGCGAGATGAGGCAACTTGCGGCCGAATGGCGTTCAGACCTTCCCTGCCTGCACGAGTGGCGCGCGGGAGCTGAATTTTTCTTGGATATTATTGCCGAGGGCCTCTCAGATGCCAATGACTTAGGGGACAAGCTCCAAAAGCAGTCGTGGGATACCTGGCAAAAGGAGGCCCTTGCAGGGTCGGCTCGGATGATGCGTCGTTTCACGAAGCTGCAACGGAAATGGCATAAAACAGTTGTGCAGGTTGCCCCAGGGATATATTCCGCGGGCCCCGTCAAGCTCCTGGAGGCCAAAACGGTTGCGCTGGGAGGCTTCTGGAAGGCCTCGTTGACCCCGCCAGAGGCTTGGATTCCAGACCGCAGGTGTTTCGAACGAGCGACCCCTGATCAGATAAGGATGGCATCGAGGTCATTCAGCACTCACACGGCACAGTCTTTGGATTCCTTGCACGTGCGCCACTTCTGCCTCCTGAGCGACGGCGCCCTGGAGGTGATGTCGCTTCTTTTCGAGGCGATCGAGCGTCTTGGCCTGTTCCCGTCGCAGTTGCTCTGGATGTTGCTGCCACTCCTGGAGAAGCCCAAGGGAGGATTGCGCCCTATTCTACTTCTAGCTGCACCAGTTCGTATCTGGGAGCGTTTGAGGCGTCCTGAGGTGGATGAGTTTCTGGAGCGGGCTCATCGGCCCTATTGGTCTTTCGGCGCTGGGCAGTCCTCGGAGGCGGCCGTCTGGAAACAATGTCTGTTGGCTGAAGAAGCGGCCAGTAGCGGGGACATCACGGCGGGGTATCATCTGGGATGGGCAAACATACTACGAATCCTTTCGGTTGGCTTGGTTGAGTGCCCGAGCTGAGTACTGGGGTGTCCCGCGAGTCCTCGCCAAGACCCTGTGCAATTTATGGCGCAGCCCTAGGATCCTCCGCCTTGGGGCCCATCACAGTCCTTTGCTGCATTTTACAGAATCAGGATTGTCAGCAGGTGATATGTTCAATGATGTGTTTGTCAAGGTGTATTCAATGTTTGAATTTGGTCAGTTTTGTATTCGCAACCCGCAGATATCGCTCGGATCATACATCGATGACGACACGGTGACGATGTCTGGCGATCCTGATACAGTAGTTCGCACGCTGACCTCGACCGCTGCAGATTTGAAGTGGGTCTTTGAGGAGCGTCTTGATGTGAAGTTGGCCGCTGACAAGGCCACCACCTTCGCGACGAATCAACGTGTTGCGCATCGCTTGGCCAGGAGGATTGCTTGTCACTGCCCCTCCGTGCCCAGCAATGCCGTCGTCTCTTTGGGCTGCGACCTGGCCCCAGGACAGCGCAGGGAGTGTATAGGCGGAATGACCCAGCGTAAGACACGGTTTCAAGCTATGAAAAAAACGCCGTGGTTGCATCAAGTATTTCAGGAAGAAGCTTCCACGGGATCGGTCTCGAATGAGCAGAATTTATATCTCGGGAGTTCGACCTGTGGCAGGCCAGGGCTCAATGATCCTGGGGATGTCAGGTAAGGAACTGGCTGAGCTCAGGACTGTTCTTCTATCAGGACTGACGCCAGCACACCGCGGTGCATCGATCATGGCGAAGGTCTGCATTCACGGCGACCCCGCCTGGCTGCAGGCGGCGGCCCCTGCTAGACAGTGGGCATCCAGTCTTTGGCGCAGTCTGACGACTCCGAGCACGAGCCCCCTCTCCTTCCGAGACCGCATCAGGACCTGGAGGTATCTGGAGGCGCAGCAGCTAGCCCTGGGACCCCAACAATGGAGATACTCCCGAGGCCCTGGACATCGAATGCTTCTGAGTTTGCATCGGATAGGTTGGCAGGCTCTTAACTTTAACCTTTGGCGCGATGGTTTAGGTAGAGCTGTATATCTAATGTATACTTCCCCATACAATGATCTCCAGTTTGTTGCAAGAAGGAGTGCAGCGTGCCCATGAACGCAGGCTTGCGGAGTCCACCCCCTCCTTCGTCGGTGAGCGTGTGTCGGTCGACCCCCTTCGCTCTTTCCTCCGCTCGAAGCGAGCCTCTCCGCAAGCCAAGTACTGGGTGTGCGCGTGTTTCTCCAAGGGCTGCTGGACGGCTGATCGGTTACCTGAATCAGGCTACGTCTCAGATGGCAAATGCCCACGATGTGGCCAGCCAGACTCGATTTTCCATCGTCAGTGGCTCTGTGATGATTTGGAGGTTGCCCAGACCCGCGCAGAGGCGATCGCCCAGGATATCATAGATGCTGCACGAGCGAGCCCCCCAGAAGAACACGTGTTCTGGTCTCGCCTGATGATGGCCCAGCCTGGTTTAGAGGACTTCCCTCTCC